>CM077227.1:15684273-16204273 GCA_039654775.1 Spinibarbus caldwelli
TATATATATATATATATATATATATATATATTGTAAAGTTGCAAGTTAAAATGTTTAATTTATTTTGTAGACAAAAATGTGAAACTGAATAATGTATCACTTCAGTTCAATTCTCTTATTTTAAAAATAATATTACCAAACAATCTTTTTTTTTTTTTTTTACTTTTAAAATCTAGTCTGATAAAAGTTAAACAGTGAAATAAAGCTTTGTTAAAGCAGGAACTGATGTAATGAGATAATGTTTGTTTTGATATAATGGTCTGTAGTTATGCATGAGGAATAAAATATAGCATGTAAATCATTTTTAGCTCTGAGAAAAGCAGTGTCAGTCATCTGAAGGCACGTTACCTATGCTTCCTGTATTCATAGTTTCCATGTGACTACACATCCTTACAGGAAGTTTTCCTCCACTGGCTGCCAGTTATTTTTACCAGTTTTATACTAGGTAGTAAGTACTAATGTATTAAGTGATATTACAAGACCAATTTCAGCATACATCTTATTGATGATGCATACTATATACAGGCAAGCATACACACCTAGAATATGTACGCAACACATTAAATTGCACAGTAAGAGTTGCCCTTAGAAAACCATTACATACTAAATCCTTATTATGGCTTAATGCAACACGATAGGCTTGTGCTGCAGTTCAGTGCATGTTTTACCCTCTATGTCTCCATGCCCTCCTATGTCTCCTTTGAATTGACGGCTCCATTGCTGTTCATTTAAAAATGTTGCATACACACTAAAATGTTTATGTAACAACTGCGTCTGTTTCTGAAAAAGACAAAAAAAAAATCAGTAGTGATTGATTTGATTTTTTTTTTTAAACCGTTTTAGCACAATGAAGCCTCATTATTAAAAAAATAAAATTAAATTAAAGTTGTTTTATTTCATTGTTTTTGAAGACCGCAGCCAAATTCTAATACTGCTTATTAGTTTCTAAATAAAAAGCGGATTTCTGATATCAAGCAGCCAATAAGCATGATCTTAATGAGACATCGTACAGCTTCTGAAGGTTTGGACTTTAGCACACAAGCAGAATGGGTTACTTTTAGGAACGTTTTATAGTTTGTTTTAGTAGAAGCTCAGATTTTCAGAAAACTCCTTTTGTGTCCTATAATAAACAAACATAAGAAAGAAATGATTAAGTGATGATTAGAGGATGACAGAATTCTTTTTTTAATTATTATTTTGGCTTAAGTAAAGTAATGGAACCCCTATGAAACAGGCCGACTATGGCAAATTTGTTACAAAAGTGAAATTTCCTTAAAAGAGTGTGTTGCCTTGCTAAGTCCAATGAGAAGATTTTGGTTTGGTGTGGGCTGATATTTTAGGGTCTGAGGTTGTTTTCTAGAGTCATGAGGTCTGCGAGTAAAACAAAAATAGGGAGGTGGTACTTCCTGACCTCAGGTACAACTTCAACAGTTTTTCACGTACTGTAGCTCCTGTTTAAGAAAGTCATATTTGTCAAGAATGTATTTAAACTGAGCATCTGATCTGCTGATCCATCTTTAGCTATAACCATTCTAGAAACATGCTCATCGTCTCCCGGTTCCCTTTTCTTTTGCTTAAAAGAACACGGAGAGATTTCTCTTCTCTATTCTTCTTTAAAGTTTTTTTTTATTTGTAGCTTTCACTTGGCCTTTAATAGTGACAGGTTCAACCTGACACAGTAACAAAATCTCTGCACATAAAGCAGAAAACAAAAAGTATAACAAAAAAAGTACACATGAATATTTGTGAGCAGTGGTGTGTGCAAGTGAGAATGACGAGAAAACTGAAGAAGAACAGGACGTGGTGTAAAGGTGTGAAAAAAAACATCCCGCTGTATGAGCATCTGTGACATAAGGATGAAACAAGCAAATGGAACAGAAAAAGTTCTACTTTGCAACTAATACTTTTACAAAGTCAGCAATGGTGAATTTCATAATCAAACTTGCAGAAAATAAACACATACTTGAAATATCTGTAATACAAAAACAGATAACAGACTATAAATAACACATTTTACTGGATTTTATGGTTTTCTGAGTGAAATGCTGAAAAAAAAAAAAGCTTGTAAATTGCAAATACACTGGACTGGAATCATATAAGTTAGCATACAGAACTACAGTTACAGTTTCTCTTAATTTCTGTATTTGTCTAGTGTTTTGCTGGACAAGAGGATCCATAATATTGATGAACAATTAACTTCTGATGACTGTTTATCAGCCTGTAACATGCATCAAATATCTGCATTTCCCAGGGCACGACCTTTCACTGAGAAAGCAAAATGAACATTTGAAAAAGAATTATGAATGACTGACAACTGATCTTTATCTTATTTCCTATTTCAAACTCTGGTGCTCCCTGTCACTGTCTCCTCCTCCTCTGTCTCTGTCTTCTACGCATCTGCATGCTGTGACCTTTATTAATGAGTAACTCTCTATCTGCCAATCATTTCAGCAGCTCTCAACAACCCATGATATCCCAAACTTAGACAGGTACGTTTTATTCCTTTCAAACCTTTTCCTTTTTCCAATTATTTATTACACATATCTATCCATCATATAGCCATACATCTACTTCACACTGTATCATTGCTCAAATAAATGTTTTATATTTGTCATAATTTTACATTTGAATATATTCAGTGACTGTCTAATTTTATTTATTTATTATTGGATTTATTCATTGCTATAATGTTTAGTGCATTTTAATTCACATATACTAATACGCAATATGAAAGCGTTTTGAAGGTGTTTCACTTCCAATTTTGATGAATTATTTTGAAGACTTTAGTTAAGTTAATGTTAAATGAAGGTAATGTATTTCCAACACAAACAGACTGACTTTACAAGATACAAGGGAAATACCAGAGGGTTACGAATATCACCTCCACAGATTTCAGGTTTCAATCACAGACATTCAGAGCTTTATTGTAAAACCCATGATTTCCCATAAACGTAGGGCTCATGACAATCGAGGTACTACACCATACAAAACTAACCACAAGCTCATCTTCAGAGAAATGGTACTTTTACCAGGAATGACCACTCAGGAAGGTGACAGACTGCTACCTAAGCAGCAGATGTGAAGGTCACAGGAGATTTAACTTGGTCTCATCAATGATTAAAAACTGAACTGCATTATGACTGATAGGCATCAGTGATGAATGTGCTTTGTGGCCACTGTGGTTTTACATTTTCTCTTATCTGTTCAATTGAGATTCACTGAAATATGAAAGCAACTTTTTGCATGACAAAGCTTCTATAACTGAACTTAAAAAATCCTGGATTTTGCTCCAGAATAGAAATGAACATATTCCTAATCAGGGTATGGATGAATCCTAATATATGCCGCAATATAAAACATTAAGTCATTATGCATGCTGTTTCAGACCTGTAAAAAAAAAAAAAAAAAAAAAATCCTGGTGGAACACAAAAAAATATTTTCTAATGAATGTTTTATCAGTACAATAAAAGTCAAAGGGATCCAAAACACTGGATTCTATTTACTTTCATTTAATGGAAAACAAACAAACAAACAAAGTATATGTATACTTGCACAGAAGCAAGTACTTCATACAGGTTTGGAACGACATGCGGGTGAATAAATGATGACGGGATTTTCATTTTTTGGTGATTGAAATGCTTTCAATCATGTCTCATCATTGCCCCCTTCTGGTCAAAACACGTTACATCAGCAAAAGAACTTCAGGCATAAACTGTATCTTGTACATATTTGTAAGATTGTTAATTAAGTAAAAGAGTAAAACTTTACCCTCAAACTTTAAACTGTAAATACACAAAACATTTGTCAGTAAAATGAATAGCTTGCTTGGAACAGATACTAATTATATTATATTTTGTTTTTCTTCAGAAAATGAATAGTGACAAAAAGGTAACACTCATGGGGGACCTTTTCGATTCCAGTGACTTCCAGGACTACAATTACAATTACAGCGACGGTGGTGAAGGCACTGTGTGTGGTCAGGAGGATAGCATGTACTTTGATTCCATTTTTATTCCAGTCCTTTACTCCGTGGCGCTGGTAGTGGGGCTGGTGGGAAATGGGCTGGTTCTGGTGGTAATGTGGAAAAAGAGGATGGGCATGAATGTTACCGACATCTTCATCCTCCATCTGTGCTTAGCAGACGTTCTGCTGCTGCTAACGCTGCCCTTCTGGGCTGTAGAGGCAGTGAAGGGGTGGATCTTCGACACAGCGCTCTGCAAGCTGACTGGAGCTCTGTTCAAGGTGGGCAAATATGTCTTTGGGGTCCAGAATTGTTAGTGGCAGTTTTCATGACCCTGTGTTGATTTCATGAAATTATTTGGTACACTGCTTTTCCATTTCATTGTTTTCTGCACGTCTTCGGTGATAAAATTGTATGAATTACAAAACAGAACAGTCTTTCAGTTGGAAGTAAAGAAATTTTCCTCTACCTATAGCTGTTCAAATCATTTTCACAGTTTTAAGGTTTACAGCGTTGCATTGTCATGATAACAAAGTTGTAAAAAGTTGTAAAATTAGATATACACTCTAAACAAAAATGGTGCTAAATAACACTAAAAGTGGTTCATTATCTCATAATCATAGGGGAACCACTTTACAGCGCCTTTGTCAAATGGTGCTATCTAGAACCATAAGAGGAACCCCATTCTCCTCTTTAGATTTTAGATATGTTACTCCACTCTCAAATGTTTGATAGTGGGATACTACAATGGCAAAAGCTGTTTTGAATCACTTTTATGCTTTTCTGAGGTCAAAAAGTCTAGTGTGGAGGCCCTGGAACATTTTTTTGTGTGTGTGTGTGTGTGTAATTTTACACAGAAAAGGTTAAGAAGTATTTTTTCCCACACTAAAACACTTATTGTTTACATCTTGTGGCTATACTATTAAAGCAGTGAGTATTTTGCTGAGATTTTACTGATCGGCTCCAATCACTTCCATTGTTCCTCAGTGTAATCCAGATTTTTTTGTAAATATTTTTGAAAATATTTTTTTGTGTTAAATGACATTATACCACAAATGCTGCTGACTGAAATTAGCTTGTACCAGGAATATTGCTTTAAGAATCAACTTTGGGTTTGCAGTCTCTCATTGTCACTTCTTTCTCCATCAGATCAATTTCTACTGTGGCATTTTCATGCTTTCCTGCATCAGTCTTGACCGCTACTTGTCCATAGTTCATGCAGTGCAGATGTATTCTCGAAAAAAGCCCATGGTGACTCACTGTTGCTGCCTGATGGTCTGGCTCTTCTGCCTTCTGCTCTCCATTCCTGACTGGAAATTCCTTGAGGCCACTGCGGAATCCAGACGTCAGAATAAAACACAATGCATTCTGAATTACCCGTCTGATTCTTGGCATCTGGCCTCTCGTCTGCTATACCATATTTTGGGATTCATTCTTCCAGCACTAATAATGATGTTATGTTACTCTTGCATCCTACTGCGGCTGCGGCGTGGCTCCCAGTGCAAGCAGAAAAAGAGGGCCATCCGTGTCATTGTAGCCCTGGTACTGGCCTTCTTCATCAGCTGGACGCCCTACAACATCACTCTCATTGTTGACACCATACAAACCAACAGGACCTTCAATACCAGTATCCAAACATCCTGTGAAAGTGTCACAGCATTAGATGCAGCTATCACAGCTACTTCCACATTGGGCTACTTACATTGCTGTGTCAACCCAGTGCTTTATGCTTTTGTGGGGGTGAAATTTCGCCAGCACCTCCTGGACATGCTGAGACCACTGTGCTTCAAGCTGAAGGGTCCAGCGGGTCTGGTGTCACGGAAGAGCTCTGTATGGTCAGAGTCAGTGGACACCTCACACACGTCTGCATTCTGAAACATTGTGTGCAATCACACTGATACATGTACAATCAGCCAGCATGTCATCTTTTTATGCAAACTTTAACATCTGTATCAGTCAGAGGAGTTTGGCTTTAAGTATGCAAGCATTGCCATTCACACCAAGGACGATCACGATAACTAATCTTAATAATCATTACACTTGTATGAGAGTACAGAAGTCCACACCACCAACGATAATGACATATAGATGAACAATATCATTGGAATCACATTCAGAATGATTTTCCAGTTGATGAATGAGAAAAAAACATTGACAGCTGATCAGAATTCATACAACTTTATAGAGTTTGAGCATTTAAAGCTGCAGACGACAGAACTGCAGTGCACATTAATAATAAACAAACTTCATTGTTCGGTGGTGTGGTCACTATTTATCTTAATGGTGATCTTTATAGTTATCGTTCTTGAGGTGAACAAGTCTTAAGTCTCATGACAGTGCTTTTTAGTATGCAGATTGCATGATAAACATGAATATAGAGCAGTCTTGTTTTATCTTACTTTCAGATATTTCTCTTTGCACATGGCAGCTACTGCAGATTTTCAATTGTTTTGTATTTCTCAAGCATACCAACTCCTTACAGCTCACACATTTTGTAAAGAGGAAAAAAGTTTCTATTTTTGTCATAATGGTAGATTTTTCCAATAGACCAGACTTTTAACAAAACAAGAGCCGCTGAATTTTACAATTATACATTGTTATTGTGTGTAGTGTCTAAAAAGTTCCTGATTTTATTTGTTGTCTTATGTTTGTTTTTGTCTATGACGTTTTTTTTTTAATCTTGATTTGCTGTAAATACATTTTCAAAACATTTTAGGACTTCATCTGAAGCAGTTCACATGAACAGTCCTTCATGTGAAGTAGAACTGGGTAAATGTGTACGTCGGTGCTTATTGTCTTCTTATACGCTTCTATATTTTGATGTATAACTTTGTTGAACCTCCCTGTCTTTTTTGTGCTGCATAAAATAGTTACAATGCAAGAAGTCTTCATTAATGCTGTAAACCATAATATAACAAAATAAAAGAGAAATTATGTATGAAGAGAAGTTGTATATGAAATTAAATATGAATTTAAATGGTTATATATGACAATCATGATGATGATTTAACTACTGAATTAATTATTCTTAATTTGTGGCCACCATATCAATCTTTTTTTGGTTTGACATTGTGCAGGGCTGCATATTAACGTGTTTACAGCCAGGCACATACTCCTGAAAGAAATGTAGAGTGCACATACAAAGATGAGGCAAAACATTATGACTACCTGCCTGTTGCTGTCGGTCCTCCACGCCAAAATGAGGTGGAGCCGCTTTGGTTCGAACTTTTTGGTCCAGTATTCTTGAATTCATCATTTTTTCAGACTCCTCCTGAACAATGTGTGCGCTGTGGCAGGGAGCATTATCCTGCTAAAAGAGGCCACTTTCACCAGGGAACACTATTGTCGTGAAGTGGTGTACCTGGTTAGAGAGCACATGTAAAATTTACGTCCACATTAATGACCAGGTTATTTATTTATGTATTTTTATTTTTAAATTTTTTTTGGGAGTTGTGCCACAGTAGACCATCAGTGTAAACTCCACTACTCATGAAGAGAAATAAACCGCTGTATCCAAAATAACCACAAGATGTCAGTATCACAGCAACTATTTTACAGTGATTTTTTTGAAGTATTCGATTCAAACCCATTCTCACCATTTTCACTCATTTACTTGACATTTTCTGTTGCAGATCTAAAATGCTTTAAAACATATTTTTGTACCACATATATCTACACTTCATACCCCATTATGACAAATCAAAAGGCAGATTTGTGATATCTTTTTGCAAATTTATTATAAAGAGAAAATGGAAATCAACTAGCAAATTCTTATTTTTATTTGACACTTGAAATTTAGTACAGGTGCTTGACATTTCTCTGGATCATTTTTGAGATGTTTCTATTTTGACAAATTCAATTGATTGCACATGATTTAGAAAAGCACACACCTTTATATAAAATGTCTAACAGCTGAAAATGCATATCAGAGCAAAAGGAAAAACAAGCCTTGAGTTCCAAGGCACAGAACCCAACACAGAGCATATTTCTTACAGATTTAATAGCACATTCATGATATGCATATAATTGGAAATATATTTAATCATGTCAGCTCAAGTTTTATTCCTTTCCTTGTCATTAAAAGCCTATGGGGGCAGTTGAAAACATAGCTGTAAAATTAGTTAAGCCATATTTTCTTATTTGCTAAGTAACTGCAGCATGAATCATGTCACCATTGTTGCTATTCATACATTCTTGATGTCTGTTTCAGAATGACTCAACAGTTAAAATCCAAATTCAGAATATCCTATCTGTTGTTTCTGAAGGTTAGCAGTTTGAAATTGAAAGAATGATAAAGTGTACTCATCAACAAATAAATAAATGTCCACCTTTAATTTGGATTTTCTTTGCAACAAATAACATTAAAACAAAACAATAATAACATTAAAATTCAGGGAGCAGAATTATCGATCTGGACTACCTTGCTCCTTTTACTTCTTCCTGTATTAAGAACCTAGGTGTTTTCTGGGATCAAAGTCTTAAATTTGATAAACAAATAAATGCGGTTATTAGTTCCTGTTTTTTCCAGCTACGTCTTCTCTCCAAAATTAAATCTTTTCTCTCTGTGAAAACTTTAGAGATTGCTATCCATGCGCTCATTACAACTCGCTTGGATTACTGCAACTCTCTCTGTCTAGGCATTTCTAAATCCTCCATTGCTCATCTACAATTAGTACAAAATGCCGCTGCTAAATTCCTCAAAGGACACCGTAAATTTGATCATGTTACTCCTATTCTAAAATCCTTACATTGGTTACCTGTGCACCTCAGAACTGAGTTCAAAATTCTTCTATATGTCTATAAATCTATAAATAATCTGGCACCAAGCTACTTATCTGATCAACTTCATCTTTACAATCCCACTCGAAATCTGAGGTCTGGTGATCAAAGACTTCTCTCTGTCCCCAGATCACGGTTAAAGCATAGAGGGGATAGAGCCTTTGCAGTTGCTGGCCCTAGGCTGTGGAACAGCCTTCCAGCCTATATCAGATCGGCACAGTCTTTAACTGTTTTTAAATCATCTCTTAAAACCTATTTCTTTTCTTTGGCTTTTAATTCATTGTGAGTTTATGATATGAATGTATGGGTTGTCCTATGTTTCTATGTCTTTATCTGTTCAGCACTTTGGTCAGCTGTGCTTGCTGTTTTTAAATGTGCTATATAAATAAAACAAACTTGAAACTTGAAACTTGAAACTAAACACACTATTACAACGATCACAAACCAACATAAGGTACATAAAGATTCAAGTGCCCAACTAATGCAAACACTATCACCATAATGGTGACTTCAAACCAAACTATTATTTTCAATAAAACACCAACATCTAAACCTGTTTACTCTTAATAAGAACTTTTGTGCACATGAAAAAATACAGTCAACCTAGTTTGTAATTAGTAAGATAGTAATGCTGTTTTTGCTGTTTAATCCTCCTCTGCTGAGATCGCGAGACATGTAATGACTTTATTTATCTTCAGTTGATTTCATTAAGGCTGTGGCTGTAAGTTTTAGTTTTTTGTGTCTTTTTTCTGTTCTTGTCTTCCTCTTTCCTTCAGTGATTCTGCTTATCATCAGCTGTCTTCAATAATTCAGTGATTAATTGAGTAATGATTGAGCATAATCTAATTAACTTCAACAATGATTCAGTCTTACTTTTAAAACTCTGTAGTAGGAGTGTGTGATAATGACAAAAAATGGTATCTCCATATATTCTCGATATTTTGTTGGTAATGATAATTAGACAATATTTTGCTGAGCGTGCTATTGTGCTGGTACTTTGACAGATTTAGGACTACTGTGGACAGCTGACTCCCAAAGATTTTGATATTCTTCATATTCTGTGCAGTAATTAGTTTGCAGAAGTAACAGAAATAAACTTTTCCAATAAGTTTAAATTGATTTTTTTTTTTTTTTTTTTTTTTACCTTTTATGCATTTTTACCTTTATAAGGCCATTTTTTCTAAACTAATTAAATGTATGAATCATCTTTGGTGTAAAACTCTTAAATATAATCAATAAATTTAAATAGTAAGACACTATAGTGCTGTTAACAATCAAATGAAATCAGTATCAACAAAATTTGTGTTTGCAATGCAGAGGTGGCACAGAATCTGCATCTGAAGTGACATTTAGATGCATTTACATGACTGTTCACTGAAGTCTGTGAAGTTAACAGAGACTTCAGGACTAGTCCATTTAGATGGAAAATCTAAATAATCTTTTCTGACATTTACAGAAAAGGATGCAACTGTGAAATATAAGTAATGCGCTGAGGAAAACGTCTCAAATGCTTTAAACAGTACATGTATCTGTCAAACACCTGACAGAACAAACTGCATTAAACTATATGCTTATGAGTTTGTTTGAAGCGCTACCATAAAGCTTTCTCATGTTTAGCACACCTTGGGTCATGGACTTTTTCCGCAGCAGCTCACTTCATGTCCTCCGCTATAGGCTATATCATGTGCATTTTGTCAATAGAAATGTGTTATTCACTGCTGTAAAGTGACATGTTTTTGTGCACAACATGCAGACATGATTAATTGCTAATCAAATTCATTGTTGATTTTCAACTTCATCGATTTGTTGTTGTAGCCCTAGTCCATAATTTTCTATTTGAAGGCTACACCAGGTTTAAACACACACACACACACACACACACACATACAAATGAACCTTTAAACACAAGGGGACACCTCCCCACTAAAAAATAATAATAATCAAACTACTAACCAAACACTGAATGGAATCATACATAATTAGATATCTTTTTAAAGCATAGAAATTCAGCTTTTGAATGCATCCAACCATTGATCAACTCTTAATAGGGGTTAACGATTCACTCGTTTTCTCGATGCATCGATTACAAACCCTGACGATGCATATGCATCGATCGTGAAACATGGATTTTTGAAACGTGAATCGTCGATTTCGGACAGTAATCGATTTAAAATGCTAAGAATCGAATGAATCGCGATTTCTATAGCGATTCAATGCTTTCAAAATATATACACCTTAAATTACTACAAGCACGAATGAATGGAGACCTTGAACAGTGTTCGTGCCTCACATCTCTCCTTCACGCGCTCCACTATATTTACTGTCTGTCACAGGATTGGGATCGCGCTCCGTTCGTCTCACGGACACATTTTTTGAGCAGCTGATGTGTGATTTCTCCTTAGTACTCGAGGCCAGTACTGCTAAATTGAAGTAGTTTTAGTTTTCTGTAGTTTTTCAATGGCTCTCGGTCATAACGTCGACATTACCTGAGCAGTCGAAGGGTGCGCATTTATTGCATGGACGGAGCAAAAATGTAAGTGTCTAAAGCAGGGGTGGGCAAACTTTTTGACTCGAGGGCCACAAGAAGTTTTCCTCATCAAGTGAGGGGCCGCATAATACGTTCATGACAAATTAAGCTTTGATTTTTTTTTTAAATTCTAAATTGACATTCACTACTGTACCGTATGTATACGTGTAGCATACATACATGGCAGTTCTTGTACCATCTCTATTTTTTATGAGCACTTTATGACACAGATAAGTCGATTGATGTATGACACATTTAATCATTTCATTCAGAAATAATGTAAAATAAATGAAACGTTTACAATTCAATGGACTTCAAATTGGCTGTTATTAAGCCTCTCATTAAAAAACCACAACTTGACCCCAAAGATCTAGTTAATTACAGACCGATCTCAAATCTCCCTTTTCTGTCAAAGATACTAGAAAAGGTAGTATCCTCACAATTATATTCCTTCTTAGAGAAAAATGGTATCTGTGAGGAATTCCAGTCAGGATTTAGACCGTATCATAGTACTGAGACTGCTCTCATTAGAGTTACAAATGACCTGCTTCTATCATCTGATCGTGGTTGTATCTCTTTATTAGTTCTACTGGATCTTAGCGCTGCATTCGACACTATCGACCACAACATTCTTTTGAATAGACTAGAAAACTTTGTTGGCATTAGTGGAAGTGCCTTAGCATGGTTCAAATCGTACTTATCTGACCGCCATCAGTTCGTAGCAGTAAATGAAGAGGTATCATATCGATCACAAGTGCAGTATGGAGTACCTCAAGGCTCAGTACTAGGGCCGTTACTTTTCACGCTTTACATGTTACCCTTGGGAGATATTATCAGGAGACATGGTGTTAGCTTTCACTGTTATGCTGATGATACTCAGCTCTATATTTCTTCACGGCCCAGTGAAACACACCAAATTGAGAAACTAACGGAATGTATAGTCGATATAAAAAACTGGATGACTAGTAACTTCTTACTGCTAAATTCTGAAAAAACAGAGGTGTTAATTATCGGACCTAAAAACCCCACATGTAATAACCTAGAACACTATCTAACACTTGACGGCTGCTCTGTCAATTCTTCTTCATCTGTTAGGAACCTAGGTGTGCTGTTTGATAGCAATCTTTCATTTGAAAGCCATGTTTCTAGTATCTGTAAAACTGCGTTTTTCCATCTCAAAAACATATCTAAATTGCGACCTATGCTCTCAACGTCAAATGCAGAAATGCTAATTCATGCGTTTATGACCTCAAGGTTAGACTATTGTAATGCTTTACTGGGTGGTTGTTCTGCACGCTTGATCAATAAACTACAGTTGGTCCAAAATGCAGCAGCTAGAGTCCTTACTAGAACCAGGAAGTATGACCATATTAGCCCGGTTCTGTCAACACTGCACTGGCTCCCTGTCAAACATCGGATAGATTTTAAAATCTTGTTAATTACTTATAAAGCCCTGAATGGCTTAGCTCCTCAGTACTTGAGCGAGCTCTTATCACATTATAGTCCTCCACGTCTGCTGCGTTCTCAAAACTCTGGCCATTTGATAATACCTAGAATATCAAAATCGACTGCGGGCGGCAGATCCTTTTCCTATTTAGCGCCTAAACTCTGGAACAATCTACCTAACACTGTTCGGGAGGCAGACACACTCTGTCAGTTTAAATCTAGATTAAAGACACATTTCTTTAACCTGGCTTACACATAACACACTAATACACTTCTATTATTCAAATCCGTTAAAGGATTGTTAGGCTGCATTAGTTAGATCAACCGGAACCGGGAACACTCCTCATAACACACGATGTACTCGTTACATCGTAAGAAGAATGGCATCTACGGTAATATTTGTCTGTTTCTTTATTATTCTGTTTCTCAGTCCGTGTCCGGATCAGATGGTGGATCGGCGCCGGGAGATGATGTCTGCGACCCTGATCGTCAGCGGAGGCCGGACACCTGGATGAGCCCCGGGGACATATCCCCAGTGAAGACCTCGACTTAAATACAATAGAACTTAAAATTAAACAAAATAACTATAAATATAATAAAATACCTAACTACATAATACTATTATTGTTAGAAATTGCAACAATATAAAAATAGAAATATAATACATTTATACATTTAACATTTAATTAAAACAATAAGTAAAAAAATAAATAATAATATCCTGGCCAGAGGAGAACTGGCCCCCCGACTGAGCCTGGTTTCTCCCAAGGTTTTTTTCTCCATTCTGTCACAGAGGGAGTTTTGGTTCCTTGCCGCTGTCGCCTCTGGCTTGCTCAGTTGGGGACACTTAATTTTTTACGATTAACGTCAATTTTATTTCATAGATACTATTAAAACTAAACTGAGCTAGACAATGACATCTCTGAATTCAATAATGAAATGCCTTTAACTGAAAATTGAGTGTTTAATCTTATTATTATACATTACTGACACTCTATCCTCCAATTTGATACTGTTAAGTGCTTTGACACAATCTGTATTGTTAAAAGCGCTATATAAATAAAGGTGACTTGACTTGACTTGACTTTACAAACATTAGAAACATATATTTATATTCCCCACACTCCACAAAAAGTCCTGTAAATTTAGAAGTGTTCAGAATAGAAAAAGGAACGAAAATATACAGGTGCATCTCAATAAATTAGAATGTCATGGAAAAGTTCAGTTATTTCAGTAATTCAACTCAAATTGTGAAACTCGTGTATTAAATAAATTCAATGCACACAGACTGAAGTAGTTTAAGTCTTTGGTTCTTTTAATTGTGGTGATTTTGGCTCACATTTAAAAAAACCCCACCAATTCATCTCAACAATTTAGAATACTTCATAAGACCAATAAAAAAAAAAAAAAAATAATAATAATAATAATAATAATTGTGAATTGTTGGCCTTCTGGAAAGTATGTTCATTTACTGTATATGTACTCAATACTTGGTAAGGGCTCCTTTTGCTTTAATTACTGCCTCAGTTCGGTGTGGCATGGAGGTGATCAGTTTGTGGCACTGCTGAGGTGGTATGGAAGCCCAGGTTTCTTTGACAGTGGCCTTCAGCTCATCTGCACTTTTAGGTCTCTTGTTTCTCATTTTCCTCTTGACAATACCCCATAGATTCTCTATGGGGTTCAGGTCTGGTGAGTTTGCTGGCCAGTCAAGCACACCAACACCATGGTCATTTAACCAACTTTTGGTGCTTTTGGCAGTGTGGGCAGGTGCCAAATCCTGCTGGAAAATGAAATCAGCATCTTTAAAAAGCTGGTCAGCAGAAGGAAGCATGAAGTGCTACAAAATTTCTTGGTAAACGGGTGCAGTGACTTTGGTTTTCAAAAAACACAATGGACCAACACCAGCAGATGACATTGCACCCCAAATCATCACAGACTGTAGAAACTTAACACTGGACTTCAAGCAACTTGGGCTATGAGCTTCTCCACCCTTCCTCCAGACTCTAGGACCTTGGTTTCCAAATGAAATACAAAACTTGCTCTCATCTGAAAAGAGGACTTTGGACCACTGGGCAACAGTCCAGTTCTTCTTCTCCTTAGCCCAGGTAAGACGCCTCTGACGTTGTCTGTGGTTCAGGAGTGGCTTAACAAGAGGAATACGACAACTGTAGTCAAATTCCTTGACACGTCTGTGTGTGGTGGCTCTTGATGCCTTGACCCCAGCCTCAGTCCATTCCTTGTGAAGTTCACCCAAATTCTTGATTCGATTTTGCTTGACAATCCTCATAAGGCTGCGGTTCTCTCGGTTGGTTGTGCATCTTTTTCTTCCACACTTTTTCCTTCCACTCAACTTTCTGTTAACATGCTTGGATACAGCACTCTGTGAACAGCCAGCTTCTTTGGCAATGAATGTTTGTGGCTTACCCTCCTTGTGAAGGGTGTCAATGATTGTCTTCTGGACAACTGTCAGATCAGCAGTCTTCCCCATGATTGTGTAGCCTAGTGAACCAAACTAAGAGACCATTTTGAAGGCTCAGGAAACCTTTGCAGGTGTTTTGAGTTGATTAGCTGATTGGCATGTCACCATATTCTAATTTGTGAATTGGTGGGTTTTGTTAAATGTGAGCCAAAATCATCTCAATTAAAAGAACCAAAGACTTAAACTACTTCAGTCTGTGTGCATTGAATTTATTTAATACACAAGTTTCACAATTTGAGTTGAGTTAGTGAAATAAATGAACTTTTCCACGACATTCTAATTCATTGAGATGCACCTGTATATTGTAAGGGAATATTTAGATCGGGTGGCGTCTGTTTATTTGTTAATCTAGCCACTCTGCTAAATAAAAACCTTGGATTGTTTTGGTTATTTTCTATGAGTTTGTGGATATGCTCGGCCCTGGCAGCTTTTAAAGCCTGTCTATAGTTGGACATACTGTTTTTCCATGCAATTCTAAAAATTCCAAGTTAGTTTTTCTCCATTTGCACTCAAGTTTATGAATTTCTTTCTTGAGAGAATGGGTATTACTGTTGTACCATGGCGCAGTACGTTTTTCTCTAACCTTTTTCAATTTGATGGGCGCAACAGCTTCTAATGTATTAGAGAAGATAGTGCCCATGTTGCTAGTCATTTCATCTAGTTCATGTGTATTTATGGGTACACAGAGCAGGTGAGATAAATCAGGCAGGTTATTTCTGAATCTATCTTTAGTGGTTGGAACAATAGTTCTTCCTGGACCATAACACGGAGCCATATAGTTAATATCAGTAATACTCAGCATGCACGATACTAGGAAATGGTCAGTAACATCATCACTTTGAGGTACGATATCTATGTCAGTAAGATCAATTCCATGCGATATAATTAAATCTAGCGTATGATTAAAACGATGAGTGGGCCCAGTGACGTTTTACTTGACTCCAAAAGAATTTATTAGGTCAGTAAACGCAAGTCCTAGCGCATCATTTGTATTATCAACGTGAATGTTAAAATCTCCGACAATTAGTGCTTTATCAACAGTAACCAGTAGGTCTGAGAGGAAATCTGCAAATTCTTTTAAGAAATCTGTATATGGCCCTGGCGGTCTATACACAGTAGCCAGAGCAAGTGATAGGAGAGATTTCTTTTGCATATCTGACAGTGTAACATTAAGCAGAAGTAATTCAAATGAGTTAAACCTGTATCCTGTTTTCTGGGTAACATTGAGAATATCACTATTGAGAATATCACTATGTGTTGCAACACCGCCGCCACGGCCAGTCTGACGGGGCTCATGCTTATAACAGTAGCTTGGTGGAGTAGATTCATTTAGACCAATATAATCATTTGGTTTGAGCCAGGTTTCAGTCAAACAGAGCACATCAAAACTATTATCTGTGATCATTTCATTTACAATAACTGCTTTGGGTGCGAGTGATCTAATGTTTAGGAGCCCAACCTTTAAAAATTGCTTTTGTTTATTTGTTTTGCATTTTTCTGGTTTAATCACGATCAGATTATTTCTAGATCCTGCATTAAATTTATATTTTTAAGGAAACAAGGACAAGACAAGGGCTAAACAAGAGGGTGTGACCAAGGGAAACAAGGAGGTGGGATCACACGAACACAAGGTAGACACAAACAAAGACAAAGCAATATGTGTAGCTTCTCTAAGATTACTTTTTTGAAGCTGTGATAATCTTGTCTCCCACCATTACAATGCCGTTCTGCATGCTGATATTGTGTTGCATAGGCAAGTAGCTGTGTAGGTTCATGCTGCATCTTTTCTGTGGCCAGCTAGTCTCTACCTTTTCACACAGATCTTGGAACACTTGGTCTGTTGCAGTGTACTCTTTCAATTATTGAAGTGTGTGTGGACTCAGTGCATCCATGGCCTCCAAGCCATGTATAAATTTCTCATTATAGAGATCTCCGCCATCATCAGCCTCTCTACAGTTGCACGGGGTAGTTTATCGGCTATATGCATCTGCTTGCCTGATGTATATGCAATATGAAAGTGTTTCTTTCAGCTTGTCTCGAATAGACAGTGACAAAACGCCTTTTGGAGTGGAGTGTGTTCCCCTGAATGCTAATAACACCACTGATGCAGGGATCTTCTGGACAATGGATATAGATAGCACATTTGCCTCTGCACCTGTGTCTAGTTTGAATCTGATCTCAATGCCTCGGAGGTGGCTGCTGTGTACCACACACTGTCTTTTATGTGTTCCATCTCATGCACTTGAGCACATGTTAATGTGCCAATGTGCATTGAATCTGTTTCACTTTTTTTGCTATGCGCTGTCTTTGCTCTGCTATCGTTGCAAATGACTGTGTGGCATACCTTTGTAAAAGTGGTTACTTTTGCCACACTTATGACATACTGCTCCAAAGGCCGGGCAAAGTTTTGTTGCTGGTTTCTTACTGATCCTGTTTTTTCTCTGTTCTCTCACTTTTTCTATAGCTTTAGTGCAGCATTTTACATTGCCTATATCTATGTTTTGGCTAACTCAGTTTCTCTGCATATTTCAATAGCTCTGTGTAATTGTTTTTGCAGAGTAATTCTGTGAGTGTTTGTTATGCTGAATACCAGCTTGTCTCCGAGCATGTCATTCTCATTTGGGCCAAACTCACAGTCCTTGCTTTTTTGTCTCAGGTCTATGATGAATCGGTCCACTGTCATGCCATCTGGCATGGGATGAGACAAGAATTGGTGCCTGTCAAACACAATGTTTTTTGTGGGCCGCAGTAGTCTCAGAATGCTGTGTGCACATCTTCTCATCTTGTTCTCTTCATCGACTAGATTGATGGTGAGTGTATTATACACTTCTAATGCTTCTTTTCCAATGGTGTATAGCAGAATAGCTATTTTGACTCATTCCCGTCATCTTATAGAGACAAAAATGTTGCTCCCATCTCCACCAGTTTTCCGCTAAATTGACCGTTAGTACTTGTGGCGAGGGTGGCTTGAACTGTTCCATGTTCGTCTGCTGACAGCATGCAAATTTAAGCTGGCATGTTTGTATCAACAAAACTGTCTGCGGTACTCACTCCACTGATGTTTCTGACACCATGTTGTGTTCTAGTTTCCTTAATAGGGGATTTTGCACCAGAGAAATCTTTTCATAGCTCCTAGAACTATTGGCAGAAGTTCCCACTTAATGGTGTTTTCACGCCGCAGTAACTAGAAATGGTTTTAGTTCTAGGAACTCAGTTTGGGGGAACTAAATTAGCTCTTAATTCAGAGTAGGGTCTAAAACAGTTCTATAGGAACTACCAGTGATGTAACTGTATGCTGATTTGAAATGCTTCTGTACCTTTTTCTGTACCTTTTGTGTTCTTGACGATCTCCACGGAGGAGCTGTTGATGTTCAGCAGGGAGTGATCGCACCGTGTCTTCCTGAACTCCACAACCATCTCTTTTGTTTTGCCCACATTCAGAGACATGTTGTTGGTTTTGCACCAGTCTGTTAACCTTTGCATTTCCTCTCTGAATGCTGGTATGTCGTTCATACAGATGAGACCCCCCACTGTCGTGTCATCAGCAAACTTGATGATGTGATTCAAACTGTGCATTGCTGCTTAAGAATGGACATTTAATGTAATAAACCAAGTATACATTCCCATCTGTCTCCGATCATCTCTTCTGCAGCACTACCACTCCAAACCCATGAGTGGCATATGAGGGATCTACAAAACATAAAAGCTTCTTCAGAATGTAGTCTGACGTAAAACATCACATAAGATGTGTGAAATGGCAAACATTAAAGAGTGATAATCAAAAATCTGCAGGAAAACTTCAGCTAATCACTATCCTGCCTAAATTAAGTGCTGAGAGTTGACATCATAGGTTCAATGTCACATAATACAGAACGAGCACCAGCTTGTTTTTGCTTATTTATTATTCCCGTTAGGTTAACATTTTTTCCCCCATACATTATGCCGTTTCCCAGAAAGCAGCTTCCATTCTCAGAAAAAGAAGTGAGAGTGTGGCAAATTAATGTGACTATACTGTTTTACTTTCACTTTGTTGGAATGGGAGAAGTGAGTCAATTAATGAGGGTGAGGTTTACATGAACACAGTTCTCATGAGAAGGTTTACAGAGAGGAGTCAGAATTACGGGTTACTGTGCGAAGTGGGAATTGTGTCTTCCAGTTGACTTGGAGCTTCTGGGAATGCTGTCTGGTGCAACTCGGAGATCAGTAATTGGAGTGTCTCACTTTTGAGACCATCTGCTTTGTTGAGCTGTCCAAAAGGCAAGTGAAGCCCACCGAAGACTGCTCTCTTCAGCCACCTTCCATTCTGCTAAAATTGGTCAGTGTCTCAACGCTGCACCCTCACACTAGCATTCATCAACACGCTATCAGCCAGACAAGCCACACACACAAACACCATTCACATCTGCACTTTTAATGCGATCATTCCTAGTAGTGAAATTAACCGGTTAAGATATTGTTTTTTTTTTTTCAAATAACTGCTGTAAGTGTTTTGTGTTTTCTGCTTTTTATACCTATCTGACACCCAAAAAGAAAAAAAGAGAAAGAAAAGAGAATAGGGCAGCCACCACCATTACAATCTTTTAATTACTTTATTAAGTGAAAATAAGATTATGGGTGGAACATTAAAAAGCACTGTGTACTTTACACCTATGTACAGTAAATGACAAGACACACACTTCCAGGGATCAGTGACTTGAAGACATTTAAAAAAAACAAAAAACAAACAAAAAAAAAAGTCATTGTTAAAAAACTGACATGGGACCAGAAATTATATGCATTTTGCTTCCCTTGGGCTGATATGCAATCTGAAAGAATTTAAAAGGAACTTAACTTTCAATTATTATAAATGATTTTAAGATGCTATAAAAATTTCCAGCACAAACAGACTGATTTTATTTCTACTGCAGGAAGGCGAGAGACTGCTACCTCAGCCACAAATGTGAAGGTCACAGGAGATTTAACATAGTCTCATCAATGATAAGAAACGAATTGCATTATGACTGATTGATATCTGTGATGAATGTGCTTTGTGGCCAGTGTGCTTTTTTTTTCATTTTCTGTTCTCGTTTCAATCGAGTGATTCAATATGAAAACACCTAATTTACACCTAACACCTAATGTCGCTGTAACTGCACTTATAAAATTCTGTACTTTGCTCCCAAATAGAAATTTATATATTCCTGAAATGGCTATATGAATCTTAATACATGCAGTTATATACAACATTCTGTCAGTAATTATCAACTTTGCAGGAAGGATGAAATCCAGAATCAGGACTGGGCACCCTGATGTTGTTTCAAATTTGTAAAAAGTTTTTTTTTTCTCTCTCTCTCCCTGCAGCAGAAAACAAAAGAAGATATTTTAATGAATGTTTAAACTGTTTGTCTGTACAACAAACAACAACAAAAACCCTAAGTTGATATATTTCATTTTATGGGGTAAAAAAAAAATCTGAGTATCTTCTTTTGTGTTCCACAGAAGTAAGAAAGTAATGGAATGACATAAGGGTGAGTAAATGATGACAGAATTGTCATTTTTGGCTGAATGATCCTTTAACTTGAGCATGAAACTTTTCAGCCAGCCACCATGTGTCATCATTGCCCCCTGCTGGTCAAAACAAGTTACTTTAGCAAAAGTAATAGTGATAAACTAAAGGGGTGCCCAGTCCTGTTACTGGAGATCTACCATCCTGCAGAGTTCAGTGCTAGCCCAGCTCCAAAAAAACCTATATGTAATTATAAAGTGCTACTGACGATTTCAATTAGCCGGATCAGATGATTTGATTAGGGTTGGAGTTGAACTGAGGGGTTGGGATTAAGGGTTGGGGTTGAAGAAAGTAAGCAACTTGCTGCCACACATGAAATAGTGCATTCACTAGTTTAAGATCTCACACCTAAAACACTCAGACTCATGGCATTAAAACACTGTATTGACAGTGGATGACAGAAATACTATTTCTAGTACTCAGTGTATGTTTTTTCTTTTTTGCAGAAGATGAATGCTGATAGAAAGATCACCATCGGAGTGAAAGACTTTGACTACTACACTGATGACAATGACAGCTACAGTGAGGATTATTATGAGTCCTGCTGTGGAGAACTTATAGTATGTGATCATGAGTCTAGCATGTACTTTGATTCCATTTTTATTCCGATCCTTTACTCCGTGGCGCTGGTAGTGGGGCTGGTGGGAAATGGGCTGGTTCTGGTGGTACTGTGGAAGAAAAGGCTGAGCATGAATGCTACCAACATCTTCATCCTCCATCTGTGCTTAGCTAACATTCTGCTGCTGCTAACGCTGCCCTTCTGGGCTGTAGAGGCAGTGAAGGGGTGGATCTTCGGCATAGCACTCTGCAAGCTGACTGGAGCTCTGTTCAAGGTGGGCAAAAGTCTATGAGGTCAACTTTTTATGGCCTTGTGTTGATTTTGCGAAATTATGGGTTGAATTGTATGAACAGCAATATTCTATAGAATAGATATGCAGTGGGTGGTATTAAAGCAATATTTCTTTATATTTATTTATATCTAGTGTTAAAGATTTTTTTTTTTTTTTAAGAATTTAAGTAATTTAATTTTCAAATTTATTTTAACTAATTTTATGGATTGGCCCTATTCATTTCCATTGTTCTTCTTCGAAACCCAGATCCTTCTTTAATATATGGAAAACTATTTTTGTGTGACACAACATTATGGCAAAAATGCTGTTGATTGAGATTAACTTGTACTGCACCGGAAGTATTGTTTTAAGAATCAACTTTGGGTTTGCAATTTCTCATTGTCAAATCTTTCCCCATCAGATCAATTTCTACTGTGGCATTTTCATGCTTTCCTGCATCAGTCTTGACCGCTACTTGTTCATCGTTCACGCAGTGCAGATGTATTCTCGTAAAAAGCCCATGGTGACTCACTGTTGCTGCCTGATAGTCTGGCTCTTCTGCCTTCTGCTCTCCATTCCTGACTGGATATTTCTTAACAACTACAAAGACTCCAGACGTCAGGATAGAACAGAATGTGTTTCAGAATATCCATCTAATTTTTGGCTTCTGGCCTCTCGTCTGCTCTACCATATTTTGGGTTTCATTCTTCCAGCACTAATAATGTTGTTCTGTTGCTCTGGCATCCTACTGTGCTCGTGGCTGCAGCGTGGCTCCCAGTGCAAGCAGAAGAAGAGGGCTATCCGTGTCATTGTAGCCCTGGTACTGGCCTTCTTCATCCATTGGACACCCTACAACATCACCCTCATCGTTGACATCACACAAATCAATGAGACCATCAATCCCAGTAGCCAAACTTCCTGTGAAAGTGCCACAGCATTAGATGTAGCTCTCACAGTTACGTCCACATTGGGCTACTTACACTGCTGTGTCAACCCAGTGCTTTATGTGGGCCTGGTGTCACGGAAGAGCTTTCTGTGGTCAGAGTCAGTGGACACCTCACACACGTCTTCTTTCTGAAACATTTTTCTGAAGAACAGTCCTTTGAACAGTTTCTTGAAGAACTACAAGAAAGATCTACATTTTCACAGATTCTGCAAGGGGTTCCCAAACTTTCGCAAGCCACTGTACCGTCAAACTAATTATATGTACAATCAGTTTGGTTTTAAGTATACAAGCTTTAGTCTCATGACAGTGATTTTTAGCGTGCAGACTACATAATAGACATGAATATAAAACTCTTGTTTAATCTTGCTTTCAGAAATTTCTCTTTGCACAAGTGTCAGCTACTGCATATTCTCAACTGTTTTACATTTCTTATGCATACCTGATGCCTTACAGCATACATATTTTAGAGAGATATAATTTCTATTTTGTCAAAATGGATCACTTTCTGTTACTTGGCATATTTGTTCAATGGATTGTGAGCAGCTGAAAATCACTGTGAAAATAATGAAAATTACATTATATTATTATTCTACACTATTAAATTTTGATGTATAACAAACCTCCCTGCATCATTTTCAGTTGTACTAGCATAAAACCTGTAGCTGTAATTCCAGAATTCTCTCTTCATTAATGCTGTAAAACTGCAATACAATAGAAGATAAATTATGAGTTGTGGCGGGAGAAAAGAGGCTCAGACTCAAGGTGTGGTGAAATAACCCCAGAAGGGCATTTACTGAGTGACAATATTGAAATTAGTGTAGGTCCAAGATGCAGAAGAGGCAGAGCTTCAGCTGTGAAGTGTGCAGAAGTGAAGGCATGGAAACCTGCAAGAATCTTGTGGTCTGGGCTCCTTAGTAATCACTGGAGCCTACAGGCGAAAAGAACCAGAGAAAACATTTGCCTGGTCTTGTGAGATCTAGCTTCCTTAAAGCTTCTTTCTGCTGTGTTTATCCACTTTTTTCTTCCCGTAAGAGCGGGCGCAGACATTTGTAATTTTATGGGTCTAGCTGTACAAAACAGCTCGTTTTGCTGCTTGATATTGAAAATCGGTGCATCTTACCGTATTATTAACATATTATCTTAATATGAACACACTGGTTTGTAGTGCAAACAGTTTACTGCACGTTGTTATTCTTCTCGTTATGTCCCTAGTGTCTAATGAACCAGAAATCTCGCCCATAGGCTAACTTCCGCGTTGAAGAATAAGTTGGATATCCTCTTTTCCTGATTGCTCTCAGGTGGCTTCTATTCCCAGACTCCACCTCTTGGCAATTGGATTCTCTCCACTTCCATGACAATGCTAACGAGTGCTTGGGTAGCTCGCCAAGGTATACAGGTGCATCTCAATGAATTAGAATGTCATGGAAAAGTTCATTTATTTCACTAACTCAACTCAAATTGTGAAACTTGTGTATTAAATAAATTCAATGCACACAGACTGAAGCAGTTTAAATCTTTGGTTCTTTTAATTGTGATGATTTTGGCTCACATTTGACACAACCCACCAATTCACTATCTCAACAAATTAGAATATGGTGACATGCCAATCAGCTAATCAACTCAAAACACCTGCAAAGGTTTCCTGAACCTTCAAAATGGTTACACAATAGCCTATACAATCATGGGGAAGACTGCTGATCTGACAGTTGTCCAGAAGACAATCATTGACACCCTCCACAAAGAGGGTAAGTCCAGAAATGGCAGAGTGCACTTTTTCACTTGAGCACCTGTCTCCTAAAATGTCAATAGTAGCCATTCAATTTGTTACCTCATTTTGTGGCCACAATTTAACAATTAAAATGAAGAAACAAATTAGTAGTCTACAACATCCCCACAAAAAAATAGAGGCTATATCTATTTTTTCAGCATGTCATGTGTAGGGCTCCCTGTTACAGCCAGGCACACAAAATGTGAAGAGTACATATATATCCACTATACGTAAAATAATAAACCAAAAATAACCACAAGATGTCACTGCTATGGCTACTATTTCTCAGTGCATTCACATTTTGTTTAAAGTATTTTATATATATATATATATCTATAAATCCACAATTCAAATCCAATGATGATGCAAAAGAGATTTGTGATAACTTTGCAGATTTGTGATAACTTTAAATTAATTAAACTGATAAAAATAAAAGAGAAAGCTGACATTTCTGACATTCAGATTGTTTGATGCAGCCCTTGAAATTGAGCTCAGACGATTCTTATTTCTATGGATCATCTTTGAGATATTTTTAAGTCTACCTGTGGAGAATTCAACTGACTGGACATGATTTAAAAAGGCACACACTTGTCTATAAAATGTCTAACAGCTGAAAACGCATCTCAGAGCAGGAAAAAAAAGCCACGAGGTCACAGAGCTCACAGATTTAATAGAGCCTTCACAACATGGATATTTAATCATGTTTGTTAGCCGACAAGTGTAAATTAATATGAACATACAGCCATAAGTGTTAATAATTAGCCAAGTGTTAAATATCATTTGAGTTCGCCTGCCCATTCAGTCTTGATAGATAATGGTATGAACTTGGCTTACTGTCCTTGAAGGAGTCTCAAACCCGAGGCTCAGGCTGACAATGGGACGATGAAATGACTGCTGGTAATGATGACTGAATGTTTAGGTTTCTCCCGAACCAACGTGACCCAGTTCTCAAAAGCTTACAAACCAGTCACATGTAAAAGACATGTCAAAACAAGTTTGTGTAGACATACTGTAAGAATTAAACAAGTCATTCTAGTGCTCTCAACCATTAGCTACTGTACTACGGGCACTACAGCACACACATGCTACTTTTTTGATACTTGACTAGCCAAAAGTAGAACTACAAAAACACATTTCGAAACACTGAATGCAAATCATGGGTAAAGAGAAATATCTAAAAATATCTATCATACTTCACAAAAAAAGCTGTCATTCGCAGTAACACAAGCACACAACAGGACAGGAAATGAACACTTAGCAAAACTGCAATTTCCTCATACCGGAACTAGTCTGAATATATAGCTGAAATTCTGAAAAACCAACTACATCTACTCTCATTTTGTTTATTTTCTTTACTGTAATGATGACTCATGGGAAATATCTGATGGAACACTGATGATATTATTGCATGACAATGCAATCATGCTGCCCTTTTCACATGCTCACCACATGTTCTGTGTCAGAAGAGGAACTGAGGCGTCACATGGTTATTTTTGTGTGCATGGCATCAGAACACATTACAAAACAAAAAACTTTCTAAGAAACCAATCTATTGAAAATGGACTGTCATCAAAATGGATCACGAGTATTAAAATGTGCTTTGACAGTTTACAGATATGCAAAAAACTAAACGGTCAGTTTCTCTTACTACTACACTACTACACAACTACACACAGGCCCTTCTGTTGTGCAGGATGATGACATCCTGAAAGTATTTCGAAAGGATTCTACATTGCAATACAGTAAAAAGACTAGAGCATATACAATGCCCTGTTTTCTCTCTCTCTTCATCACATGTTGTCTTCTCTGTCCATGGGGACATTCCACTAATGAGAATGCCAAAAAATTTATGTCTGAAAACCCCAACAACGGTCTTTCCCAATTACCAATTCACCCTGTACAGAAAGTGAATATCGCACAGGAAGAAAGTACTTCCTCCAAAAGTTTTTAGAAGAACACTTGGTTATGCAACATGGGAAAAGACTCCTTTATGACCCTATCTCACAGAAAACTACACAAATGACAAATCATTATTCTCTCAGCATTATTTAATGAGTAATTAATAAAGTCATCTTCAATATATTTTCTCTTTCATAACCATTAATATTCTAAGCTTCACAAAATTAGTAGAACATAAGCTCTACTAAGGAAACTACTTCAAAGTGAAGAGAAGAATTTGAGTGGGACATTAAAATAGCACCGTGTTCCTTTATACACTTCTTAACACTTATGTAAGTAACAGGGCACACCCTTCCAGAGACCACTGACTTGAAGACATCTAAAAAAAAGCATGCAAGAAACTGCTAAGCAAATGACATGACTTCCTGTCATTGAAGCTGAAATTTTAAAATAAAATCTTATTCATCAGCAGATCCGCTGATGCTACTGATTACATTTTGGCACACATTTTAAACTATTTCTCCCACCTAAACAGATTTAGTATACAGAAATTAATTTTTGGTACATACATGAATGTAACAGAGATATAACAGGTTGTAAAAAGTGACATTTCATGTGTTGTGTAATTGTAATAAAAATTGTAATTACAATAATTGTCACAGTTACATTTCAATTTTTTCAATTTAAATATCACAATTATATATATATATATATATATATATATATATATATATATATATATATATATACACACACACACACACATTATAATTATATATATACACATATGCACAAAAGTTTTGAATGCTGAAATGAAATTATTTCACACAATAGTTATTTAAATAAAAAAAAAAAATAGAAGAAAATGTTTATTATACATTGACAATGATTTTGAAATTGAGTGGGAATGAAGACATCTGTTAATCAAGTAGGCACGGAATCGGCTAATGGCCAAATATTGGCTGATAATATCAGTCCATTACTAAGAACATTGTTCTATCTAGAACATTATTTCAAAACATTTACACAGCACAGCAAAAATAAATAAATATAACATTTTATCAAATAAAATTAAATAATTCCCTGTATGATCATTTTTCTGATGAAAATAAACAGAATTAAAGTGCAAATGAGTTGGCCAGCATTTCATGTCCTTTCATTTAATGTCCATCTTTTTCATTTCATCCTTATCCATAATGAGAAAATTTAAAAAAAAAATACATGTACAGCAAACTTTAAATGACTCTCCATCACCCATCACTGAGTTATTATGGTTAGCGATATCTATTAAATGCTTACGTTAAATGAAAAATGCATAACATACATTTTAGGAATTACGAGATACAGTGTCCATCAGTCAATGTTCATGATCCATGCTTTCATACATCATGATCTTGGGTTTTTATAGTTTGTTTAATGTCATTCATAGGTTGAAGTGAACCTTGTTCCTCTTGGACAGAATCATTACCATTTACTCCACTAGAGTCCCAAAGCGAAACATCATTACTCTCTGTTTTACAAGCACTGAACTTTATCATAGTCAGTACGCGACGTCGGAACTCTTTGGAGAGACAGAGGTAAATAACAGGATTAACAACACAATGGAGAAGCCCAAAAACTGCCGTTATTTTGCTAGCTGTCCACTGCCTCCCTTTACAGTCTTCTGCCACTGCTGAAGAGTCGCTATCCATTGGCTGAAAAGTGTTCACAATGAAGGTAATGCTGTAGGGTGTCCAGCAGATAAAGAAAACCAGCACGAGGGCTGCAATGATAGCTGTGCTTTGGCCCTTCTTCTTCTGCTGGCACTTTGAATTGTGCCGTAACTTCAGCAGGACGATGAAACAGCAGAACAGCAGCACAAGTACCAGTAAAACAAAAAGATGTGGAAGACGAGAGGCAAGACGCCAGGAATCAGGCGGATAATGGTGCATACATTCCTGTTTACCCTGATCTGTGCTATCACTGAGAAAGATCCAATCAGGGATGGACAGGAGCAGGCAGAGGACACAGATGATCAAGCAGCAACAGTAAACCACCACAGGCTTTTTACGAGAAAACAGCTGTACTCCACGAACGATGGACAGATAGTAGTCAAAACAGAGGCAGGCCAACGTGAAGACACCAGAGTAGAAATTGATCTGAAGAGATAATGAAAAGGAAATAATTATTATTACAATGCTACTATAATAGACTGTTAATGACAAATTAGAATATGCAAAAATTGTTTATAA
This sequence comes from Spinibarbus caldwelli, assembly GCA_039654775.1. NCBI lineage: Eukaryota > Metazoa > Chordata > Actinopteri > Cypriniformes > Cyprinidae > Spinibarbus > Spinibarbus caldwelli. Next base: position 15,712,685 of record CM077227.1, read on the forward strand.
AAGGTAGTTTAAAACATGTAATTTCCTGTAAATGTATTTATGTTGGCTTCATATGGCTTTACAAGCTTTTTTTCTTATTATAATAAGAAAAAAAAAGTTTACATTTATTGACTCAAAAAATGTCATGTGCTGCATCCATCAAATATAAAGTAATAACATATTTATTAAAAAAAAATCAAATATATATAAAATGTAAAAGATCTTATTTTGAATATCTTATATTTTTTAAAGAAAAATTCTAATATAAATATATATAAAAGGTAAAAGATCTTTTACCAATATTTTGAATATCTTACATTAAACATCTTATAATATTAAAAGATTTTTTAAAGAAAAATTCAAATGATTAATTTACAAGTATCATTAATGTATACATTTTTAGGGGAGTCACACCACATTACATTTTAAAACATGAACTAACCTCGTCTTTTAATATAAAAGTCATATTATCTGATATTTTAGTCTTATTGTACTTGATACACAGTCGTGAGGGTCTGCGGTGGTCCTATGATATCATTTCTTGTTTTATCGATTCATCAGACAATGTTTAATAAATAGTAGTAATAATAATAATAATAAAGTATAAATAATAATAAATAATTTTGTACATTGCTTAAAAATACTCTGAAATATTAAGGCTTTTTTCTTCACTATTATATTAGGACAGCTGTATCACCATGATATTTTTTACTTTGTGTGCCCAAAAAACAAATATAAAAATGAATTAATTCAAAGAAACTTGTCATAGAAGATATGTATTCATGTCATTCATTTATATTTATATTTAATGTGTTTAGGATTAAATACATTGATCTGGACACACACACAAAAAAAAAAAAAGTCTAGGTGTGGATGTCCAAAATATGACCATATAACACAAAGTTACTCTAAAAGCTTTATTTTTAACTCTTAAAAACGAGCAAGCAAGGAGAGAAAAAACAAACAAACTTTCTTTAATGGATGCCACCAGAAGATCCAAAACATGTCATTCCACACTTTGCAAGTTTGATTTCAGAGTGTCACTAACTTTTAACCATGCCTCATTGCCTCATGGTTGAAATGTGTGCACAATCAAAATGCCATGACATCTACGAACTGATCAAATCGATACTGTAGATTAACAAGCCAACAGTAACTCACCTCGAACAGAACTCCAGACAGTTTGCAGAGCTCTGTGCCCATGCTCCATCCCTTAACCGCATCTACAGCCCAGAGAGGCAGTGTAAGCAGCAGCAGACTGTCTGTTACACTCAAAAGGAGGATGAAGATGTCCATCACACTCAGGTTCTGCCTCTTAAGCCACAGTATTGCCAGCACCAGTCCGTTTCCCAGCAGCCCACATAAGACACCCACAGAGTAAAGCAAGGGCATGAAGACCGCCAAAGCACCAGAGACTGTGCTGGATGGACAGATATCCTTGTACTCATAATCACTATAGTCGAAGGAGCTGTTATCCTCAAACAGTCCGTGCAGGTCCACCTGCATATTTGCCTAAAATAAAAACAGACCAAGGGTCAATGAGAAACTGTAGATTAATATCTGACTGCAGCTACTGGTGAACTGAGCGGTCAACAGCATTGAGTGTTTTTATGTGCAAAGAGTCACATGATGGGTTTTCACATGATGTTGCAACAATAGCTAAATGGAAAGTAAAACTGTGGGTGGGACAGCTGCTGACTGCTGTAGATGAAACAGAGGAGCTTGACATTGAACTACTGCTTGAGTTTGCTAATGCATACAGATATGTGGGTTTGTTTTTAAGTTTGCAAACCCCTTTAGCTCTCTAACTCTTAATTTCAAAAGCTATGGATATCAAAAACTGGGTTTTTTTGGCTAGTGAGTTACTATGGTCAGAGATCCAGTTCAAGATATCTGTACAACAAAGGTTAAACTGGATAGTACAGCAGAGCACTGCGGTCAAGCCAGCCGCGCTTTGAAATGGACGGTCAAACCAGCCGCACTTTTTTTGCTTGCGCGTGTAATCGTGCACTTACGGTACGGGTGCTGAGAGCGGTCTAAATAGATGTAAAGAGGCTGTCATACCGGCGTTTCCTTTACACTTTTGATTTTTTACGTTTATTTTTTATTTTAATGTTTGCAAATACATTATTTTTGTACATAAACGTTTGTATTGTGCATTAATTATCATTTTAATGTTAATAAATGTTAATATTAATGTTTATTCATTATTTTTTAATTTTAATGTTTGTGTGTGTATGTACAGTATATATGTATTATGTGTATATATATATGTATATATATATATATATGTGTATATATATATATATATATATAAAATTTTAATACACTCATAAAAAGCTTTTCTTAATAGGTTAGCTCATTCTTTCAATTAATATTTGATCCTTCAAGTCAATTTACTGTACAGTTTCAGAGAAAATTAAAGGCAACATCACCCCAGACATTCTTGCACTTGCATTATTTCCGTATATTCAAACACTCATAAAAAGTGTTCCTTTATAGGTTAGCTCATTCTTTCAATTGATATATATTCAGAGTAACCCTGACTATCACTGTGTTCATTTTTAAGTCATTTTACTGTATAGTTTTGGAGAAAACTAAAAGCAAACTCACCCCACACAACAAAATGTGTCCTACCACTTGCATTGTGTCCCATTTTCCAACACTTATAAAAAGTGTTCCTTTATAGGTTAGCTCATTCTCTCAGTTGATATATATTCAGAGTGACCCTGACTATCACTGTGGTCATTTTCAAGTTATTTTACTGTATAGTTTTGGAGAAAACTAAAAGCAAACTCACCACAAACATCAAACTCCATTGTTGCAATTGGATTATTTCTGTATATTCAAACACTCATAAAAAGTGTTCCTTTATAGGTTAGCTCATTCTTTCAATTGATATATATTTAGAGTGACCCTGACAATCACTGTGGTCATTTTCAAGTCAATTTACTGTACAGTTTCAGAGAAAATTAAAGGCAAAATCACCCCATACAGTCTTGCACTTGGATCATTTTCTTATATTCAAAAACTCATAAAAATAATTCCTTTATAGGTCAGCTCATTCATCTTATTGATATTTATTTAGAGTGACCCTGACTATTACTCTTTTCATTTTCAAGGCACTTTACTGTATAGTTTTGGAGAAAACTAAAAGCAAAATCACCCAAAACAACCAAATGCGTCCTGGCACTTGCACTGTCTCCCATTTTCCAACACTCATAAAAAGTGTGCCTTTATAGGTCAGCTCATTCCTTCATTTGATATGTATTCCGAGTGACCCTGACTATCACTCTATTAATTTTCAAGGCATTTTACTGTATAGTTTTGGAGAAAACGAAAAGCAAAATCACACAAAACAACAAAATGCGTCCTGGCACTTGCACTGTCTCCCATTTTCCAACACTCATAAAAAGTGTCCCTTTATACGTTAGCTCATTCTTTCAATTGATATATATTCAGAGTGACCCTGACGATCACTGTGGTCATTTTCAAGTTATTTTACTGTATAGTTTTGGAGAAAATTAAAAGCAAACTCATCACAAACATCAAACTCCATTGTTGCACTTGGATTATTTATGTATATTCAAGCACTCATAAAAAGTGTTCCTTTATAGGTTAGCTCATTATTTCAATTGATGTATATTCAGAGTGACCCTGACTATCACTGTGGTTATTTTCAAGTCATTTTACTGTATAGTTTTGGAGAAAACTAAAAGCGAACTCACCCAAAACATCAAAATGCATCCTGGCACTTGGACTATTTCCCATTTTCAAACACTCATAAAAAGTGTCCCTTTATAGGTTAGCTCATTCTTTCAATTGATATATATTCAGAGTGACCCTGACTATCACTGTGGTTATTTTTATCTCATTTTACTGTATAGTTTTGGAGAAAACTAAACGCAAAATCACCCCATACAGTCTTGCACTTGGATCATTTTCTTATATTCAAAAACTCATAAAAATAATTCCTTTATAGGTCAGCTCATTCATCTTATTGATATTTATTTAGAGTGACCCTGACTATTACTCTTTTCATTTTCAAGGCACTTTACTGTATAGTTTTGGAGAAAACTAAAAGCAAAATCACCCAAAACAACCAAATGCGTCCTGGCACTTGCACTGTCTCCCATTTTCCAACACTCATAAAAAGTGTGCCTTTATAGGTCAGCTCATTCCTTCATTTGATATGTATTCCGAGTGACCCTGACTATCACTCTATTAATTTTCAAGGCATTTTACTGTATAGTTTTGGAGAAAACGAAAAGCAAAATCACACAAAACAACAAAATGCGTCCTGGCACTTGCACTGTCTCCCATTTTCCAACACTCATAAAAAGTGTCCCTTTATACGTTAGCTCATTCTTTCAATTGATATATATTCAGAGTGACCCTGACGATCACTGTGGTCATTTTCAAGTTATTTTACTGTATAGTTTTGGAGAAAATTAAAAGCAAACTCATCACAAACATCAAACTCCATTGTTGCACTTGGATTATTTATGTATATTCAAGCACTCATAAAAAGTGTTCCTTTATAGGTTAGCTCATTATTTCAATTGATGTATATTCAGAGTGACCCTGACTATCACTGTGGTTATTTTCAAGTCATTTCACTGTATAGTTTTGGAGAAAACTAAACGCAAAATCACCCCATACAGTCTTGCACTTGGATCATTTTCTTATATTCAAACACTCATAAAAATAATTCCTTTATAGGTCAGCTCATTCTTCTTATTGATATTTATTTAGAGTGACCCTGACTATTACTCTTTTCATTTTCAAGGCACTTTACTGTATAGTTTTGGAGAAAACTAAAAGCAAAATCACCCAAAACAACCAAATGCGTCCTGGCACTTCCGCTGTCTCCCATTTTTCAAACACTCATAAAAAGTGTGCCTTTAAAGGTCAGCTCATTCCTTCATTTGATATGTATTCCGAGTGACCCTGACTATCACTCTATTAATTTTTAAGGTATTTTACTGTATAGTTTTGGAGAAAACGAAAAGCAAAATCACCCAAAACAACAAAATTCGTCCTGGCACTTGCACTGTGTCCCATTTTCCAATACTCATAAAAAGTGTCCCTTTATACGTTAGCTCATTCTTTCAATTGATATTTATTCAGAGCGACCCTGACTATCACTGTATTCAGTTTTGGAGAAAATTAAAGGCAAACTCACCCCAAAAAGTGCATTCTTACACTGTATTTTTTTCATGAAAAAGCAGATAATGTGCATAATGTTGCACGATTACAAACATTTTTTTTTTCTTTTTTGTGAGAACATAAATAAATAGACATTTGGATTTTACTTTTGACACTGTACTTTAATATTTACACAATTAACTTTTTATATATATAAAAAAAAAAAATAATCAAATGCAAGTTTCAAATACAGCAATGCCGTTTCAATTGAATATTCAAATAATTTACAATTATTCTAACATAAAAAAAAATAAAATAAAAATAAAGCTTTCTTCTTATTGCACTCTTTCAGTGTTCCATGCAATGTGGCGTTTCTTAAAATTTGTTTTAAGAAATGCTACCTCATGTAGTGTCCATCAGTGGCATGTGACACATTGCCAGACCTGATCAGTTCCAATTACAGTTTTGGGTACATCTACACATGTAGGATGGTACCACTGTTGGCAGCTGCAGCACTGGACCATGAGCTCCTTGTAATGTGCTGTTCTGCAAACACAGTAAACTGGTACTGCAGTTTTGGTCACATTTGCCTGAGTTTCACTCTCTCGAATCTTTATGCTAAATGAGATGCTGTTTTTTGTTAAAGAAGCATACAGTTGTGACCTCAGTCTGCCTTCATTAAACATGCATAGCTCTGGTGGATGACCCTTGCATAGAGCATATGCAAATGCTACTGAAAACACGCCACAATTGCTTAGATTTGATTGCTGCTGCACAGCTGGTTGGAGAACATAAAAATGTTCTGACTGTGGCCTTACCATCCAGGACAGTGTTTGTAGGGTTCTTTGGTCCAGAGGGGCACTTTTACTGTCATACACAGAAAGCTGATTTTCACCACAAAATAAATTGCTGACTGTGATCCAGTGGTTTTGCCGAATGTGCAAAATCTGCACAAATTTGTTTTGTGGAGTTCCCACAATCCCTCCGTTTGCAATTGCACTAAAGGGCAGAACGGACTGAAACCCATCAATGTGAACATTGTCCTTTGCCATGATGTAGCTGGCCAGGTCGATAATATCAGAAGTCAACCAGAAATCCTGGTGAAGAATTTGTTGCAGCATGTTTACTTTGGGTGGCCTGGATAGTCTTCTAGGAGCAGTTATTTCATATGGATTTAAAACGTCCCAGATTGGCCCCTCGATTTTCGACCGTCTTCTCCTAATATTCTTCACTGGAGCTTTCTGTAAATACAGACGATACAATTTATTACGTATATTTTTAAGCCACTTAACATTTAAATTTAATGGTGTGTAAATATAAAATGTTATAACTGCTTAATGTTGTGTGTGATTTTAGTCTATTAAGTGTGTTCTTAATGGATCACAGCAGTGTCAGTGCTAAGTTTGGATCAGGACCTTCTAGAAAACTACAAAATAATTTGAGGGCCCACGAGATTAAATGCAATCATAATCATGCAAAAATAAACGACGTAATCCAATGATGACATGGAGTTAAAGCATAAATCCAAGTGTTATTTTAATTATTTAAATAATTTTACCTTTCTCTGTTTTTCAGTCTGCTCGAGTGTTTTGGGCTCCACATACATTTGATCAGCACCTTTCATCTCTGCCTGTGATGTGCAATAGTGAAATTAATGAATATAGCAAATGTGCTTACCTACCACCAATTTTACAATAGACAATCATACAAGTGCAACCAAGCAGTGAAGTTGTTTTAATATATTAGATTGTAAGACATGATACTGTTAAGTACAAATGCATACTTGAAACTCTTTTTAACATAGTATTTGTGCAACTTCCTGACAATGTCTTGAAAGGCTGCATTGCTATCATAATTGGACCTTTCACTCGCCATCAGACCAATTACAGTCTTTTAGATCAGATATTAAAGATGGTTATAAGAAAAAAACCTGATTTTGGATCACAACTTCTTGTTTTTCCTTAAGTACTTCTGGGGGTGCCTTTGAAGACTTCTCCTGACAAACACACACAAAAATTTGAGATATATATATATATATATATATCACATTTTTAAGCAAATACGTAACTGATTTAAAAAAAAAAAAAACTATACAAAAACAGACAATTCTTCTACTACTTCTACTTGTAACCGTTTATAATAATAATAATAATAATAATAATAATAATAATAATAATAATAATTATTATTATTATTATCATTATTATACACTATAATTAAAAGTATAAAAGTACCTTGCTTCTCACATCTTTGAATGGCAGACCCTTCACTAGTGGAGAAACGTATACTCCTTTACGCTTCTGACTTTTCTTTTTCCACTGTTCCATTTCCACTCGAAAAAACTGGAAGAGATTTAGTATATGCACATACGTCATATATGTACGTCACACATTATTTTTTAATTGTTATGAAATGTTTAATCTAGCACCTTGAGTTTATAATTATGGAACATTGCATTGACAATGTTTGTAAATTGGAAAAAAATCCTTACTTTCTTTCTTGATCTTTCTGTGTCTTCATATTCACAGAGCTGTGCATCATGCATCCTATGATATATCAGCACAAAGTCATCCAGTCGTGTCAGTCTCCTTCTCTGGAACCTGATTTTTTTGAGGTCCCATTGGCTTTTTTCCATAATGCCCTGTGTTCGATTGTCTTGTGTAAAATTCTGAAGTAATAAGAAAAAAATCTAGTTATTTAAGGAAACAAAGTAATGCACAATTTTGGCATTTAATCAACAAACTATTAAAATTAATCATCTAAGTTGTTACCTGTTTATTGGACTGACTGACTTCTTTATAAATCTTGCTGAAATGCTGGTATGCTGAGCCTGTACCATGACGGCCAATATCACCTAAAGAATTATGTGATAGTAAAATGAGTTGACAGTAGGAATATATATACATATATATATATATATATATAAACACACACACACACATATATATATATATATATATATACATACATACTGTATGTGACTCAAGACCACAAAACCTTGAGTCTTAAGTCGCTGGGGTATATTTGTAGCAATAGCCAAAAATACATTGTATGGGTCAAAATTCTTGATTTTTCTTTTATACCAAAACTCAAAGAAAAAGTAAAGATCATGTTCCATGAAGATATTTTGTAAATTTCCTGTAAATATATCAAAATTTCATTTTTGATTAGTAATATGCATTGCTAAGAACTTCATTTGGACAACTTTAAAGGCCATTTTCTCAATATTTAGATTTTTTTTTGCACCCTCAGATTCCAGATTTTCAAATAGTTGTATCTCAGCCAAATACTGTCCTATCCTAACAAATCATACATCAATGGAAAGATTTATTTATTCAGCTTTCAGATGATGTATAAATCTCAAATTTGAAAAATTGACCCTTATGACTGGTTTTGTGGTCCAGGGTCACACACACAAACACAAACACACAAACACACAAACACACAAACACACACGTTTGTTTTTGTGAAAAGTGGGGACATCCCATAGGCGTAATGGTTTCTATACTGTACAAACTGTATGTGCTATTGCCCTACACTAACCCCACACCTAAACCTACCCCTTACAGGAAACTTTCTGCTAAATAAACACACAAACAAATAGACCTTTAAACAAACCACAAAATCCATGCAATCCATGGCGCATGCCTCTATGCCGTGGCTCATTTATAACTGATGGCTCATATTTAGCCCCCTAATCCTCTGGACCAAGTCAAATGTAACCTGGAGCTAAAAAGGACTTCTTTCTTACTTTTTCATCCAAAAATATCATATCATAAACGATTTTTTATATCATTTAATTTGAATAAGATATAAAGACGATATATGCAGTGTTTTATGTGATTTTGACATATTTTTCTAACTGTAAATGTAATATTTTTACCAATGATTGTAATGTAAAATTAGTCTTAATTTATTTCCACTAAAAACATTAAAAAATAAATAAATAAATAAATAAATATTGAATGCAGAGAATAGATAATGCATTTTGTGTCTTTGTTCTGCAAAAATATATATTTTTAAAGTGCCATTTTATGACTGGGCCACTAGATGACCTAACTGGGACGAATTTATTGGAATAAACTGATCCAAAAGATTTTATTGATGCCAGTTCGCTCCTTTATGCATGCATGTATATTTAGACATTATATATATATATATATATAGAGAGAGAGAGAGAGAGAGAGAGAGAGAGTTATAAATTTAGCGTTTTTGTAGTATTTGTGTCATTTATGTCATTTAAAAAAATGATCTTATAGTTTCAAACATTCATTTTGTGACTCAATGAGTGTGTTCCCATGGAAGAGCACAAGTCTCACAGAAAAAAGCATTCCATTAATTAAGAACTAATTGTACAATACAAAAAAATTAGGCATTAATAAACTTTTTTACTATACAATTCATTATATAAAGACAAAAGAAAAAAGTGATGTATTATTTGATCTCTGAATGGCCAATAAAAAAGACTAATACAGAAAACAATTAATGAATAAATGAAATATTCATGCATCAAAAAAAATAGGTAATATTACAAAGGAATTTACAAGAACTACATAAAACACTCAATGAGTAGATCATCAACATAAAAATACATGAATGAATTCATTAATAAAATTGTAAATTTGAAAATGTAAAAAATGCAATTTAGAAAGAGAGAAAAACATGGATTCACAAACAGAATTACGAATACAGGTCTAATCAGGCATAAGGGCAATTATGTTTCCCATTTGCCTTTCCATTTCCTTGATGTTTTTCTATTAGCTATAGTCAATTTCCCTTGTCAATTAGCTTCTCCTTTTAGCCTCTCTATTTAGCAATTCCATGTACTTTGGTAAAACGAGGTCAAACAATGAAAAATGGTGGGATGGACATAATAAGTTATATTTTGAGCTTGTGAATTGATTTATTAACAATTCATTTATATTTTCTTTGCAATTGCATTTAATTTACATATAATTTTTTTTAATGCCAATCAAACGAACAAATAATGACTTAGGCTACTTTTTCATTCAGTCTGATTCAAAAACAGATTATTTGGCAATCAAGTTTCTTACTGCCTGTTTTATTGTAAAAAAAAAAAAAAAATGTACAATCAGTTCTTAAGTAATTACATGCTTTGTGTGCACTCATGTGTGCGTCATATGTGTTCATATATGTGCACATATATATCATATGTGTCCACATATTTGCGTCATATATGTTCTGCATTATAAATACTGTAGGCTATAGAATCTTATCTCTTTCGAACCGAACTGAGCTGTACAAATATTTGATCAAACCTATCACCAACACCAACGATAAGATTAAGATAAATCGCTAACCTAACGTAGTATTTTTTTTTTTTAAATGAAATATAACCTATTTTTAAAGGTAATATGGCCTAATTGTTATTGGTTAAATAGCAACTAAACTTGACAAAAGTTCATGACTAAATATATATATATATATATAAATATTTAAAGTCGCCTATATATCTTGTTATACATGGCTAATTGCATGATTACCTGTGCCTTGGATTGCTCATCCTGTTTGCTGAATACGTGCATACTTTTCAGCACCTTCATGCGAAGAATTGGCAATTCACAAGCAGCCTGGCAACGCAACTGACAGAAATGTCTTTTAGATTGACTAAGTACTTTTTAAAACAATCGCTCATATAGCCTATTTATCGATACTCTAACGGACCCCAGGCCGTCACAGAAAAAAAATAAAGTGATTGACAGCATGTGAAAGCCTCTCACTGTCTTGGAAACGTGATTACCTGTCAAATTGGATCCTTTTTAGCAATGAGGTTCTCAGGTTACATACACATACAAAGTAAAAGTAGCCAGTAAAGGTCAGTAAAAAAGGCCAGTAAAGTGTGTGTGTGTGGGTGTATATATATATATATATATATATATATATATATATATATATATATATATATACAAATTGCAGTTCAATTGTATGCTAAACATAGAAGAAACATTTTATACTGTAAAGTAGAGTATGTAAGTTTCAAACAAGTGTTAAAAAAACTAATAAAACAATGACATAAAACACTTGCAATTAAAAGGTCGTCTGGAAAGTTAGATTTGATTGCATTTAAAGGAAAAAATTGACCTGGCTAAATTAATTTGATTATTGCACCCTGTAAAATACCCTAATTAGAAATGTATACCTTATCTTTGTAGTTCAAAAAGACATAAAAACATACTTTTCTATTATCATTATTATTATTTTAGTATGAATAGTAGAAAACTATCATGTTCATGTTTTGATTGGAACAACATATATTTTTAGAGTTTTCCTTAGTTTTTATTTATCTATTTATTGTTATTGTACAGAAAGCTTGATTTTCAGAAAACTGCAGTACAACCTATGCAATGTAAACAATAGTTTTATAAATACTGAATTACAGACAGATGGTTGGATATGCATTATGTAACCGGTGTTATGACATTTCACTATAGATGCAAATGCAAATATGTAATTTTTAAACTATTATTATTATTATTATTATTTTGTCATTTAGCAGACGCTTTTTTCCAATGCGACTTACTTGTACTAACTTGTGCTTACATGTAGTATTTAAACAACTAAAAACAGATCCAAAACTAAAAGCTAAAAATGTATAAATACTACCTATACACATTTTAAAAATAAAGAAATTAAATAAAAATGACAAATGCATACAACAAAATTTAAAAACTTAACATTTAAATGAAAAACAAAAAATAAAGCTAAAAACAATTCAAAATATTAAAGAACAAAAGGTATAAGTGTCACGGTGTACACAGCAGGGAGGAACGAGGAACACGAGGAGTAACTTCAAAATAAAAGTCTTTAATGTCGCCATCAGGGCAAGACAAGGCAAGGTTGACACACAGGAACACCGGGAAGTAACGAGTAGACCAGACAAACACTAACTGAACAGACAGGACCTTATATACACACACAAGACAAATCAAACACACCTGAACAGAAATCATAAACAATCAAACTCAACAAGGACAGGAACATGACCAAATATGGACACAAGAGGCGGGAACACAAGACACACACGACAGAGGACTGACAATAAGAGTATAGTAATGATTCTAACATAACACTAAGCCAAAAAACAACTCTCTCTCTCTATATATATGTGTGTATGTACAACCACACACACATACATAAATACATATATATATATATATATATATATATATATATATATATATATATATCATTTCATTTCCATTTAGTTTGAAGTATTAACTCAAATTAAATAAAACTAAAACTTAACAAAAGACCTATACAGACATAATAAATTTAGACATAATTTAACTAAAAGTAAAATAAATAACAAATGCAAATCAAACGAGAGTAGTTTATCAGTAATCCTTAATAATAACCCTGCCAAGCACACATGTTAAAAAAAACACAACTTACACATAGTAAATGGTTATAAAAAAAAAAAAACTTAAACAGAAGTGAAACAAGTAGGAAAGAGTTAAAACAATTAAACACAAACAAATTATGACAATATTATTTTATTAGGCGTGTGCATTAGTGTGCAGCAGAGAGTCAATAAATGTCCGCAGGTGCTAAAGCCACAGTAGACACTGTTGTGCAGTCTGATGGGTTGCACATGAGTACAATAGTAGGCTGAAAGTGCCGTTCTTCTTCAAGACGCACATAGTTGTTTTCTGTAATAACAAAAGCAAAAAATTTATAAAACTGTGTGATCATATTCAAACAGGGACATAACACTTTTATTTTTCTTCAACTGTCTTTCCCTATCCCTGTGATTTGCCACTCGTTGTATAGATTTTCATTTAAATAGATAATTCAACAGTTAATCGCAATACCATATAATTGTAATGATTCAGTCAAGGTGGAGAAGTGAGGAATTCCAGCTGACCAGTTTTATTCAATAGACTTGAAGATTAAGATAAACAATAAAAAAAAAACAAAAAAAAAACAGCTTTGCAGGGATATCACCATAAACAAACACAACAACCAACAACCAAAAACAAAACTGACAGGGCAATAAAAACGTAGATATAAGAAATTAAACTGAAGGTGAGGAATTAGTAACCATGGACACAAATAACTACTTCTCAAATGGATGATGAACATAATCAGTTCTTATGGTTAAAAAGAAGGTATTCACTACATTAAATGACAGTAAAACGTAAAATTTAAGAAGTCATTGTGTGCATAGTGCTTCAAAATGAGGCATGGTGTATGTGCTTGGACTTTGTTTTTTCGGGTGAGTTTGTCTTACATTTTCATCAAAGCAATACAGTAAAATGGCTTGAAAATGAAGACAGTCAGGGTCATTCTGAATAAATATCAATTGACAGAAAGAACAAACCTATAAAAGGAAAGATTTTTCTGAGTACTTGAAAATGAGGAATGGTGTAAGTGCAAGAATGGACTTTGATGTTAGGGGTGAATTTGTCATGACTCAAATACTATTTTATAGTGTTGGAATATGCGGAGATAACGCATGTAACAATGGATTTTGATGTTTGGTGTGATTTTGCTTTTATTTTTTTTCCAAAACTATACAGTAAAATGCCTTGAAAATGAAGATAGTAATAGTCAGGGTGACTCTAAATAAATATCAATAGGAAGAATGAGCTAAGCTATGAAGAAAATATTTGTGTGAGTGTTTGAATATAAGGAAATGATCCAAGTGCAAGAAAGTATGGGGTGAATTTGCCTTTAATTTTATGTGAAACTATACAGTAAAATGACATGAAAATAACCACAGTAATAGTCAGGGTCACTCTAAATAAATATCAATAAGAAGAATGAGCTGACCTATAATGGAATTATTTTTATGAGTGTTTGAATATAAGAAAATGATCCAAGTGCAAAATTGTATGGGGTGATTTTGCGTTTAGTTTTCTCCCAAACTATACAGTAAAATGACATAAAAATAACCACAGTGATAGTCAGGGTCACTCTGAATATATATCAATTGAAAGAATGAGCTAACCTATAAAGGAACACTTTTTATGAGTGTTTGAATATATAGAAATAATCCAAGTGCAACAATGGAGTTTGATGTTTGTGGTGAGTTTGCTTTTAGTTTTCTCCAAAACTATACAGTAAAATGACTTGAAAATGACTACATTAATAGTCAGGGTCACTCTGAATATATATCAACTGAGAGAATGAGCTAACCTATAAAGGAACACTTTTTATGAGTGTTTGAATATATAGAAATAATCCAAGTGCAAAAATGTCTGGGGTGATTTTGCCTTTACTTTTCTCTGAAACTTTACAGTAAATTGACTTGAAAATGATCACAGTGATAGTCAGGATGACTCTGAATATATATCAATTGAAAGAATGAGCTAACCTATAAAGGAACACTTTTTATGAGTGTTTGAAAATGGGAAATAGTCCAAGTGCCAGGATGCATTTTGATGTTTTGGGTGAGTTTGCTTTTAGTTTTCTCCAAAACTATACAGTATAATGACTTGAAAATGACCACAGTGATAGTCAGGGTCACTCTGAATATATATCAATTGAAAGAATGAGCTAAACTATACAGGGACACATTTTATAAGTGTTAGAAAATCGGATACAGTGCAAGTACTAGGACGCATTTTGTTGTGTGTGGTGAGTTTGCTTTTAGTTTTCTCCAAAACTTTACAGTAAAATGCCTAGGAAATTAATACAGTAATAGTCAGGGTCACTCTGAATATATATCAATTGAAAGAATGAGCTAACCTATAAAGGAACACTTTTTATGAGTGTTTGAATATATAGAAATAATCCAAGTGCAAAAATGTCTGGGGTGATTTTGCCTTTAATTTTCTCTGAAACTTTACAGTAAATTGACTTGAAAATGATCACAGTGATAGTCAGGATGACTCTGAATATATATCAATTGAAAGAATGAGCTAAACTATACAGGGAAACTTTTTATAAGTGTTAGAAAATCGGATACAGTGCAAGTACTAGGACGCATTTTGTTGTGTGTGGTGAGTTTGCTTTTAGTTTTCTCCAAAACTATACAGTAAAATGACTTGAAAATAACCACAGTGATAGTCAGGGTCACTCTGAATATATATCAATTGAAAGAATGAGCTAACCTATAAAGGAACACATTTTATGAGTGTTTGAATATACAGAAATAATCCAATTGCAACAATGGAGTTTGATGTTTGTGGTGAGTTTGCTTTTAGTTTTCTCCAAAACTATACAGTGAAATGACATGAAAATAACCACAGTGATAGTCAGGCTCACTCTGAATATATATCAATTGAAAGAATGAGCTAACCTATAAAGGAACACTTTTTATGAGTGTTTGAAAATGGGAAATAGTCCAAGTGCCAGGATGCATTTTGATGTTTTGGGTGAGTTTGCTTTTAGTTTTCTCCAAAACTATACAGTATAATGACTTGAAAATGACCACAGTGATAGTCAGGGTCACTCTGAATATATATCAATTGAAAGAATGAGCTAAACTATACAGGGACACATTTTATAAGTGGTAGAAAATCGGATACAGTGCAAGTGCTAGGATGCATTTTGTTGTGTGTGGTGAGTTTGCTTTTAGTTTTCTCCAAAACTATACAGTAAAATGACTTGAAAATAACCACAGTGATAGTCAGGGTCACTCTGAATGTATATCAATTGAACGAATGAGCTAACCTATAAAGGAACACTTTTTATGAGTGTTTGAATATACAGAAATAATCCAGTTGCAACAATGGAGTTTGATGTTTGTGGTCAGTTTGCTTTTAGTTTTCTCCAAAACTATACAGTGAAATGACATGAAAATAACCACAGTGATAGTCAGGCTCACTCTGAATATATATCAATTGAATGAATGAGCTAACCTATAAAGGAACACTCTTTATGAGTGTTTGAAAATGGGAAATAGTCCAAGTGCCAGGACGCATTTTGATGTTTTGGGTGAGTTTGCTTTTAGTTTTCTCCTAAACTATACAGTAAAATGACTTAAAAATTAACACAGTGATAATCAGGGTCACTCTGAATATATATCAATTGAAAGAATGAGCTAACCTATAAAGGAACACGTTTTATGAGTGTTTGAATATATAGAAATAATCCAAGTGCATGAATGTCTGGGGTGATTTTGCCTTTAATTTTCTCTGAAACTGTACAGTAAAATGACTTGAAAATAAATACATTGATAGTCAGGATCACTTTGAACAAATACTAATTGAAAGAATGAGCAAATCTGTAAAGCAAAGCTTTTTATGAGTGTTTAAAAATAGGATAGATAGATATATATATATATATATATATATATATATATATATATATATATATATATATATATATATATATACATACATACATATATATACACATATGTGTGTGTGTGTGTTAGTGTGTGTGTGTGTGTGTGTGTGTACGTACACACACACACACACACACACACACATACACCAACATTAAAATATAAGAATGAATAAAAACATTAATGTTAACATTTATTAACATTAATAAATGTTTTATAATAATCAATGTACAATACAAACGTTTATGTACAAATTTAATGTATTTACAAATATTACAACAAAAAAAAAAAAAAAAAAAAAAAAATTTAAAATAAGGAAAGGTATAAAGGAAACGCCGGCATAACAGCTTCTTTACATGCATTTTGACTGCTCTCAGCACCCGTACCGTAAGTGTACGATTACATGCGCAACACAAAAAAAGTGCGGCTGGCTTGACCGTGTATTTTCAAACCGCGGCTGGCTTGACCGCAGTAGCAGAGCATATAGATGAAACCGATAGTGACAGAACCATGAAACTTTAAATATATGTATCTATAAGGCTAAGAAAACACTTACAGTTGCCATGTTCCTGATTGCCTTTGTTTCTTTGTCTCCGTTTTTAAGCAGTCAGCATTTTCTTTAGTTTAGGTTACCCGTCTTTACGGGTTTGTTTGCTCATTGCCAAAACGTTTGGTTACCGTGCACGCGCAAGGTGAAAGAGGAGAAATAACTACTGCTCTTGTTGATTTTCCTTGTCCCATTACTTCATCCGGGTAACTCTCTAGTTCCTCCCTACCTACTACCCCGTGCACTCTTGCCCCAGCTGGTTATATCTATAAATACCACTAACAAACTTAGTAATGTACACATCCTCCTCGCGGGGATTTCAGCAGATATAGTGCGCCCTCTTGTGTTTGATAGTCTAAAATACAGCCGAATTGAACAATTCCTACAGTAGACACACACACATACACACACACACACACTTGTTTGGCTATCCTTGTGGGGACATTCATAGGCGTAATGGTTTTTATACTGTATAAATTGTATGTGCTATTGCCCTACACCAACCCTACACCTAAACCTACCCCTTACAGGAAACTTTCTGCATTTTTAGATTTTCAAAAAACTTCATTCTGTGTGATTTATTAGCTTGTTTACCCGTGGGGACCTCAATTTAGGTCCCCACCGTGACACGAGTCCCCATGAGTCAGTGTGTATTCAGGTTTAAGTCCCCACCTGAATAGAAAAACAGGTACACACACACACTGTATAGCCCCTGTATAACTCTCTCTTTGTTTAGTTGCGGAAATCATTTTAAAAATCAGCAATAAAATAGAGTGTATTTCCTGAAGATAACGTGGTTCTCATCATTTTTGCCCCCATAAGGAAACATTCCAGGGCCTCCACACAAGATTTTTTGACTTCAGCAAAGCATTAAAGCGCTTCAGAACAGCTTTTGCCATTGCAGCAAATTCCTATTCATAGCAAACATATGAGAGTGGAGTAACAGATCTAAAATCTAAGGAAGAGACTGGGGTTCCTCTTATGGTTCTACAAAGCACTATTTGATAAAGCTGCTGTGCAGCACCTTTAAAGATATGTGCTATATAGCACTTAAAGTGGTTCCCTCATGATTATAAGTCAATTAACCACTAAACCAATTAACAATAGTGCTATTTAGCATCATTTTTGATTAGAGTGTAGTTAGTGTTGTTGAGTTTTTTTTTCCTCCAGTTGTACATTATCTCCCAAACCACAAAGCATCAATCTATTCTCCAAGCCATTTGTGTTATGTAGGACATAGGAGTCTGTGTGGCCCTTGAGTTCCACTGTCATGCAGCGTTTACATTTAGTCATTTAGCAGATGCTAAAATTTGGTGCCTTTTTTAGATGTATGAAACAAACAAACACTGACTTCATTTCATGAATCTAAGTTGTCATAAAAAGTCACACACACCTTGGCAGTTGACTGAACAAACACATACTGTAGAAAGGAAGTCATGAGACTAGAAAACTGTCCTGTTCCCGGAGATCTACCTTCTAGCAAAGTTCAGCTCCAACCCTGATCAAACACAGCTGAACCAACTAATGTAGATCTTCAGCAGCACTTGATATTTATTGTTGGATCAGGGTCTAAATAAGAAAAATAAATAAATAAAATAATAATAAAAAAAAAACAAAAAATAAATAAAAGTCCAAATGTATATTTTCTAAGCATAACATCTATAATTCTTTCACAGCAGTTATTTGCTTAGAACACTTCAGCCATCTACTGGCCATTATTGTCATAATATCATTTCGACCTAACATGAAGTCATGGTATTTTTCTTATTTCACTAGATGGCAGCAGTGTTACACAAATAGCTACATACCTGTATATGTGACCCTGGACCACAAAACCAGTCATTAGTAGCACAGGTATATTTGCAGCAATAGCCAAAAATACATTGTATGGGTCAAAATTATAATTTTTTCTTTTATGCCAAAAATCACTAGGATATTAAGTAAAGATCATGTTTCATTAAGATATTTTGTAAATTTCCTACCGTAAATATATCAAAGCTTAATTTTTGATTAGTAATATTCATTGCTAAGAAATTCATTTGGACAACTTTAAAGGCGATTTTCTCAATATTTCAATTTCTTTGTACCCTCAGATTCCAGATTTTCAAACAGTTTCATCTCGGCCAAATATTGTCCTATCCTAACAATGATGTAACAATGATGATGCATGAATCTTAATTCAAATAAATTGACCCTTATGACTGGTTTTGTGGTCCAGGGTCACATATTCATCATATTTTCATCATATTTATCATATTTTCATATCACATATTCATCATATTTATCATATTTTCATATTTCAACTTAAATTTAGATTTTTATTATAGTGATGATGCATAGGCCTACTCTGAGTCGACTTGTGTAGAAACGGTTTTTACATATCTGAATATGTACAATGTCAAAATACATGCAAGGTGATTTCATGATAGTTATTGCTCTTTAAAATTTCTGTAAATAATGATTTACTTGATAAAATCTTTGTTCATTCTTTGAATTTTTTTTAGAGTAGCTATATTAGCCTATTTTTTGGTGGTTTATAAAAATGCCTTTGCCAGCAAAGGAATAATAAAAATTAAAAAATAAAAAATCAGATGAGGTGAATTCAACAGAACAGTAGGCTCTTCATCATAATCTCCACTGTATTCATAAGCTGTATAACAACGGAGCTAAAACTGAGAGGTGTCGAGCGCTCTCTTCAGACATGAGCTTTCTTGTCAAAAAAAAAAAAAAACCCTGAATGGACGAACCAGAATGGATGAACTATTGCATCACAAAGTGCAATTAAGTTGTCGTCACACACTTGTGAAAAGATCCTACTTCCCATTATTTATGTCATAAATGAGCATGTACAAGTGCAGAGTGAACTGGAAACCTGCTAGCCAGCTTGCTAATGGTAATGGAATTGTTGTCCAAAAGATGTTCTTTTATCCATGTTAATAATAATAATAATAATAATAATAATAAAAATGCTGTCCTGCATTAAAAGGGTCATTTATGATGTTGCTAAAAAGAACATTATTTTGTGTATTTGGTGTAATGCAATGTGTTTATGCAGTTCGAGGTTCAAAAAACATCATTTTCCACATATTGTACATTATTGTTGCTCCTCTCTGCCCCGCCTCCCCCTCGCTGGAGGTAATGGGTGGAGATAGACACCTAACCACACCATAACCTTACCCCTTACCCTATCACTAATCATAACTCCACCCATTACTTCACACAGAGGTGGAGCTGGACATCCAGAGAGGGGGAGCTGGAGGTCATTTGGCTCTGCAGTGAGCAGTACTTGCGATTTTTACAAAGCTCATCGTTCTGAGAAGCGAGGCGTGCTCTGATTGGCCAGCTATCCAGTGTGTTGTGATTGGCCGAATACCTCAAGCATGAGACAGAAATGTTACGCCCCTTACTGTATTGTGATGCCATGTCCCAGCCTTTTTACAGTCTATGGTCCCGGCTCGAGAACGAGCGGCCAAGATGGCGGCGGTGTAGGTGGTTGTGTGTTTGCTCTTCAGGGAAATAAAGGTGAAGTGGTGATATAGCCAACTGCTTTGATTGGTGATAACGCGGACATAATAAATGAAAAAGTCATATAATTCCCTTTTGACATCTTTATGCAAAAGAGGAAAGAAGAAAGTTAAACAAGCTTGGCTTGATAACTTGGCTTCCAACACGTCTGATACGGTTGATCAGTTTGAGGATTCAGCATCGGCCTCTAGTAGCACTGGACTGAAGTTTCAGAGAGATACGGAATCACAATGGTTTGACACGTCCAGACTTTGATAATGAGGTTATTGTCGCTGCCCTTTCTGATACTCCTCAGAAGCCAGCAGCGAAAAACTCGAAACGCACAGAATCTAATGTTAGTGGAAATACTAATGAGGAGGTTTTGGCTGCAATACGCAAACTGGCTTTAAAGCACGACAAGACTTTTCAAAAGATTTCTGCGATCGAAACTACAACCGAAGCAACCTCGAAGCTTCAGCAAGCTTCCGCAGCTCTTTTGCTTTGATTGATGGGAAGCAAGTCTTCTATTCGGATGTTACCTAAACTGAGTTACTGACTGCACTGGATACCTTTCTCATGCAATATTCTAAAACACGTAAAACGGGTAACAACACTATCGGGATAACTCTTTTAAGTTGTGTGTAACATGGAAGTTATTAAGTTTGATCCTCCTTAATTGTTGTTATCCTCATTATTAATCCTGACTTTTTCTTCTTTAATTGTTTTTCACCTTGAAACCAATATATTTTATAGGTTATTAACCACCTCTCCCTTTACATTTAGGGTAAAACTAAAGAAAGCTATTCTTTTGTTGTTGTTTTTTTAATTGTTTGGTAGTTCTTCTTATGGAGTACAAGTTCAAATCTTTGTCTGTTGTAACATTGAATGTTCGAGGTTTGCAGGACAGTGTGAAAAGAAAAGCTATTTTTTTTATTTTGTAAAAGAAGTGCAGCTGATCTTATCTTTCTTCAAGAAATTCACTCAGGGGAAACAGATGTTAGGAGGAATCAATGGGGAAACTCAATTTTCTTTAGTCATGACGATCACTCGGCTGGGACTGCTATTATGTTACACCGTTTTAAGGGAACTGTTTTAGAAACTTTGAGTTCTGATGAAGGCAGATGGGTTATTATTGCTGTAATCAAACAAGATAATGCCACCTTCATAACTTGCTGTGTATATGATCACAACTCTCATGCATCTAACAGAGTAATGTTCTCTCATCTAGTGGATAAACTTAGGAAAGTAAATAGAAAATATATTGATGCTTATTTTATTCTAGGAGGAGACTTCAACGAATGTATGGATGATTATCTGGATAGATACCCCCCTAGACTTGACGGTGGAATGAATAATGTTTTAATTTTTAATCTCTCCCTGACTGATGCATGGCGTTTCTTTAACCCTTATGCGAAGGATTTTACTTGGTCAAATAAAACTTTGTCTCTTAGATCTAGGATTCATTTATTTTTTATTTCTTCTTCTATCCTCAGTTACATAAAAGATATTTCTCACACCATTGCCCCCTTATCAGATCATAAATTAGTTTGTATAAAGATGAGTGACATCTATGATAATCCGAGACTCAGGGGCTATTGGAAACTTAATAATACCTTGTTAAAAGATCAAAAATTAATGATAGTGTCATCAAGCTTATCAAACAATTATTCACTGACTTAAATGGAGATTTTAAAAAAACATGGGAGTTCTTCAAATATAAAGCTAGACATATAGCAGTTAAAAGAAGTAAAGAAATTAAAAAGAGTAAACATCAAATTGATTCAGAGTTGGTTAATAAACTAAATGCATTACTAGTTAAAAGTAAAATTACAGAAGAGGAGAATTTAGAAATAAAAAGGTTAAATTTGGAGCTTGATGAAGCCTATTTAGATTTGGCTAAAGGTGCATATACAAGCTCTTGTGCAAAACGGCTGGAGGAGGGGGAAAGAAATTCTAGCTATTTTTTTTTTTTGCCCTGGAAAAAAGAAATGGTCAGAGCAAAGCTCTTTCCACACTTAATACTGTGTCCAAATGAAATACAAAACTTGCTCTCATCTGAAAAGAGGACTTTGGACCACTGGGCAACAGTCCAGTTCTTCTTCTCCTTAGCCCAGGTAAGATGCACAAGAGGAATATGACAACTGTAGCCAAATTCCTTGACACGTCTGTGTGTGGTGGCTCTTGATGCCTTGACCCCAGCCTCAGTCCATTCCTTGTGAAGTTCACCCAAATTCTTGAATCGATTTTGCTTGACAATCCTCATAAGGCTGCGGTTCTCTCGGTTGGTTGTGCATCTTTTTCTTCCACACTTTTTCCTTCCACTCAACTTTCTGTTAACATGCTTGGATACAGCACTCTGTGAACAGCCAGCTTCTTTGGCAATGAATGTTTGTGGCTTACCCTCCTTGTGAAGGGTGTCAATGATTGTCTTCTGGACAACTGTCAGATCAGCAGTCTTCTCCATGATTGTGTAGCCTAGTGAACCAAACTGAGAGACCATTTTGAAGGCTCAGGAAACCTTTGCAGGTGTTTTGAGTTGATTAGCTGATTGGCATGTCACCATATTCTAATTTGTTGAGATAGTGAATTGGTGGGTTTTTGTTAAAAGTGAGCCAAAATCATCACAATTAAAAGAACCAAAGACTTAAACTACTTCAGTCTGTGTGCATTGAATTTATTTAATACACGAGTTTCACAATTTGAGTTGAATTACTGAAATAAATGAACTTTTCCACGACATTCTAATTTATTGAGATGCACCTGTATAATTTGATGTACGCAAATCCAGAATATTCTTTTCTGTCCTTATTTTTATGATTGTTCTTTGTAGGAATATATTCATATCTCGTATTCCTGTTCTTGTTTCCAATAAAATATAAAAGTAAAAAATAAATGTTTGCAATAAAAAAATAGAAAAAAAAAAGAGAACTGTCAAGGAAAAAAAAAAGGTCCAGGCGCAACGTGACTAAAACAATAAAACCCGCTATAAACGAGGCATTTGTTGCATTCATTGAGGACATAATGACTTATATAGATTATAATGACTCGTACGGTCTTTTGTTGCGCCGTGCAGCGCAGCATAAACGTAACACTATGTTTGCATTTGTGATCGTAGAAACGCCAAACAAGCACTACTCTACACAGCTCAAAACTCGCGTTTGAATAGTCAGTAGCAAATTCTTTAAATATCGAAATGTACTTGCAGGCTGTGAGTCAGAAGCGCCAGACTGTCCTTGTGACATTGGAATTGCCCCACTTTATAGTGTTCACATTGTAGGCTACTCTCTCCCGGGATCAGGAAATAGTCCTCTGTAAAATGTGCTGCACACACTCGAATATTTGCCTTGAACTGTTCTGAAACAGTGCTGTAAATGTAACTTAACCACTGATTTCTAGTTGTGTCCTCTTTTGGTAGCCCAAACAAAGTACTTTCTCTTTCACAACGAAACACAGGTTCCCCTTTCAGTCGGTCACTCCGAGTCACGTCGGATGACCGACGAAATTGGGATCTCGCCAGAGAGACCAATCCACTTCGAGTGTAACTAAACGAGCCAATGGACATTGGCATGCGATTATTGCATCCAGCTGCCGCTGATCACAGCGTGAGCATAAGAGGCAGCTGATGCACCGCATCAATTATCCTTTCGCTTCGGAGCCGAGCGGTAGTGATTAAAGCTACTGCTCTCCCTTCCAAGAGAGTGTTCTGCGAGCGAGTGCGGGCGTTACGGCGCGGCAGCGGTGGTCACGGTGTCCGGGAGAGAAAGATCGTCTTCCTGCTGACAGCCACACTAGGAGTGTGCGGTGACCAGCTCCCCTGCGTGCTTCAGCACTAAAAGAGCATTTCTCTGAAAGAGCAATTTCTCTAAAAGAGCAACACGGGTGATCGCGTCTTTTTAAAGATGTCTTCTCACCCGTGCGTTTCTGGGTGTGGTCGTTTCCTGGCGCCTCAGGACGGTCACGATCGCTTCCTCACGTGTCTGGGCATTCAGCACGCTGAGGTGGCTTTCGTGGATGGTTCATGTTCTTCTTGCGGGGACATGACCATCTCGGAGTGCGACTCTGCTATGTCAAACATGGCAGAGTCCCTCTGCCTGCCGTGATCCGGCGTGCACACTGGATCCGGTGGAGTCAGAGGTGATTTGAGGATTACGGTGAGGGCTTCCCCAAGTGGAGCTCCTCACCCCTCAAGCACTCCGCAGCCGGTGGAGCTGCCGAAGGAGCGCGCTGGCCACGCGTTTCCTTCGGTGCCCCCTCTGACAACCAGATGTCGATCACTGCATCGGAGGGCGGGCCCTCTCTCTCCGGGGATGACGACCCGGCTGCGTTGCCCCCTTCGGGTGTGGTAGCGTTGTCCGTGCCAGACCCAGAGATGACGGCTATGCTTTCCCGGGCCGCCGAGAATGTCGGGCTCGTGTGGAATCCTAAAAAGCCACCGTGTCCCGATCCTTCGAGGCTGGGCGAGTGGTTCCTCGGTGGGGGTGGCGCTGGTTCTCAGCGCCCCCCTCCGGTGCCATTCTTTCCGGAAGTGCATGAGGAGCTGACAAGATCGTGGAGGGCACCTTTCACTGCCCGAAACACATCTTGTAGTTCTTCCGCTCTCACCACCCTCGATGGTGGAGCCGCTTTGGGGTATGCGGGCATCCCCTCGGTGGAACGGTCTGTGGCCATGCAACTGTGTCCAACAGCCGCTTCCACCCTGCGGGGTGATCCGTGTCTCCCCTCACGGGCCTCTAAGTATTCGTCAGGTCTAACTGGCAGTGCTTATAGAGCCTGTGGGGAGGCGGCTTCCGCCCTCCACGCTATGGCGTTGCTGCAGGTCCACCAGGCCAAAGCACTGAAAGACCTGCACGAGGGTGGTCACGACCTGGCGGTTCTACATGAGCTGCATGCTGCGACGGACCTCGCGCTACGAGCGACGAAGGTGACCGCACAGTCTCTGGGTCGTGCGATGTCCAGGAGCGCCATCTCTGGCTGTGTCTCGCTGACATGGAGCAGGAGAAGGTACAGTTCCTGAATGCTCCCGTGTCACAGACCGGCCCTTTCGGCGACGCTGTCGAGAGCTTTGCCCAGCAGTTCTCGGCAGCCCAGAAGCAGACTGAGGCAAACACATCATGCGCCGGAGGAAACCTGCTGCTTCCACTCCGGCTGCAGCCACTCAGCCTGCTCGTCGCCGTGGGCGCCCCCCTGCGGCCGCCCCTGCTCCCGCGCAGCCGCAGCAGCCTTTCACCAGGCAGCGTCGTGGAGCCGGTCGCAGGCAGGACGCCCAGCCCGTCCAGGCCCCCGCCAAACCTGGCGGCAAGCGCAAGTGCAAGAGGCCCTGGGACGGTCGACCCAGAGATGGAGGAGACTGCTCATCGGGAGATGGTGACTGCACCACTCCCTCCCCCGGAGGAGGGCCGGGTGGAGTATCTTTTGTTCATTTTGTTCCGCCGCTGGCCCAGCAGCCAGCGGTACCCAAAACATCAGTAAAGAGCGGTCTCCTCAATCTCCGGGTCTCAAGAGGAGGAGAGTGGTGATCCGTGCATCACAGGATCGCTTCCCTCCTCCTCTCTCGCCAGCAGGCAGCGGGTGGTTGCCCAAGAGCACCCCTCCTGCCCATTCGTGGAACCAGGTAAGGGCAGTAGCACTCCAGTCCCCGCTTCAAGTCGTCAAACGCCGGGCTGTCACAAGCCTCAAGCCGGGTTCCTGTGTCTCCTCCCACGCGAGGAGA
Source organism: Spinibarbus caldwelli (assembly GCA_039654775.1). Taxonomy (NCBI): domain Eukaryota; kingdom Metazoa; phylum Chordata; class Actinopteri; order Cypriniformes; family Cyprinidae; genus Spinibarbus; species Spinibarbus caldwelli. The sequence goes on from CM077227.1 coordinate 15,738,827, forward strand.
AATCAGGTGAGTGCTACACTACACACCCAGACCCCGCCCCCTGCCGTCACAGGCCAGGCCGTCACAGGCCCTGGGGCCGGTCCCTGTGTTCCACCTCGCTGCCCCACCGCGGGCATGTCGGTGGGCCCGTTGGCCCCGCTGGTGCGGTCTCTCGGAGCCTGGTTAGCGCTCCCCAGCCCGTCCCGGTGGCTCCTGCGGACCATCAGACTCGGCTATGCGATTCAGTTCGCCCGGCGTCCCCCCAAGTTCAGGGGCATCCGGTTCACTTCAGTCAAAGCCGTCGATGCCCCTGTCTTGCTCGCGGAGATTGCAGTCCTACTGGCGAAGGATGCAATAGAGCCGGTCCCTCCAGCCGATATGAGGTCGGGGTTTTACAGCCCTTACTTCATTGTGCCCAAGAAAAGCGGTGGGTTACGACCGATCTTGGATCTGCGAGTTTTGAACCGTGCACTTCACAAGATGCCGTTCAAGATGTTGACGCAGAAACGCATTTTTGGATGCGTCCGTCCCCTAGATTGGTTTGCAGCAATCGACCTGAAGGACGCGTACTTTCATGTTTCGATTCTCCCGCGACACAGGCCATTCCTGCGATTCGCGTTCGACGGTCGGGCATATCAGTACAAGGTCCTGCCCTTCGGGCTGTCCCTTTTCGCCTCGTGTCTTCACCAAAGTCGCAGAGGCGGCCCCTTGTTCCCCTGAGAGAACGGGGTGTGCGCATTCTCAACTACCTCTACGACTGGCTCATACTTGCACAGTCTCGAGAGCTGTTGTGCGCACACAGGGACCTGGTGCTCAGGCACCTCAGCCAGTTGGGCCTTCGGGTCAATTGGGAAAAGAGCAACTCGTGCCAGTGCAGAGGATCTCTTTTCTCGGCATGGAGTTGGATTCGGTCAACCAGACAGCACGCCTCACCCAGGAACGTGCTCAGTCAGTGCTGAACTGCCTCAAGACTTTATCAGGCAGGACAGCGGTCCCACTGAAACTCTTTCAGAGGCTCCTGGGGCATATGGCTGCAGCTGCGGCCATAGTTCCGCTCGGTCTGCTCCATATGAGACCGCTTCAGCACTGGCTCCATGGTCGAATCCCGAGGTGGGCGTGGAAACGCGGTACTCACCGGGTTCAGATTACACCGGCCTGCCGCAAGACCTTCAGCCCGTGGTCAGATCCTTCGTTCCTTCGGGCAGGAGTGCCCCTGGAGCAGGTATCCAGGCATGCTGTGGTATTCACGGATGCCTCGGCCACCGGCTGGGGTGCCACGTACAACGGGCACGCAGTATCAGGGGTTTGGACGGGCCCCCTTCTGCGTTGGCATATCAATTGCCTCGAGTTGCTGGCAGTACGCCTTGCCCTGTGCCGCCTCAGAGGGCGCCTTCGGGGCAGGGACGTTCTGGTCCGTACGGACAACACTGCGACCGTTGCCTATATCAACCGGCAAGGCGGTTTGCGCTCCCGTCGCATGTCGCAACTCGCCCGCCACCTCCTCCTCTGGGGTCAGAAGCATCTGAGGTCCCTTCGTGCCATCCACATCCCAGGAGTGTTCAATCAGGCGGCCGACGAGCTGTCTCGAGCGGCACTTCCTGGGGAGTGGAGACTCCATCCCCAGGCGGTCCAGCTGATTTGGAGTCGGTTCGGAGTTGCTCAGGTAGACCTGTTTGCATCTCCAGAAACCACCCACTGCCAGTGGTTCTACTCCCTGTCCGAGGCAACGCTCGGCACGGATGCACTGGCACACAGCTGGCCCCAGGGCTTGCGCAAGTATGCGTTTCCCCCAGTGAGCCTGCTAGCACAGACATTGTGCAAGATCAGGGAGGACGAGGAGCAGGTCCTGTTAGTGGCTCCATATTGGCCCAACAGGACCTGGTTCCCGGAACTCATGCTCCTCGCGACAGCCCCTCCCTGGCCGATTCCTCTGAGGAAGGATCTGCTTTCTCAGAGACGGGGCACCCTCTGGCACCCGCGTCCAGACTTGTGGAAACTTCATGTGTGGTCCCTGGACGGGACGCGGAGGTTCTAGGTGACCTGCCCCAGGAGGTAGCGCTCACTATCGCTTCAGCACGAGCACCGTCCACAAGACGGGCCTATGCGCTGAAGTGGAACCTGTTCGTCGAATGGTGTTCCTCTTACCAGGAGGACCCCCGGAGATGTTCGATCAGAGCTGTGCTTTCCTTTTTGCAACAAGGGTTGGAGCGTAGGCTGTCCCCCTCCACCCTTAAGGTATATGTTGCTGCTATTTCTGCCCACCACGACCCCATAGAGGGGAGGTCGGTGGGGAAGCACGATCTGGTCGTCAGGTTTCTTAGGGGGGCCAGGAGGTTAAATCCTCCGAGGCCTCCCTCCCTTCCCTCTTGGGATTTGGCTTTGGTGCTAAGAGCCCTACAAACTGCCCCTTTTGAGCCATTGCAGTCAGTCGAGTTGAAGTTTCTTTCTATGAAAACCCTACTCCTGACTGCATTGGCCTCAATCAAGAGGGTGGGGGACCTGCAGGCATTTTCGGTCGACGAGTCGTGCCTTGAGTTTGGGCCGGCTGACTCCAGTGCAACACTGAGGCCCCGGCCCGGCTATGTGCCCAAGGTTCCTACCACGCCCTTCAGGGACCAGGTAGTGAGCCTGCAAGCGCTGCCCCTGGAGGAGGCAGACCCAGCCCTAGCTTTGCTCTGTCCTGTACGCGCACTGCGTCAGTACGTGGATAGAACTCAGAGCTTCAGGACCTCAGAACAGCTCTTTGTCTGTTACGGAGGACAGCAGAAGGGGAAGGCTGTCTCCAAGCAGAGGATGGCCCACTGGATAGTGGATGCCATCACCTTGGCCTACGAAGCACAAGGTGTGCCCTGCCCGCTCAGGTTGTGTGCTCACTCCACTAGGGGTGTCGCATCGTCCTGGGCGCTGGCTCGTGGTGCCTCGCTAACAGACATCTGTAGAGCTGCGGGTTGGGCGACTCCCAACACGTTCGCTAGGTTTTATAGCCTACGTGTCGAACCGGTTTCCTCCTGTGTTCTCACCTCAAACGGGTAGTGGCACTGAGAGGGCCGGCTCAGAGTCGGCTTGCGGCGTCCTTACGCCTAATTCTCCAGAGAGTTCCTTAACCAGGCAAACCCTGTTGAGTCCTCCAGCACTCCGGCGTCCGGACGCGGCGGGGCGTCCGGCGCCAGGCCTTCAGCCAATGAATTCTTGAAATCTGGTGCGAGGCTAGTGCCCATATGAGAGACCCTGTTGGGATCCCATATGTGTATTCCACGGTATTCTTATTAGAGCCATGTTTCCCCTGGCGGACCACGTTCTGCCATCTCTAAAGATGCAGCCTGAGCCATCTCAGAGACTTCCATGTGCAATAGGGCCCTTCGGGGTTACTTCACATGTTTGAATGTCACTTAACCCCCTCTGGGAGGAGGTGACTCCGCAGTGTGCCTCTTCCAAGTGGAAGGGCACGCTTCCCAGTGTTATCCTAGTCCTACTGTTTGGGTTGCTCAAGGAACACCAGTAGTTGACCTTCTCTGTGTAGAGCCCGGTCCTATTGTCTGCCTTATAGGAAGGGTCAGGAGCCCTACACAGGGCACTGGAAGGGGCAGCTCCTGTGGCGCTTTGGTAGGGATCCCAATTTCGTCGGTCATCCGACGTGACTCGGAGTGACCGACTGAAAGGGGAACGTCTCGGTTACGTATGTAACCCTCGTTCCCTGAAGGAGGGAACGGAGACGTCACGTCCCGTCGCCACAGTCGCTGTACCACCGCTGAGCTGCCGGGTCGCCGGCTCGGCTCCTCAGCGAAAACATAATTGATGCGGTGCATCAGCTGCCTCTTATGCTCACGCTGTGATCAGCGGCAGCTGGATGCAATAATCGCATGCCAATGTCCATTGGCTCGTTTAGTTACACTCGAAGTGGATTGGTCTCTCTGGCGAGATCCCAATTTCGTCGGTCATCCGACGTGACGTCTCCGTTCCCTCCTTCAGGGAACGAGGGTTACATACGTAACCGAGACGTTCTCCAGGACATGGCGCCGGCGGCAGCAACAACACTACAGCGAGAATAAAAGTCCCGCCTTCTTTCATTGTTTATACATTTGGGCGGTGTTTTGCAAATCTCCCCACACCGTGATGTAGACATGTGGGGGCGTGTTTGAATGAGCCGTTTTAGGGGGGCGTGGTCGCAGAGATGGGCAGTATTTCAATTAAATGTATTTGAAATACGTATTTAATTACTAAATATGTATTTTGTAATCTGTATTTTGCTGGCCAAAAAAAATATCAAAAGTAATGTGTAATTAAATACTTTGAGAGACAGTATTTTGTATTTGAAATACTCAAAATACATAATAAAGTAGGCCTAGTTCTTTTTTTTTCAGATAATACAATATCTTTCTTCATACACACAAAAAAAAAAAATCACTATTTATACATGCATTTATTTAACACACCAAGTTTCTTATTTACATTTCCTTGCATTTGTACATAACACACCTGTACACACAAATACCATATAATTTTTATTTTGTATATTGTGGTCTTTCAAAAAATTATATAGTATTATTTCCTATTTACTTATTCTGTTTTTAATATCTTTGTCTTGTCTTGTCACTGTCATTCTGTTTGTGCTGTAGAAGCCTCTGTCACCACCATAACAAATTCCTTGTGTGAGTAAACATACCTGTGTTAATAGTACTGCCAACTATACCCATAGTTTTGTCTAGATGGAAGTGAATCATGTCCTCTTGGATCCGGGTTAGTTCGGGTTAGATATTTTTGCTTTCTATCCCTCTACAGTCAGTCATGCAACTTACACATTCAAGATCCAGAACGGTAGGAATGACATCAAGCAATCCATGTCATTAAGCATATCATTAATTAATCCATTTTATTAAGTGACATGAGTGCTTTTTTTGCACACAAAAAAAACAACAAAAAAAACATAATTTACCACTTTATTTCCAAAAATATTATTCAAACACGTGTTGTGGTACTCTAGTGAACACTCACTCGTGTGCGTTGTGTTGACGCGAGTCTTCTATGGCATGAACACAACACAAATGCGTTTTAATACTCTCATGAACACAATGCAGATCAGTATATTCATATATAAAGTTGTAAATTATGTTTTTTTTGTGCAAACAAAGCACTCATGTTGCTTAATAAAATTGAGGTTAAACCACTAAAGTCACATGGAGTACTTTAACGATGTATTTCCTACCGTTCTGGGCTGGGAATGTGTAAGTTGCGTTGCTGCCGATGGAGGGAAAGCTCTTGGATTTCATCAGAAAGATGAAAGAAGGTCTTACAGGTGTGAAATTACATAAGGGTGAGTAATTAATGACAGAATTTCCATTTTTGGGGGAAATAAACCTTTAATTTGACCATGGTTCCAACTGGAATAAAATAAAAGAAACTGTTTTGGTGCTCAGTGCAAACTGGGTAAGTATACTCTAAAAAATGCTGGGTTGTTTTAACCCAATTTTGGGTCAAATATGGACTAACCCAACTTTTGGGTTAAAAATTCAATGTAAAAATTTAACCCAACAGCTGGGTTAGTCCATATTTGACCCAAAGTTGGGTTGAAACAACCCAGCATTTTTTAGAGTGATGTATGAAAATGTATACTATCAGATATTGCTCACTGAATGTTATTACAGGACAGAAGAAAAAGCTGCTCTAGAACTTTACTTCTGACAAGTGACGATAGCTTGCTTGGCAAAAGTTAGCTACTTGTTTCTAAAAACAAACAAAATTTTTTCAAGTATTAAATTAAAATAAATATTATTGCTAATGTCTGAACAGCATGTAACGAAAATTTAAAAATGAAAGCCTGTAGACTAATTATTATGTGAATGACTCAGGGTGGTTTTGCTTGTAAAATCCAAGGGAAACTGTCATTACAGTGTAATTTTATGAACCTCATCTGTCGACATGATGTCGGTGAATCTCACTGGCCGTTGCTCGCTGGCATTACTATGGAGTGTGTGCAAGAGCATGAGCAATGAGTTACTGACCACAGCTCACTTAACGGCCACTGGTGTCACTAATAAGGGTTTCTGTGTTCTACATAGAGACCTTTAACAGCTAAATAACAACATTTTCAGGAGTTAATCTTTACTGTTAACAGTGAAATAGCTTGAGCCATTCTCTTGAGTATAGGATTAGGTGGTATGACAATACAGTTTCACAGGACTCCTTAATTTTTGACATGTTTATAAAGAACCGATAAAGGAACATGAAAAAATAAAGTGTGGAATTGCTTGATGGTATTCAAGTAAACAGAAATTAGAAGAAATATGGATCAATATATTGTATATATTGTGTAGTGTTAGGGTTAAAGATTATGTTGTTTATAATTATTTTGTTTATAAGTTGTTCAAGGAGGGGAAAGCATTTGTCTTTGTCTTATATGTGTATCTAAATATAATGACACTGTCTCTTGCACTTGATTGCTTGTAAATATTGATTGTATTTTTGTATTTTCAAATTACAAATTACTTTTATTTTAATTAAATACATTTCTCACACCAGTATTTTTGTATTTTAATTAAATACATTTGATGAGCATATATTTGTAATTTGTAACTAAATATTTTTGGTGTAATTGTGCCCATCTCTGTGTGGTTGAGTCTTAACTTTTATAAAGAATATCTCTCTAAAGTTTTGAGACTTTAGTCTTTGCAACTTTAGGGATCTTATCTATGCACAAACAGCTTGTAACACTCCAAAGAGAAAGGAAAACTTGAAATCGCATTATATGACCCCTTTAACATTTTTTTCCTATTGAATCAGGATATTTGGGTGTGATAATCATTAAGGCTTGTCCCATTTGTTTAATAGCCAAAGGCTTGAGTTCATATCACAGCAATGCTGTGCTACTTTATATAATGGGGTCAGAGTTTGGCTATTTAGCATGTACCTCAAACAAACTGACATTATCCACAGAAGGCCAGTTTTGAAGGTTACGAGAGCTGTGAAATATCTTCGGAGTTCAGGCTCAGCAAATGTTAGGTGTGGTGCTTATGCGGGTCATGAGAGTTCCTGTCTGACTCACATTTCCTGACCCCCAGACTGCCTTTCAGCTAAAAAAGCATGCATCTAAAGTTGCAAGTACACTTTTTATGTTATCATTGTTACCATCACTAATGTCAGAATTTCACTGCAGAAAAGATCGGAATAAGAGAAATAGAGAACTATTTTTAATTTTTAGAAAAGTATTTTTAGAGAGGTATTTTTTAATAGAGATAAACAAAGGCGATTATACCGTTGGGTTTCCTTTGTGGCTGTCATTCTCAGAATAAAATAGACCTTCAAGTAATTTTCATACAGATGAAAATAGACATGAAACAAGAAATTGAAACAAGTAAATTTAATAGAGATGAAACAAAGGCAATTACACCTTTTGCTCTGGGTTTCATTTGTGACTGTCATTCTCAGAATTAAAATATATCTCCCGAGTGTCACATCCTCCACAGTCTAGAGCTGAGGAAGAGTAATAGAAGAAGTGACTCACACAAATCTATATTGCAAGTTTAATGGAATCTACACTTTATCAGAGGTGGTAACACAGAACTCACAAAAATAACAATAGAAACGTTTTACAAAAATTACAATAGGAGAAAGCATCCTGTCATGTTCATATATACTGTATTTGATGTGTTATGTATTGTATTATGTCATCTACAATAACAGATTAATAAAATGATAAACAAAATTCAATTTGATGTTACAGCATTATTTATGAAGAGTATTTATAAGAAAGAAAAGTAAAGAAAGTGGATGTGGAGTCTGTTTTCAGTTCCTGTTTGTGACACCAGAGCCAGACAACTCAACGGATGATTCATTTCTGAATTTTTTTTTTTCAAATCATATATATATATATATATATATATATATTGTCTCAGCATGTAATGTTTGGAAAATATTAAAGATAGAAAAATATGAATATATAGCTATATAGAGCCTATAGCTAATATGTAGCAAAAATGGAAAGAAATTGTGTAATTTTTGTGCATGTATTAATGCATGTAGATCATTAATAAAATTAACAGAAAATTGATGACAAAGTCTCCTCCTCCAAAAGAATGGATGTTAAGACTGCATTAGAAAATCCCTTTCTTCAAAAAAAGAGAACTTGAAAAAGTTTTAATATCTCTCAGACTACACAAACTGAAATTGGGGTTCCTTCCCAATTCCAGATGAAAACAACCATCACTTCTATTCTTGCACACTTGTTCAAGTCATATGTACTCTTTTCAGGCCATGACAGAGAAGTACGAGGTATTCTCACTGTCCACTGAGCTGAATGATCCAGTAGGCCTGCGGGTTGATCCCCGACCGTTTGCCCATCCTGCTAATCCGAGGCACCCCTGGGGTCCTAAAGCAGCCTTACACATCTGGGCGAGCTCACGACGGAACTTTACCCCAACAAGGCCGTAGAGTAGTGGATTTAAAGCGCAATGCGCCAACCCCAAGCTTTCTGTCACGAAAGTGCCCACATCTAAGACCTTGTTGAGTGCGCAGGTTTTGACAATGACCCCAAGCGTCTGCAAGCTGTCAGTCATCCGCAAGGCATTATAAGGCGCCCAACTGACTACAAACACAATGACCAATGAGACGATGAGCCTCAGCGAGCGCCGTTTCTGCCTACGCGTGGCATGACAGAGTGCTTTGAAAATGCGAAGGTAGCAGTACAGCATGACCAGAAGGGGAAGTATGAATCCAAGAATCATGCTAACCAGCTGCATGCCGATCTGCCATTGCTGGCTGTTCTCTTGAGAAAAATCTATATGGCACATTAACCGATTTATGCCATATACATTCACCACATTGCGGTAGTACACATCCACCATCGACAATCCCAGGCAGACGCCCCAGATGATGGCACAGGCCAGCTGAGCGTGGCAGGTCTTGCGTCTCCAGCTGATATTGATGGCATGTACGATAGCCAGATATCGGTCAAAGCTGATGCAGGCCAGGAAAAGCACCCCACAATAGACGTTCAGCGAGAACAACGCTCCAGCTATTTTACACATGAAAACGCCAAAGACCCACTCGTTGATCCACTCGACGGCGAAAAATGGCAATGTTACAGCCAGTAGGAGGTCAGAGATGGCCAGATGGAGCAGGAAGGTGTCTGTCAGTGAGAAGGAGCAGGGGCTGTGTCGAGACTGCCGATAGCGGCGGATCACGCACAGAACCAGGATGTTACCCACTAGTGCCAAGATGAACAGTAGGATGTAAGCCACGGGGGCAAAGCGACCAAGAATGTCCCATGTTTCCTTCAGACTGCAGGGGGCAGCAGCAGTGTCATCCTCATGTTCATTGTCATCATAGAAAGTAGAGTTGTAGTCATAATCTGCGTACTGTAACAGAGCAAAGAACAATATTCTGTTAAATCAGATTGTTAACTTTTGTTTGTTTGTTTTTTTTAGTACTGTCTTAACACTCACCTCTGAGACATCTGTAGCTGTTGTGGTGTGCTTCATGATGAGCTTCAGAGAAGTGAGACATACAAGTAAAATAGTGGGCACGAGATGCACTCGTCTCTCACGTCTCTTGTCTATATGTCTCTACTTTCTTACAGAAAAACAAAGGGATAGAGAGCGAGAAGTTAGACCACAGAAACTGAATCCTACTCGTACAACCACTGCAAAGGGGAACTGAAGGCTACGTCCACAAGGAAATAAAACTGCAAATAAAACTTTTGATAAATTTAGACAAAAACATGTTTTTGAAATCCACAATTTGCTGAGAGCAGACATATTCAAAAAGTTTCTCGAAAACACCTTTGCAACATCTAGTAGAGTTGGTTCTCATCTGAAATTGTGTAAAAAAAAAAAAAAAAAACTTTTTTATGGTAATTTATAAAGGGTTCTTGGGGCAAAAGTGGAATAGTAGAGTACAACTATAGGGAACTGAAAGTTCTCAGAATTAGCATTGCATAAGTTTGGCATATAACATAATATAAAATAATAATAATGATAATAATTATATATATATATATATATATATATATATATAAATAGATAGATAGATAGATAGATAAATAAATAGATAGATATTCTCATTTCTTGTAATTCATTTCAAAATCAACATCACTGCAGTGAATCTATTTAAAGTTAGTTAATTAATTAATTAATTAGTTAATTACAGTTGTACATATTTAAAATTTTTCCAAAAACAGTCTATAGTCTAAAGAATATATAAATATATGTATTTTTATTTTTTTTTTTTAAAGAAGTATCATAGTTGTATCAAGGACTAACATGAAATATTAGAAGAGTAGAAACAAAAATCAAAGTCTCCTACCTGTTCTCTCTGTGCTGTCTGTGCAGGGGTTGACTGACCTAGATCAGATGATGGTTTGATTCTAACTGAATTTGTTCAGGAAACACGTTTATTTTAGTGCTTCCTGACCTTTTCTCTCTCTTCCCTTTTTGCTCTCTCCACAAAACACACTCTTACTGGAAAATATTTTCAACATCACGTGTAGTGTTTTTAAAAAGGAGCTTGTAAACTAAGGAAAAGCATTTTTGGTTAAAATATCTTCTCTTTTACTGCTCAAGTCTGTTTTATTTCATTTTTAATCTAATGATATTCTGATTCATCTTTCCTGTTTATAGACAGGAAGTCGATAACCTCAGTCTGTTCTAAACAAATTAGTAATACATGATGATCTATTGTTTAGATTATATACATTTATGTAGATGATTTCTGACCAAAATAACATGCAAGAAAGACCATTATATTTGTGAGGATTATCTCAACAAAAGGTTGACATAAATCTAATCTAGTACTTGAGTGTAATTTGGTTAATTTATTTACATTTGCAGTATTTTTGATTTGGGTATACTGCAGTTATATTTTGCCAGTATTTAAAGCAACAACAATAATAATCTGGGTTCAGAAAGTTTTAATTTATGTCAAACCATTGGAGCCATAATCTTGTGGTGGCGTTCACACATATATTGCAGCTGTACCTCACTTTGAGACTCAGATCAATGCTCTCTCAGTTCTCTCTCACTCTCTCTTCCCCGTTTTTTATGTCTCATTTATCCTGCTCTATGCAATATAAGGCCAAAAATATAACTTAAAAAAATATAACTGTGACATACTGTACATACTGATTTGGGCCCATAGTATATATAAATATAGAACCATGACAGGCTTTTTTTTTTTAAAGCATTCTGGTTTATCTGTCTTATAATATGCTAAGTTTCCTCAGCAGGTTTTCCACACCCTGAAATCACATTAAAAGTGTTGATATGGTTTATGATGAGGGCATTGTCACAGTACAATTGTCTTTCATCCATCCCACTCTTTAGGTTGAGCATGAATACACAGTAACATATAATACTGTAACATATAAGAAAATGATTCTATTAAACCACCTGGTAAAGCCAGCGGTTGTGTTTATTTGTTAACTAAGTGCATGGCATACACTTCTTTAATTTTCACAGAACAGCACTGATGTGTGTTGACACCTTCTCAGAAGTTTAACCACATCCTATCTGGCCTCACTAATATAAATTCAAAAGAAAAATAGCACAGGCAGATTTCACTGTAAAGAGGCTATGATCTTTATTTCAAACAAAAACTTTAAAGAGGTCATGAACTGCCTCTGTTTTTATTTAATACTGTTCTCTGAGGTCCACTTATAATGTTAACAAGATTTTTACATCAAAAACATCATAATTTAGAAGTAATAGGCTATTTTCTGTCCTGTTTTTAACCCCCCTCATCAGAATGCTCTGTTTGAACAGGCGTGGCTGATCGTAGACTCTGAAGTAAACTGTAAACCCACTGTTATGATTGGCTAACACTTGTGTATGTTTGACAGCCTACATCCTTCCTAGATGGACGCTGCTGTGATTTAGGTATGCATAAATACTCATATGAAGCAATCTGTTTAACGGACAAAGCAATAGTAACCACATAATAAAAACAGTTACTCGCACTTGTGTGTTGGTCGGCACAACATTGTCTTTTAGTTTCAATCTTTCTGAAAATCCCACATCAAATTGTGCCTTGTTTGTAAATGAATCCACGGTAAAATGAAGTGAACAAAAGACCGAGTTTTTACTGACACTGTCTGGAACTTCATTAAAAATAAAATTCATCCACTCTTTCCTGATGTTGGGATAAGAAGTAGGCAATACAAAGTTTTTTTCCACAACTTGGCTCTGCACAGCATTTTGTTGTCTTCAGAGCCATCTTTATCATTTGGTTTCTGCGTAGACCTGCACGTTCGCCTCTCTCGCTACATGCACGAATCAGTGGGTGGGGCTAAACAGGCAGCTATGTAGAAGCAGGCATTGATCTTCATCTGCGGAGGCGGTGCTTATCCACACTACTACATCATAAAAGTAGTACAAACCAAAAGCTGTCATTTTGGCAGACTGCCTTCAATATAAGCTGCTTTTAGATTAACAAGAAAGTTTTGAGTTCTGAAACTTACATGATGTTTTTATAGTACAGTGACCTCTTATATATCTAAAGATCAAGGGAAGTTTGGTTTCTCAGTTCATGACCCCTTTAAAAATATAGTATGCTTATATCAGAAGTAAATATTTCACTTCTAAAGTGAGAATTATGAGCAATGACTGTATGGTACAACCAACATATTCTCTATAGTGCTTGATTCTTATTCATATTCAATCAGATTTTTTTTTTTTTTTTTTTTGCAAATTGTGGTTTAGATTAAGTTACAAGTTCACAACATCTACTACAGATCAACGTGTAAAACCAGAGCAGTGTTTTTGTGTCTCAAAATATACAGACATTAATTTAAGCAAGTCCACTTGATATTACCTGAAATATTTATTTGTGAATCTGTTCATAACAATGTGTCTCATGGTTTGTGGTAAAGATGCAAAATGTAGCTCAAACTTTAGTCTCTTTAGACAAATGACTACTTAAATACAGTTTATTAATAGACAGTTTTACCCCAGTTTCACAGACAAGGCTTAAGCCTAGTCCTAGACTAAAATGTAAGTCTGAGCCGTTTCAACCGAAATAAACTTGCACTGACTGATCTTAAAATATATCAGTGCCTTTGTTTTGTCTCAAGATGCACCCCAGAAATGTTTTTTCCTAAGCACGTTTATAAAAAATTACTTAAATGTCCTAAATGAACTATGGCCTAATCCTGGCTTAGTCTAAGCCCTGTCTGTGAAACTGGGCCTTAGGTTGATAATTTAAGCTTACTTAATATTATTCATTAGGTTTATTGATGACTATTCACAAATCAACCCGGTATCATGCCAAAGCGTGTAACAGACACGCTGGTCCACTCGAAAATGCGTGTGAGTGTCACGCTTTGCCTCCTCTAGGCGTGAAAATGACACGCATGTATGAAGCTGGAGTTACCACTGGAGGACCAGCAAGGGCGATAATTTCCCCAATAACAACAACTCCACACGGACCAAAGACAAGTGATATAGTGCGTTAAAAACTGGACTTAGATGACTTCAAGACGCATACAGGTAGGGTTTCCAGCCGTCTCGTAAAATAGTTGATTAATGCACGCTTATAATAAACAGAATGTTTTTGTCTGTTGGTGTAGATTCTAAAATACTTCTCATTATAGTTATTGCTCTTGGTGTGAACAGCTTAAAGTGATCTGATTTGGCCAAATTAATTGCAGATCCGATTTGTCACGTGACAAGTTAAACTAGCATTTCCAGACTCTTGCTTCTTAGGCAGATCAACAAAGAAAGAAAGGCAGACTGTGAGGTGTGGACAGATATCATGTACTGTTGGAACGGGAAGACGCTGCGCAAATTTGTAAAGGTTAATAAAGACTACAATGGACTTAAAATAAACTTTATGATAAACACTCTGACTACTTACAATGGGCACAATCTGCATGAGAGTTGAGGCAATGGCCAAAGACAGCAGAAGGAGTAAAAGTTGTAGAATTTTGAACGAGAACACTTGTACAATATCATATGAATTTGCTGACTTGGTCAGTTGTATGAATTATTACTTCTTCAACATGAGACTTTTCTGGGGGATATTTCCTGATGGGGCGGTGGGATATGTAAAGCAAAGTTTAAGAAATATCACATGCTGTGCAAAATGTAACTGCAGTACAGTTCAGTCAAGGTGCCGAGACCAAAACAGACATACCATTGGAAGTGTTTGCCTTTGCAGCTTTTGGTCTTCTCCGTAAACGCACAAGATGGTCAAATTCAAATTCCATGACAGGCCTTCGTTTGGTCTTCCCTTTCAGCTGAAACGAAGAGAAATATACACATGTTGAGACAGTGTGTTAAAATGATCTGTGACCAAAATATTTGAGAGGAAGAACTGTAAGGAAAGTTATTATTAACACATAAAATAAGGATGCGTTCATTAAAGCAAATTGGTTATAACTAAATGTGTTCAACATTACCTGTGACGGGTTGAACCTTTGAAGGACTTGTTCTGCCTCCTTGTCAGCTTCTGGGAGCTTCGAGTTCAAGTTCCCTAGCCCCTACCAAGTATTGAGTACATATACAGTAAATGAACATACTTTCCAGAAGGCCAACATTTCACTAAAAATGTTTTTGTTTTTTTTTTGTTTTTTTAATTGCTCTTATGAAGTATTCTAATTTGTTGAGATAGTGAATTGGTGGGTTTTTGTTAAAAGTGAGCCAAAATCATCACAATTAAAAGAGCCAAAGACTTAAACTACTTCAGTCTGTGTGCACTGAATTTATTTAATACACGAGTTTCACAATTTGAGTTGAATTACTGAAATAAATGAACTTTTCCACGACATTCTAATTTATTGAGATGCACCTGTATATCGCTTGTCTTTGGTTCGTGTGGAGTTGTTGTTATTGGGGAAATTATCGCCCCTGCTGGTCCTCCAGTGGTAACTCCAGCTTCATACATGCCTGTCATTTTCACGCCTAGAGGAGGCAAAGCGTGACACTCACACGTATTTTCGAGTGGACCAGCGTGTCTGTTACACACTTTGGCGTGATACCGGGTTGCAACCAATAGCAACAATAACAGAATAATTTGTGACCTGCAATGATTCTGTCCACCACAGAGCAGCAGTATTCTCTCTTTTTGTATGTCTAAACTGTATGTTTCAAGTACAGCTGTAACCTGTAGAAGATTAACATTATTTATCATAGCAAAATATAAAGAATAGGTAGACATTTGCTCTATATTTCCACTTGCCCATGCAAATATGTCAATATATTTATTCATGTGACTCTCTTTTGACATATAGTCCAAGCAACTTGAGAACAATTTTAACTCATTTTCATTTATTATTTACTTTTTTTTTTTTTTATTATTTTGTTAATGTCAGTATTTCTGCCTCACAGATTAAATAAAGTTTAAAATACAGAAATGCCCACGTAACTTTACATTTTAACAGTTGCTCATGTAACTGCACTCAGAGCTTCTTGTTTCTAATGATAATGAAACAAGGGTTGTGTTTCAGATCCGTTACTTGAAACATATCCAATACGTTTGAAACTGTAGAGTGGGATTTTGACAATAGAGTAGTGCAACATATTATCTTCAGGTATTGTGAAATCATGTGGGCTGCACACGTCTGTGTGGCTACGGACCAGAATAAGGAACTTACTATAGAACTTGCAAAACAGACATGAAATATTCATTTAAATCTGTTACGTAAAACAAAACACACTGCTGACTATGTATATCTAATATTTCTTCTTTTCAAATATAGATCTAAATATTACTTTTAAAGATGAAAATACTGCTGAGTATGTACATGTAAAATTTCTTCTCTTCACATGTTTCATAACTGTTGAGAACGTATGGAATTTCATATTCTTATCTGACTTTTGAGTGTTTTAAAGAGATAATTTACTTAAGGGGCAGGAGTCTGGTTACTGTATTTGTACAAGCTGACCTCACAGACGCAGATGAAAAGGCAAAGAATTAGTAAGTGTTACAGCAGTGCAATAAACTGGTTAAAAAACCAGAGACATGCCCTGATGTGTAAGCAATGAAGTCAAACAGCTCAACAGATTCGCTGCACTATTATGAAACCGCAAGCCATCTTTAAACTTACTTTTTGTCCTCAGCTGCTCTTAGATGTCTGAAGATGTGGCAAATTTGTTTTAATAACGTAAAAACTTTATTAATCACCATCCTATCAATAAAGATTTTAACTGATCTAACAAATCATTTAACTCTTTGTGTATACTGTGCTCATATGTATATATACCTCAACACTCTCTAATGACTTTTTAAAGAAAACATGCTTGGAAAACACTTTCACGCTTTGATTTTGATATATCATTCTCAAATTTCAACCAGAACATGGTCAGACGTGTAGCTTTGACTCTAGGGTCTTTCTGGACCAGTGTCAAGTGTTCTTTCTTAAAAACCTGTCTAAAAATTGTACAAATGTAACGGGATTAGGTGATTGACAGCAGTGGTTGCCTATCAGGAAATAGTACCTTCTATTTAAAGACCGATTGGCTGTTACCTGGGACGCGTCACGTCCGTTTTCCCTCTTTGTTTGCCTGTGTTGACGGTGGCTGTAGGTAAGCGTGCTATGTTTTAATAGGTGGCAATTTAGAAATCGTTAGGATGTTCATAACCTGAAATCGTTTTTGTTGATCATAGTGCAGCTTTGTCTTCTGGTGCCCTTTTTCATGCTACTTGGTGGATTCGATGACTGTTCGCCTCTCGGGTATGTTTATGTTTGGGAGCTCGTTATATAGGGCTAGTATGGTTGTGTGGGCTTAACATTTCTTTTCGCATGCTAAAGTGGGCATGGGTTCCTGTGTCCCATTGTGCTGCTGATGGGCATGACTGTGACCGATCCGTGCCTATAAAGCGTTCTATCTGGCGTGATATCCTGATGGTAAGTGTTTAAACGCAATTATAATTGAAGTGGGGATAATATTATGATTGATAACGTCTCCTTTTGTGTTCGTTGTAGGATTCTCCCTCTCGTTCTATGCCGTGATTGTTTGCTGCTGTTAAAGCGCTGCTGTTAAAGCGCTGCTGTTTATACAGCCGCGCAGACGCGATCATCCTCATTAATTAAAGGGGACTGCTAGTCGGATTCTTATCGTGCCGTTTTAGTGCCCTGCTTCACATCTCTGGCTTATTGGGGAGGCCTGATCAGTTTTTTTTTTCGTTTGTATAAGAGAAAACTGGCCTCTTTCTCTCTTTCTTTTGACTTAAACCATTTCATTTTTTTTTTTTTTTGTTTTCTTTTGTTTAATTCTGTGGAAGTAAAGTTTGTTTGGCTTGGTTGATTTGTTTTTTCTTTTCTTTTTGTAAAACCAGTTAAGTGGTTATAGGTCTTGATGCATGTGATCAATCATTTTATTACTGCAACTCTACTTGTG
Source organism: Spinibarbus caldwelli (assembly GCA_039654775.1). Classification (NCBI taxonomy): domain Eukaryota; kingdom Metazoa; phylum Chordata; class Actinopteri; order Cypriniformes; family Cyprinidae; genus Spinibarbus; species Spinibarbus caldwelli. Next base: position 15,756,130 of record CM077227.1, read on the forward strand.
TGTGTGATTTTTATCTATTGAGTTCAAGTGGTTTTGTAATCTCCTTGTAAGATCCTTCTAAGGTTACATTGCTTTCTCTCTTTACTTCTGCTTGTTATTGACATCCACTGTTGTGAGGACTTGCTTCATTAGTGATGTCCATATTGCTATTTCTATGTTCATTTCTATAGTTTCTTAATTTCTTTTTGATTTATTGCAGGAGCTGGGGTCCCACGGGTGGATTGATCTTCCTCCTTGTGGTGGTGGTTCTTTATCGTGTGCGGTGTACACTTTGAGTGTTTGATAGTGTGATCAGACTGTGTGTGTGCGCGTGGACGTGTTCCCTTGTAAAAAACCGAACTCTACATTGATTCCTGCTGTTGGGAGCCTCAGCCCTGCTGGTATTTAGCTTTTTTACATTTACACTTAACTGCTACATACTAAGTGGGTTTTTGTTATTATTTTTGCCTCTTGTAATTTGTTTTTGTTTGAAGTGGGGTTTCTAGTGTCTCATGGGTTTTAGTGTCCATTTTAAATCATCTTTGTATTAATAAACATTTGTATTTTTATACTTGACTCTCGTCTCTTGCTTAATTCTATGAGGGAACCGAACCTGTGTGCTTTATTACTCCATTTTTGAGTGGTTTGAGTATTTTCCCTGGGGTTAACTCCTAGGGTGGCGTAGTCAGACTTTCTTACTAGTAAAACCTTGGGCTTGTGTCTCAAAATTGAGTTTTCTCTTTTGATTTCAGTTGTTTTGCTCAAAAAAGGTTAACAGGGTGGTATCTAGTGCAGTTCAGAGGTGAACTTTTTTTTTTTTTTTTTTTTTTTTCCAACCTGATATGCTGAAACATCCAACTTTACACTGAGGCTCAGCGCATCTGCTTAGGACTCAAAGACACACTAAAATCACAGAAAAATAGAAACACCATGGCAGGTGTAAAAGTGTATGCCCATTTTCATACCTTATTTGTAAATTAAATTCACTCTCTGATCTTCCTTACATTGGGTTATGTTAGCAACATCGTTTTTGTGCTTGGATGAGCAAACCAAGTACTTTTCTTGCACATAAAATCGGTCGTATGCCAACAACTAATCAAAACGCAGCACAATGACAACAATTCATAGCAACAGAATGTAGACACCAAAGCTATTGTGGATCCGCTTGCCTTAATCCGACTGCAAAAAACTAGGTCTACTATTTAGCAACTGAATAATTTGCAGACATTTCTATTATGAGAAGATGAAGTTACCAATTATGAGAGAGATAATTGAGTTTTTTTTTTTTTTTTTTTGTCAATTTTGAATTTTCACATCATATGAGTTTTTAACTAATAATTTTCACTTTTTATGTCATTAACAGTGTTTTATCTCATAATTTTGACTTATGTCATAATTCGGTTTTCTATTTCATAATTTTGGCACGTATTGTAATTATGATTGACCAAAGCATGATTTTTGTTTTCTTATGTGGCAGAAATGGGTTTCCATACATTTCTAACATCAGCTTCATTATAATACCTCAAATGACAAGGAAATGTATATTAAAGTTGGTGATTTTGAAGATTACTGCCGCATTGATCAAAAAGATCAATGTTCATGCAGGTAACACAAAGTTCTTTTCTAAATGTTTTATAAGTTGTAGATAGCATATTGTCCTAATGGAAGGGTGTGGAGACCTAAAATAGTGCAAAATTCCTCGCCCCCAAACTAAACACTTCACACTTTAGTTTACAGGTTCTTAAAGGGATAGTTCACCATACAGGTTTGGAATGAGTAAACTGTAAATGGTGAGTAAATTCTCATTTGAACTATCCCTTTAATCAATTTGTTGAACCTTACAAGCCTTACATTGTCAAATAGTGTGAATTTTGACACTGGCTTACTCCTCAGGTCTGTGTGGGGCATTTATACCTTGCATCTTGGGTTGTAAGGTGGCACAGGATAATGGTGACAGCTGCTGTTTGCCTTTTGTACCTGGCGCTATGATTGCGTTGAGAACCAGCATCCGTGACAGATATCGTATTAATGTAGGCCATGCAATAAAAATCCTTTTCAGTATTGATTATTGCTTATTTCTGCTCTTGATGTAGTGTTGTAATTTCTGCTGAAATACATTATTTCATTACTTTGATGTCAAAGACTAGCACTGCATGATTGGCTTGTGTCTTTTTTAGGGCTCTTTCTGTGACGACTTGGTGATTATGACCTGCTGTCCTTTCTGTGGACTCTGTCAGATGGCTCGAGAACAGAAGGCAAGAAGCTAAGAAAATGAAGAGGAGAGAATGGATGGCTAATTTAAAAAATACCTGGATGGATGGAATTGTTTTCTTCTTCTTCTGTTTGTTTTTAGAATATTCAACAATATCAATGGTTCATGTGATCCTTCAAATATATGTATGTAATGCTGCATGAAATCAAAGACACAAAGTTATGTATTAAATTGTTATACCTTACATTAAATCATAATACTAATAGGTTTTACATTATGAATCAACTCCTAATATTTTTGCTTTAGTTTAATTACAACTTAGGGCCGTATATAGGCTAGAATAATGGTGAAGATATGATGATGATTATAATACATATATTTGTTTAACGAAAGTATTCAAGACTTCTCTAAATAATGAACCAAAACAATTGGATCAGGCATTGTGTTCCATTGTCTGGTCTTATTTGCTGTGGCCTGAAACCTTTTTGGTTCCTCTTTCTATTCCTGTGAAGGGAATGTCCTGTTTTAAAGAGAGAGAACGCCTATGATAGTTTTGCAAAATTATAAGGGACGATTTCATGAAGGTAAGCTACTGAATCACGTTAAACCTAGTTTAGGTTAAAATCTAGAGACTGTTTTTAAGCAAAAGTGTCAATATAATACTATCAATTAATGGAAGATATGAGATTTCAGGCTATATAGGATTGCTCACTGATTTCGAACCAGTGAGTCTGAGATTTTTCTCTGTATCCATCCTGTTATTACTAGAGAGCATAATGTGACATATATAGCTATCTGTCTACTTTGTTCACAGTGACAGGATTTATGCCTTTGTATGCACCTGAATGTCAGTTTCGTGAACAACCAGAGAATATGGGGGGGAAAAAAAGAGAAACTTGTTAGCTTGTCATGCATTTCCACGAAAAACCTACAAAGTGTTTAAATATTTACTATGGTTTTAGTTTCAATCCATTATTGTATACTACTTTACATTTTTAAGGATGTAAATAGAACAAAAGGGAAAAAGGGTCTGAGAAGTGGGAAACTGGCAGTTGAGACTGTGAGAGTACATTAGAGAAGTTTGTTTCTCAGTAAGGATGTTTTTGTATCTACTGTTGCCCTATAAATTGGATACTTCCATCATCTTTGAAGTGATTTTATTAATTTCATAATAAATAAATAAAACATCCATAACATGTTCTTGCTGTATTTGTTACATTTGAAGAGAAAAGAAATGTACGTTTGACTAGTATCATTATGGATTAATATATAATAGTTTATTTCCGATTCAAACTGATTTTAACCTTTCCCTCTTTTTTTCCAGCAGCTGGCTGTATTAAACTCTTAAGTATTAGGTGCTGCTCATACTGAGTGAAGAACCTCATAGTGTTGGACTTTGATGAAGGCAGTCAATGGGAGTTACATTTAAAAGTGGAATTGAAAAATATGGCAGATTCTGCGTGTCGTGAACTGATCATAAAGGCAATATTCATCTGCTTCCTTAAACTTGCCTTCAGCTACAGTTTCAGGAGCTGCATTGAGCTCCCTGATTCTAATCATAAAATCTTCAGATGTATTAAATGTCATGAAACAGACATAACTACAATTGTGAGTGATGTATTTCCCACTGCAACAAACCTTACAGTTTCTCGGAATAACATTACATACATTCAAGGCCAAAGCTTCCATCATCTGTCCAATCTGACTTCTCTGCTACTAGACACTAACCATATTGCTAGCATCCACAAAGATGCTTTTAATAACCTGCAAAAACTTCAGACTTTAAATCTGTCCTGCAATCACATATCATCTCTCCACCGTGATGTCTTCAGTGACCTACATAACCTCACAGTGCTTCTCCTTGGAAACAATAATCTCACTAATATTGATATGTTCCTGTTTTCCAATTTGACAAACCTCCAGATTCTTGACCTACGCAGGAACCACCTGAACAACTTTTCAGCTTTGGTTGAATGCATAACAAACCTGTGCAGCTTGATACAACTGGACCTTTCTTTTAACAAGCTAACCACCCTACATCACTCCACCCGTCTGCCAAATTCGCTTGTCAAACTCTACCTCAGTGATAATAAACTACACAAACTGGGATGTGACAAGTCTTTCCTAAAGTATGTGAAAGTGCTAGATCTATCAGACAACAAATTACTGTCATCCAAGTCTTTTCGGGGCCTGAATCTGGAGAATATAAAGTACCTGCGCTTGCGCTTTACCAGTGTCTCCGTTAGAAAGCTTCTTAATTATACCAACATTCAACCAAGGCACATTGACTTCTCTGGTTTGAAACTGAAGAATTATACACTGAATTCGCTGTGTTTTCATCTGCAAGATCGTCACATACCTAAAATGATACTCCAGAGCAATTCCATAAGAGTTCTAAACAAAAATACATTTTGTAATTGCCCCAGTATCACTGATCTAATGGACCTCTCACGGAATGAGATGAAAACCACAAGCTGCTTGCAGTTTCTGCACTGTCAGAACCAACTGGAAACTCTCAAGATAGAACATAACCATCTGACCAGGCTAATGTCCTGCAACAAATTTAAAAATCTCAGCTTGAAAAGCCTAAGCTATCGTTACAATCGTATTCTACAGGTTAGTGGTTATGCCTTCAGTAACACACCAAAATTAACAAACCTCGAGCTAAACATAAACATAATTGCCTATTTGGACCATAAAGCCTTGAGTGGACTCAAAGATCTTGTCACACTTCGTCTCGACAACAATCTTTTGACCGATATCTACAATGACACCTTTGAAGATCTTATCAACCTGAAAAAGCTCATCCTGCGCAACAACCAAATAGCTGTGATTTTCAACTATACCTTTCAATATCTGTCAAATCTAACTATTTTAGATTTAGGAGGGAACAAGATCACACAGATGAGGCCACATGCGTTTGATGGGCTGAAAAGCTTGGCCAATCTATATTTAGATAGAAATCGTCTGAAAGAGATTGACAGCACACTCTTTGGGAAACTCCATGCCACCCTGCAGGTGCTGGATTTAGAGGCTAACCACATCCTGTATTTTACAGAACATACATACTCGCCTTTTATAAATATGTCGAGGCTTCTTGATCTGAAACTTGATGCACAGGAACCAAATGGCATAAACTTGTTGCCACGTGCATTTTTCCGTGGTCTAACTTCTCTGAAACGTCTTTACCTCACTAACAACCATATCATTGGATTTGGTGCTGAAACATTTGATGACCTGAAAAGCTTAGAGGTCTTTACTCTGGACAACTCTTGCGTTGGGATCGCCCAGCTCAAACCTGGTATTTTCAAAAACCTTCGAAAATTAAAGACACTATCTGTTGAAAACATGGGCATTAAATCATTTTCTAAAGAGGTCTTTGGAAATCTCACAGGACTGAAGCAACTACATCTCAATCGCAATGCCATGATGTCTTTGGACATCAGCTTACTGGATATTCTGACCAATCTAACATACATTGACATGCGCAGCTGTCCTCTTAGTTGTGGCTGTCAGAATAGTGAACTACAGAACTGGACTATAAGCAGTAAGAGACTCCAGTTTCCTTATCTTTTCAATATTACATGCCAAGACCATCCAGGATCATTTTTTCACAACTTCGACACTAACGTGTGTTATATAGACATAGCACTCTACCTGTTTTCCTCAACGTTTTCATTCACAATCTTACTAATCTTGATACCACTTCTCTATGTCAGACTTTACTGGAAATTTAAGTACGGCTACTATGTGTTTAGATCATGGTTTGGAGAACAGTGGCGTCGCTTAAGGGACCAGGAAGAGAAATACAAGTATGATGCCTTTGTTTCCTACAACTCAGCAGATGAAGACTGGGTAATGGAACAGCTGTTGCCGAACCTCGAAGGCTCTTCATTCCGGCTCTGCCTCCACCACAGAGATTTCGAGCTGGGCCGCGATATTGTCGACAACATTGTGGCTGCCGTATATGGCAGTCGCAAAACAATCTGTGTGGTCAGTCAGAGCTTCCTTCGCAGCGAATGGTGCTCACTGGAGATCCAGTTGGCCAGCTATCGCCTCTTTCAAGAAATGCAGGATGTGCTTTTGCTGGTCTTTCTGGAGCCTATCCCTGAGCGGCAACTCTCCATTTATCACCGTATGAGGAAGGTCATGCTCAAAAAGACTTATTTGCAGTGGCCTGGGTCAAACTGTTCTGATCCAAACAGTGCAAAAGAACTGTTCTGGAATCAGTTAAAGAGAGCACTAATGAGCAGCAACACTGGAAGCCAGGAGGAGCAGGAGCTGAAGGAGCAGAATGATCAGAGGAAACAACATAAAGTGGGTGCGGACCAGGAGGAAAGAGAATATTTTGTGAATCAGACACCAGTAGATGATGAAGTATATTACCTGATGCCCTGATCACACTGATACATAGAAGACCGAATTTAATATGTAGAATATAAGAACAAATTTAATGAACTTCAGTACATAAAGGCTGTAAATTCCGCAGGCTTGCAAACATGTAAAAAATAATAATGGAAAAGAAACAAACTCACTGGAAGCAATTTAGAATTTTTGTTAGGCGTTTATGGTGAAAATGTAATAAAAATTAAATAAATAAATAAATGAATATATACGTACATAGAAATTCAACAGGTAAAATAGCTCTGATCTGTTTATCTTCACAAGAGTATTACACAGTTGAATTCTTACATTTCAGTTTACTACAAGATATAAAATGTAAATTGTGAAATCAGTTTGATGTAAAATTGTTTTAATTTTGTACTGCTTTATTAAAGAATATTATCACAAAATCATATGCATCTCTTTTTATTTATTTATTTATTTATTTTTTACAGTACACTGAATTTGATGGTAAAAGTCCAGTCAATATATATAAAAAAAATCTGACTAAAAAAAATAAAATAAAATAAAAAATAATAATAATCAAATAAATAAATAAACAAAAGCAGCATCCTTGCAAACAAACATTTACCCTATTAAATCAGGAGAATAAAAGATATCTAATGTGTGGTGCTTTTAATATTTGTGCAGCACAAAGAGTGATTTGTTTTTAAGAAGTTTCATTCACTCTTAATACCTGTTTTACCAGTATATACAAATACACCAGAGAAATCACGACTTTACATAATTTGAGCACACTGAACCCTCAAATTCAAATCTCATGTAAAGGTGATGGTCTTTCAAAAAAAAAAAAAAAAAAAAAAGTGTGTTACTCATACAAAGATAATCCACCTTAATCGTGGCAAATAGCTTCACTAAAGGTAAAGAGGAGGGTAAAATACCCTATCTGGTGTGTTTGTCCTGGGACAGTGAGTCATACCAGGAAAGTCTAACCTCTGCTGGGTGTTAGATGGATGTGGACCGCGAAAAAAAGGCTTGTATTGAAAGCCTTCTGAGAGATAGGAGGCTGAGAATGAGAAGGGAGCCCATCTTTCTCTTTCATCCTGAACTTGCTGCTGATGGGACCAGAATCTGGATCCTCCAAAAGATGCTTGTGGTTTTTGTTTTCTGCTCTCATATATGTGATGTGAATTCAAATCAAGATCTTTGTCTTCCCTCCACTGTTGAGAGATTCTAGAGAGATCAAAATCTAAGTTTTTCATACTTTCCACTCTGCTTAGTGACTGCTGCTGAGAATAGGAGTCCACAGGATGATCAACCCAAGTGGGGCTTCTGAGTATAGGGACGACATGCTGGGTAAAGGTCTGTTCCTGGTTAAAGAGCTGTCTGCTGCTATGATGCTGATCTCTGAAGCAATCCTGAGACAACCCAGCTGCCTTCCACTGGTCAAACTGCAAAGACTAACCAATCAAATTCACATGCAAAATAACCATACAGTCCTGAGCTGCAAGCTGTAAAACTTTTTTAACCTCAGTAATAGTCTAGTTTACAATAATTTTGGTATTATTTGGATTTGACTCTTTACTTTGTTACTCACCATGTCACTGTGTGACTGTTGAGGTTCTTCAATGGAGAAGAGATTGGACGCGGTCTTCCACTCTTGTATTCCATGCTTCTTGGTGAAAGCTCCTCTGTCCAAGTCCTGCTTAGCTTCCTGTGCAAAGTAATCTTTTTGCATGGCACTGTCTAGGATCCAGAAAGGTAATTTAAAATATCCATCTTAAATGATATCCAACATATCCACTGTAAATGATAAACATATTTTTAATTTCTAAATTAAAAATTATATTTTTGGAGTGTGTTACATCAAAAATAGACGATACAATTGTCCTGATACCATAATAAAAGTAATTAAAATAATAATAATAATAGGGTCAATATCACCATAGAGTGCCTTTCAACCCTCACAATACTCAAAAATTTTGGTTTTAATTTCTCATTCGCTTTATGTCATATCATAAATAGTAGACACTCAAGTACTATATAAACATATTAGCTGAGCTCCCACACATTTTTTTTTTTTTTTTTTTAGATAATTATGGGCCATTACTCGAAGCATAAACCATAAGATATGTCCACCCTGTCATGGACATATATATTACTGTTAAATATGTTTTCATTGCAAAATTAAGATGCAAATGATATTTTCTGAAAGGTATGATGTCCCTTTCCTAAACAGGGTTATTTGTTTGCTTTCAAATCATAAATACATAAAAGATTTTATGTAAACCATGTGTTTTTAAAGAAACTCATACAATTCACAAATGTATTTTTTCTTATTTGGAGAAAACTGTGATATTTGGATGCAGTTTTTGTTTGCATGTTATTGCCCCCACACCTAGCTATTGAACACACTGGATTATATAGATATGATTGAATTATTATTTAAAATATTATTGTAAAATATCAAGATGACAGGGTGGACCAGCACATGACGGTGTGGACACATAATGCAGAACACACAAATGATGACAAAATATGAAAATGAAACATTTATTCAACTTCTAAAAAAATAATATAATAATAATAATAAATAATATAATTACATCCTCAATCACATTAATATACCACCCCCTCCCTATTCATTTTCATTCAGTCCACACTGTCATGCGTCTGTCCACTCTATCGAGTCTAAATGGCCGACAGGGTGGACATTTTGAGCTCCAATTAGCATATTAGCTTATAACAAACTGTGACTAGCTAAATATTTAGTCTGGTTGTTGAAGAGAATTTGGTATATTTAAACTTACATATTCTGAAAATACTGTATTCTAATCACTTCTGGCATATTGGTGGAGATGTTAAGCTTTGGCAAAGCAAGTAAGCAAACTCATACGAAGAAAATTTGTCAATTGAAAAGTCACCAACTTATTCACCTCAGCGGCTGAAATTCCCGCCACTGCAGAGACAAAAAATCTGTTGTCCTGATGTCACTAAAAGGGGATGGCCTTTTCTTAAATGGGCGGATTTCCCAACACGACAGGGTGGACAACCATTCAAGGGACATGGAAAAACACTTCTTTTTTATTAAATAAAAATATAGTTTTTATTACCAAATGATCAATACACTCAAATTGAGTTTAACAAAAAATTAACAAAATGGCATAATCTTTTATTAGTATTAGTTTGATAATTTTGAGCGTTAGGACAATGTATGTTATTACTCTTTACTTGATGGTTACACCATGACATTTTTAAAGACATTTAATTTTCATTTATGCATTTGGCAAATGCCTTTTTATCCAACGTGACTTACTTTGTATTCAAAGTAAAATGCTCTACTGACTGAACTATAGGAATGCCTGTAGCTTTAAATTTGTTGTTAAAAATAGTATAAAAATGTCTTTTCTTTCTTTTTTAAGCCATCATGCATTTTAAACTGTATTTCTAAAAGAATTTTCTTTTAAGAATTTGTTAATTTTTTTCTTTTCTTCATACCTGTGCATATCTCCATGTTCCTGCTGTAGCACCTATCCTCATTCTCCACTGCATGGCTAGGACGTGAACAATTTTCATCTCTCTGTCCTGAGCTGAGCTGAGAAGCCATTTGATTTCCATTCAAGAATGAATGTAGCCTGTGCAGGTTGTGCTCTAACTGGAAACTGTGTCTTTTTTGTAAAGTCTGTAGTAGGGCCTCCTTACACTCGGCCAGCAGGGGACGCCGACGGCTTGGCACACGGAGCTCTGAACTCTGGCACAATCCTGACATGAGCCTTTTCACTGCTTCCCTACACGACAGTGACATTTGCTCTCCTTGCTCAACATTGTCTCCTACTTGACCAACCCCAGAGTCCAGGTCAGATAGAGAAGTTAAAGTCTGCGGATTTTCGAACATTTGCGTAATTTCCATGTTTGGGAATCCCACCGTTGTAGAGTTTTCCTCAAATCTCTGAATATTCATAAAACCATTTTCTTGGTTTTCTTCATCATGAGACTTGAGATTGCCTGTTTGTGAAACATCAGAGTTATTCATATTAGTTTCAACTGGAGTAGAGCATAACTGATGAACCGGTTCACTTTCTGAGGATGACAAAACCACATGTTCAGTTTCTCTTGGGGGGCTACTCGGACTATCTTGTCTTGTTTTGCTATTAGTGCCTTCCTTTCTGCTGTTGGCATTTCTGTCATGCTTCCCATCTTCTCTAGATAGTTCAATAGATACAACAACCTCTTTATTAGTCTGAAAACCACTTGAGTTTATTTCCCTAGGCTCTTTTCTTGAACCTTTCTTCCTCTTCACTTGTGGCGGCATATTATTTTCTGGTTCCTGGAGTGGTTCCTGTACTTCATCGAGAGTGCAGTCCGGGTCTGAATCAGGTACAGAGGGAGGCAGCGGTGATGTAATGTGCATCTCAGACTGTTTTCTTTGCTCTTTTCTCTGCTTGTCTCTCTTTATCTGCTCGCTCACCAATCTCTCAATATCTATGGACCTAATCTCATGACTGAAAAGGCCTCGGTTGGAAGTAAGGCGCCCTTCAGTTATGATGCTTGGCTTCTGGGGAATGAATGGCTTAGCGAATGCACTCTCTTTTCTAGAGCAAGACAGTGGATGATGTACTTTCTCACCAGCTTCTCTTCTGCTGTGCTGAGAAACTGAGTGATACCTCTGTCTCTCCAGACCATGAATCTGATTCCTCTCCTTCCTGGTTTTAAGTCGTCTCACTTTATGTGACGAGTTGGAAAGCACATCTGTTTTCATGCCGCTGCTGCACACTGGTTTGCTGGTATGGGCAGCACATGAAGACTTGGCTGTGCTACTGAGGCGGTCACTGGATGTCTTCGGCAAGTTATGTTTAGGTAGAAAGCTTTTGCTGGATTGGTGGCTCATCTTCATGTTAAGACTATTAAACACAAGTTATTAAAATGCAACAAATTAGTCTGTAATGCATTTATAATTCAGATAAATAGTCTTGAGTTAACAGTCTCATGCTTATTGTGGTTACACGTAGCACTTTTAGGTTCACCATATGGCAACATTTAGCATCATAAAGTTACCTCAAATGATCAGCATTCTTTATGTTCAAAGTGAAATACTTTCTTCATTGTTAAATATACATATTTCAAATCAACAAATAACAAATAGTTGAAGTCCGAAGGCCGTTGAGTTTTACCTTTTTCCGTTGCTTGGCAACTTGCTTCAAAGATGGACGTTAAACGCAGATTTTTGCGAAGAAAGAAAGAAATTGAGTAATGTTTGAATGTTTAACGTACATTTGAAACATCAAAAACGAAGGAGATTTAATAACCTTTTTGCGTTTATGAATTATAATATTATTTCACAGGTGGACCGCGCTCGGTGATCCGCCAGTAATGCCTGGTTTGATATTGCAGCTTCCGGGGTTTGGCAGCAGACCGCTTGCTAACTGAGTGAACACACAACTCTTCTGCTGTGGTAACACATTTTGGTAACGATATTTCCCCTGTCTTTAATTAATATGAATCGACATAAGTGTTAACATGTATTATATATACGTATATAGCAAAAGTATCGTGTTACGCAGCGTTTTAACGCATTTGCGTCTTGTTTCTCTAAATGGAAGGTATCTGCATGCTAAGTGCTACATTAGCCATGTGAGCTGGTTAGTTAGAAGCACAGTTAACTGTTCTTAGGAGAACGTTAGAGAACGTTAACTTTTGTATATATTAAAACTTCTAATTCTTATTTATAAGATGCTAGTTTTGCACCAGCTTGTTTGTGAGGTTAACTACTGCAATGCAATGTTCACCCAAAAATTGCACCAAACTAGTTCAGCTGTGAATTTTTATTTGTGACCCTGGAGCACAAAACCTGTCTTAAGTCGCTGGGGTATATTTGTAGCAATAGCCAAAAATACATTGTATGGGTCAATAGATTTTTCTTTTATACCAAAAATCATTAGGACATTAAGTAAAGATCATGTTCCATGAAGATATTTTGTAAATTTCCTACTGCAAATATATCAAAACTTAATTTTTAATTAGCATTATGCATTGCTAAGAACTTAATTTGGACAACTTTAAAGGCTATTTTCTCAATATTTAGGGTTTGTTTTTTTTTTTTTTTTTGTTTTTTTTTTGCACCCTCAGGTTCCAGATTTTCAAATAGTTGTATCTCGGCCAAATATTGTACTAACAAACCAAACATCAATGGAAAGCTTATTTATTCAGTTTTCAGATGATGTATAACTCTCAGTTTTGAAAAATTGACCCTTATGACTGGTTTTGTGGTCCAGGGTCACATTTATTTATTTTATTATTGTATTTTTGGTTGTCATAGTACATAAACTAACTTCAGTACAACTTGTCAAAAGTTCGTCATGAATTTTTATATTTTGCATGCTTAAAACACAACATTGTACTCATAAATTTAAATGAAATGTTGTTTGGTCTGATATGAGGACCCATATTTAATGCTATTGGAGAAAATGTAACCTGTCATGTCTGTCCTCAGGAAGTGATGAGTGAAGATTGTAACCCTGCAGCCACACCCACCCCCTGTCAGGACATACAGGGAGATGATCGATGGATGTCTTTGGTGCTTCTTTTGTATAATAATATTATATTTTACAAGTGTACCTATTAGGCTGCTAATAAATCAAATTGTTTTAAACACTTACCCAGTACCTTCTCTAATATGAAAATAGAGTCTTAATAGCATATTGTGTTCTCATCTTGCAGCACAATCGATTTGTATCAGACAGTAAAGGAAAAGAGCCTGATGTTCTGTTTGTTGGAGATTCACTTGTCCAGCTTCTGCATGAGTTTGAGGTATAGCAAAGTATCTGCATCTTCATACTTCATATCTGTCATTCATTTCAGCGTGTTTTTGTGTAAAATTAGATTTTGTGTTTGTTGGCAGGTTTGGCGAAAACTCTTTTCTCCTCTCCATGCTCTGAATTTTGGGGTTGGTGGGGATGCTACACAGCATGTATTGTGGAGACTCATAAATGGAGAACTGGACCACATCAGCCCAAAGGTAGATTGAAGAATTTTACCATTAATTAAATTTCTCATTAGTTTAGCTGTTTCTTTAATTTGATAATAGTCCAGATAAACTGTATACATGTAAACAGCAAATCTTTGCATTTGTATTTGTGTATGAATCCCTTATTTGTGTGGACATGAAAGAAAATGACACTATTTAGGCATCTTAAGAGGAAATAACAAAACAAGTCTGGAAGACCCTCTTGTAGCAAAATAGAGTGAGTAGAAATGTGATATTTTGTGTTTTTTTTATACAGGTGGTGGTGTTGTGGGTAGGCACTAATAATCATGGTGACACCCCAGAACAGATCTGTGGAGGCATCATGGCCATCATCAATGTGATCCATCAGAAACTGCCCCATGCTCACACTCTTGTATTGGTTAGTAATCTCAGCTCCTATCACTCTGTCACAGCATTGTTTAATTATATAAAATAATTTAATTTAATTCATCATACCAGTATAGCTATTGTGATTTATTCAGCAGAGAATTTGGCAACAGAATACCTTTTAAAAAACTTAAATAATATAACTGTCCAACAAAAGGTAAACATATTTCCAAAATAAAAATTATGCAAGAAGAGAAGGTTGGAAAAAAAAAAAAAAAAAAAAAAACAAGAATCAGGAGATAAAAATTATACAATATGTTATTATTTTAAAATTATTCAAATAATTTCACCCTATAAATGATACTATTAATCACATTTAGTATAATGTACACTACTTTTGGGGTCGGTAAGATTTTTTTTTTTTTAAAGAAATCAATGCTTTTATTCAGCAAGGATGCATTAAATTGCTCAACAGAATTACTTTGTAGTATTATAAAAGTCTTTACTGTTTCAAAAATGTGCTGTTCTTTTGAACGTTCTATTCATCAAAAATCCAGAAAAAATGTATCACAGTTTCAACAAAAATATTTAACAGCACCTCTGTCGTCAACATTGATAATGATAAGAGATTTTCCTTGAACGCCACGTCAGCATATTACAATAATTTCTGAAAGATCATGTGACACTGAAGACTGGAGTAACAGCTGCTGAAAATTCAGATTTGCATCACAGTAATAAGTTTTAAAACATTTTATAATAAATTTTATGTTGAAATAATATTTTACAATATTAGTTTTACTGCATTTTTAATCAAATAACTTGCAGCCTTGGTAAACAAAGACTATTATTTCAAAAACATTTTTTCCAAAAAAAATAAAAAAATCTTACTGATCCCTATCATTTGAACGGTAGTGTATAATCAGTGCATATTCATTTTGATCTTTTATTGTCAGTTTAGCTGTTGTTTTAAATAGAAACCCCTCTTTTCTACATTATCAAAATATCTTTCATGACATATAAAAACGGTAGTATCTCAGGCTGTAATTTCTTGCTTTTGTATAGCTTTTTCATCAGTATTATCCTTAATTGATATTGGTGTCCCATTAACACAATGTTTTGGTGTAAAAGGCCCAAACCCATCAGCTACAATGGAATGTAATACTCTTTCTTTCCTCTCCACTAGGGGTTGCTGCCGAGAGGCAAAAGTCCAAACCCTCTTCGTGAGCGTAACGCAAGCGTGAATGCTCTAGTTCAGGCTGAGGTGGCGTCTCTGTCTCATGTCTCTTTTCTGGACGTGGACCCTGGGTTCATTCACTCAGACGGTTCCATCGCACATCAGGACATGTATGATTATCTGCACCTCACGCCGCAGGCCTACCAGAGGGTGTGCCAGCCCTTACATGAATGCATCAAATCCCTGTTAGATAAACATGCTCCCTGAACACTAAACAAAATACAGCATAAACACCCTTTCCTGTGCATTAACGGATCCTTTATGCTCTACAAATAGAGCCTTACTGAGATATAAACACCCTCAGGAAAACTCATGACTGTTTAGTATACACAAACGCATATACTGTATATCACATGCTTTCCATTAATATACATTACTGCTTCCTTGTTACTACAAAAATAGATTTTATTGTTCGTTGAGGACCTGCTTAAAGGAATAGTTCATCTAAAAATAAAAACTCTAATATCATGCTTCATGTAGTTCCAATCATTGTATGATTCAGCTATTTTTGTCCCCAAATGCATTTTCTTCTGTGTTCCACAAAGTAAATAGCCATACAGGTTTAGAATGACGTGAGGGTGAGTAAGGAATACCAGAATTTTATTTTTAGGCGAACTATCCCTTCAAATTCTGTTAGAATTATTCTCTTTACGCAAAATGATAGTACATTCCAAAGTGCATACATATATTTACAAGATGCAAAAACTCGTATGATGTTATTTCCTCGATGACCTCTGATGAGTAATGGCTTTTGAAGTGTACATAAGGGTTGTGTGCTGCTATTGTGGTTTGATTGCCGAAGAATTTCTTGTGACCCTTTTGTGTAGGAAACAGCAGCTTTCCCAAAAGCATGTAGTATAGCCCTTCAGATGTTGAGAACTGCTCGTTTATTTGTTGAAAGGAACAATATAGGTTAACTTGGTTTCGTTCTCCATTACTGATTTCCACAGTGCATGCCCATAGGCGCTTTTCTGAGAAAAGGGTGGGTGCTTCACATAAAGTTATGTACCTTTAAAATGATTCCCTCAGATGTAATGTTTTAGACACTTTGTGATGAACATTGAATTAGTGTTTCATTTATTTTGTACAGTATTTTTGTTATTTTTGTCATTTTCTTCCACGTATTTGTCTACTTTATATTTGTGTTGCTAATTTTGTGTTTTTTTCCAGTGTGTGATAAGCTGTCGAATCGCAAGACAGCTGGTGAATTATATGTACTTCATGCACCGGGGTATCTGAAAGATTTACACTGTGGA
Organism: Spinibarbus caldwelli; assembly: GCA_039654775.1. Classification (NCBI taxonomy): domain Eukaryota; kingdom Metazoa; phylum Chordata; class Actinopteri; order Cypriniformes; family Cyprinidae; genus Spinibarbus; species Spinibarbus caldwelli. Next base: position 15,772,506 of record CM077227.1, read on the forward strand.
TGAAATCCTAAAATCTCACAACTAAAGACAAGAAATGGGTTAAATTCTCTTTTAAGCAGAGAATATAAATCATGAGGAGCCAATTACTGGTTTTATTTTTATTGTATTACAGTTGTATTGTATTATTGTATTACAACCAACAAACCATCACTTTCAAATGGTGAAGCTTGTGGTTAAATGTTGCAGTGTATGATTCCTCTGCTGCTTTGTCCTGGTGTTTGTGTTCGTACTGCTTTGTCTGAAGGGTTTTTGTGAATGTCATCTTCCAGTAGTCTTGGGCAATTCCAGGAATCATGACTTCTATTCTGAGGCGTTAGATGTCATGCCTGGTGCTGCAATAAACAATTATCATGGAAGACCTGTCAGTTGTGTTGTTTTGGATTTCCTTGTAGTTATTGTAAGTGTTCTATTATGTTTTGTTTATGAGTCATGACAGGATATAAGTGCCCATCATAAAAGGAAAATTTCACTTTAAAACATTTGCCAAGTTCTTAGAAAGCTCTCTTTGGTATCATGTTCAAAAAAGATTTTAAATATTAACTACCATTCAAAAATTTGCCATTAGTAGTAGGACTTAAAATGTTTTAAAAATACACCCCTTAAGCTAACCAAGGCTGCATTTATTTTATCAAAAATACAACAAAACAGCAATATTGTAAAATATTAGTTAAAAAAAAGTTTTCTTTTATATTTTAAAATGTAATTTATTGCTGTAATTAGCCATTACTTCAGTCTTCAGTGTCACATGATCTTTCAGAAATCATTCTGATGTTGCTCAAGAAACATTTCTATCAATGTTGAAAACAGTTTTTCTGATTGTTATGTTTTACATTTTAGGATTCTTTGTTGAAAAATTTTAAAAGAATGTTTAAAAAAAAATTTTGAAATAGAAATTGTAACATATTGTCTTTACTGTGACTTTTATCAATTTAATGTTTAAAAAAAAGCAATTAATATGTAATTGTTCTGGGGTATGATATTTTACAGCCTGAACTAGCCACAAAAATATCAAATTTAGACATTAAAAATGTACTCATAAATTACTTTAATCATGGGTGTATCCATGTGATTAACATACTGTACAGTTGCTTTCGGAAAACATGCTTCAGTGACTGTCGGTCTCCTTGAGCTATATGAACTGAAGTCAGCTGATACTGTGTCACTGCACAAGTACTGCGAAATACCTCTTGGCACCTACAATCTGATAAGCATTGCAAAACACTCGGCTGAAACATGTTATGGTGTACACAAAAAAGTGTTAGGTGACACATGAGATCATGCTGAGTGATTCAGCCTGTTAAAGATAGAATTACAGTTCCAGGATCTCGGTAAATCAGTCAGTGTCAAGACAACCCATCTGTACCTTAGAAGTTTTATTAACTCAAATTTCGAGCACAACATGTCTTATATGTCAGCATGTGACAGGTAGATTTACAGGTAGAATCTGATTTTTCTTCATTGCATCTTATCTGAAAGCCCACTTCAAGACACTGGTATAACTTTGAACTAATATTCACAGTCTGCTTATAAAACACAATACGGTTTTATATCAAAACCTCCTGCACAGCAATTCTGGGGAATTTTGCTCTTTATAAAGCTGTTTAATTTCTGCCATATTCTTAGTGATGCCAAGGCATCTCAGTTGGGTTGAGGTCAGAACTCTTCACCAAGACAAGGTGTTTTTCCAATTTTCATTCAACTGTTATACTTTTAGTGAGACCACCATGTCTTTTCAGTTTAATGAATTTGCGTGAATACAAGATTGATTATGGTGTGCATGCTTGATATCATTTAGCTGTTAAGGAATTTATTTGGTCCTGAGTTGTCCATGAAGTTTGACCCAGGGTCTTCTTGTTCTCAAAAACATCCATCATGTTTTAACATGATATATTACTGTTGCCGCACCAGTAACCACATAGTATGTTAGAGAAAGGACAATTTATTTCTTCTAAGGTATAGTGAAACTTGAACTTTCAGATTACCTTGAAACACTCAAATCCAGAACATTTGGCACTGGACCAACAGGTCTCCTTTGAACTGAACTGAGTTATAAATATGATATGGTAAGAATAAAAAAGAAACCTGTGAGGGGTGATCAAAGTTTGAAATAATGGCTTTCTTTTTTCAAATTGCATGCAGCCCTCATCACAAATCTTGGCAGTTACCAGTAAACGAGATATGCTGTCAACATTTCATTCACACTTCATTTCTAAAATTCTATCTAACAAGTTGGGGCATAATCAGATGTGGCTTTTGAGCCCCAGAAATCAGAGCTTTGTCGTATAAATACTGTGTAACCCTAGATTTGAACACAGAGTTCTCTTGAAAATCAGGAGTCTTGACGACTTAAAAGCATTCTTTTAGACAATGTTTCTCATTTTCTGACTAAGCGCTGGTGATAACGATGAACTTCCAGGTGCTTCTGCTGGTCTTTGCTGTGGTGATTGCCACTAACATCCACTGTCAAGGTAAAAAACATTTATGAATACATTTACGCCATGCTATATGTCATTTTCTGTTGTAATTTAGTTTTTTTTTTTTTTTTTGGTGTTATTTTTAGTGTTAGTTTGCTGTCATGTTACGAACCAACATTTTACCAGTTTTTACTGTTAAATCCTGTAATATAATATATTTTAATTTAGATTTAAAGAAATAAAATTCTTTGTATGATTTATTTTATGTTTCTATAAACTCCTTTATTGCAGCACAACCTCAGCTGGGAGATTCAAATAAATCTCCAGTGATCAAAGGTCATGTCATATCCAGGCAACAGGGCAAGACATGTAACCGCATGGGTAAGTGATGATAGTGCTCTTTCTCTATGCAAAATGTTACAGAAAATTGCTTTTTTTTTTCTTTTGCATTTTTGATGAATTGCAACATACAAGGAGCACAAAATCTCTTACATTTTCTTGTACCTTAATAAACCTTTACTGATTATCCTTGTGATTCTGTAGAAAACTTTTTATATAATGTGTTGCAGTAGTAAAGTGTCCCTCGTTGCGATTCTTAGTGTGTGGTGGTGTAGGTTTTGGTTCAGAAATTCACTAACAGTGTGTGCTGCCCAAATGTACTGTTTTGTAGTCTTCTTAAAAGTTGCGTGTAAAATGAAAGAGTCCTAGTCATTTTGATTGATGTGTTGTTGAAGAAATACACTAGAGCAGAACTACTGTCCCTGTGAGCTGCAATGTCAATATAGCAGCCCGTATTTACCCAGACCATTTTGTTGATGTTAAACATAGCAGGTCATGAAACACTGAGTCAAAAGAAAGCTTTTAAAATAATTGTACAAATGTTACTAGCTTTTCTTGCAGTTATAATACATACATACATCTCTTTTGTTTTATTTTCAGGAATCCTCAGCAAAGAGCAGAGAGCTTTGTGCCAAAAGAAGGGGATCTCGACATTTAAAAAATGCCAACAGTTGATTGGAAGAAACAGGAAGGAGAAAAAAGGCATCAGTATGCCGATTTAACTCAGTCACTATACTCACAAACTATACACCCCCAGTAGTGTATACTGAACTATTTTTGTATCTTATATTCAATAACTTCTTTTCTATTCAATATTCTACATTCAGATTTTACAATTGGAAAAAAATGTACATAATGGAATAAGATATGCAAGAGCATTTAAAAATAAAGCATGCTGATAAAGAGAAATTCATTTGAATAGTTTGCTTTTATTTGGTTTATAAATAAAATATATAACATGTCACATTTTTTGATCTGTTAAATAATTGTAAAATACATTTATAATTTGGAAATAATCACACAGAAGGCATATTATATTTCTATAATAAAAGATCTTACGTTTGTGAAATATAAGACACATTTGGGAAACAAACAGAAAGGTAATTTGGATAATTGGTCATTCAGATATGTAATTTGCCTATATTTGCCTGAATTTGGTGCATGTTAGCTTGTGTCACACCTAAACCAGAGCTACAAATCAAAAAAAATAATCCAGCCTCTATTAATTTCAGCAGTATAGCGTATAGAGTATAGCATTCATTACTGTCCAATTAATGATAGCAATAAATGTACCAAATATATAGTTTAAAAAAAAAAAAGTAATATATAGGTAAATAATGTAGTAAGATTAATTCAAATGTATGACTGTTAAAATGTAATCCTTTTTTTTTTTACTTTGCTCGTCAAAACAGAGTTCCGTTAATAAATGCTCATACCTGTCTTTAAATAATATTTAAATATGTTTTAAAATTAAGAAGCAGTTCAACTATTCTGGGCTGTGTGATCTTGCCAGTGTGATTTTTTTTCTTGCTGTTTTTAAGTGATAAATGTACCAAGAAGCCTCATTCAATCCACAAACAGGCTTCAAAGACAGATGGCATGTTCACAGCAATATCAGTATTAGAGCCATTTGTCCAGCACAGGGAGCAGCAGAACAAGGAGAACCGTCAACATCACACTCGCCTGGACACTGACAGCAGCGTTGGGGTCTGGGGTAAAGACAAAGAAAAAAATGATCTGTTATGAGGTTACTTCAAAAAACGCGGCATGAAAATGCATTTTCTGACAATCAATTAACTTTTATTTTGCATGTTAACTGCTGTGTGTGAATTTGGGCTTATGCTCACAATTGATGACTTGGCTGGTGTAGACTGTCACATTGGTCAAAGGGTTTTTGGCCACACAGGTGTAATTGCTGCCCAAGATAGAGCTTGTGGGAAGTTCTATGGAAGATTCATTTCCGACTACTGTGTTGTTTTCGAGGATCCAGTGATACACAGCTGGCGGCTGAGACACTGCCAGACATGTCAGGACGGGGGGAATCCGTGGGCGTACAATGATCTGCACACTCTGTGGTCCAACTGCCCAATAAACACACAGAGCTTTAGTTCATGCAAAATAAAAGTCTTTTGAAGTCAGATTTATATCAAAGTAATTTAAACATGTTTTATATTACTCACAGATGACCGCAAGATCGTATGGTCGACTGACTTGCTGTTTCACTGCGTTTGAAGCGACACAGTGGTATCTCCCATCGTCAGCAGTCTGCAAGGCTGTGAAGGTCACAGTGGTGTTGCCTGCTGAAAATGTAACTCTGTCTGATGGCAGGAAATTTTGGCTGTTGCGAAGCCAGTGGAGTCTGTTGTAGGGTCCCTTCACATTACAGGTGAGCTGGAAGCTTTGGGAAGCCAGAGGAATTTGACGATCGGGGGTCAGGTCCACTGTCACAATGGCTTCTGTGGAGTGTACAGAATATTAGTCCCTCACCTTGTGGTAGGTAGTGTGATTACATAACATCTAAGATTGCATTTGTCCAATTAAAGGGATAGTTCACCAAAAATTAAAATTTTACCATCATTTACTCACCCTCATGTTGTTCCAAACCCGTATGAGTTTCTTTCTTATGTTGAACATTAAAGAAGATATTCTGAAGAATGCTGGTAATAAAACATTTGATGGTCTCCACTAATTCCATAGTATTTATTTCCCTACTATGGAAGTCAGTGGGGACCAACAACTGTTTGGTTCTTCAAAAATATCTTCTTTTGTGTTCAACATGAGAAAAAAAAATGTTTACAGGTTTGGGACAACATGAGGGTCAGTAAATGGTGACAAAATTTAAATTTTTTGGGTGAACTATTCCTTTAAGATCAACCTTCATTTGAATGATTTTTAGTTTGCAGTCTGTACTGAATGTGAAGCCATAAAAATACCATGTAGTTTCTACTGAACTGTTCTCTTGGGTGACCCAAAAAAACATGCAACCGTGTAATCCAATTCAAGAACAATTGACTCTTATGAGATGGTTATTTTTAGTGAATCAAAAACTTACAGTAGGACCAATCCAGTCTGATTCCCAGAAATAAATGACTGTTATGAGCCAGTTATTTTTAGTGAATCAAAAACATAGAGTGCGACCAGTGTAGTCTGATTCTCAGAAACAAATGACTCTTATGAGCCAGTTCTTTTTACTGAATCAAAAACATATAGTCCAAACAGCATAGCCCGATTCCCAGAAAGAATGATTCTTATTAGCCTTTTTTATTTATTTTTTTTCCAAAAACATACATTGTGACAAGTTTTGCCTGATTCCCAGAAAGAATGACTCTTATGAGATGGTTCTTTTTAGTGAATCAAAAACACGCAGAGCTACCAGTGTATTAGAACCATTCTTTCAAAAAAATCCCTGAATAATTTACCACATTTGTAGAGACAGAATTTCCGTATTACTTTAGCAAAATGTATTTAACTTTTTCAAATGATTCCTTTACAATATGTATATGAAAAAGACAATTTGATCCTCAAAGAACACGAAAAGACATCACTTTAAGGAATTATGGCTTACCAATTACAGTTAATTGCAGTGATGCATTGCTGCTGCTGCCTGTGATGTTATTGAAGGCCATGCAGGTGTAGTGTCCACTATTGTTTAGTGAGAGAGCTGCAATCACGTACACTGGACCATCTCCCACCTTTGAATTGTTGTAGAGCCAGTGATATTGACTATGAGGACGAGAGATTGCAGAACAGCTGAAAGTCACATTGGATCCCGTCTCTGCCATGCTTGGGCCTTTAACTGTCGTGTTCCATGGACCATCTGAAAATGCCATATACATTGAAAATGATTCCCATGAACATTGATTCAATGGACGTGTTACAAATATATCTGTGTTACTCACAGTTGACCATCAGGTCATAGGCCTGGCTAGTCATGTTGCTGATAACGTTACTTGCTTCACACTGATAATGTCCATCATCATTAAGATTTAGACTTTGGAAGCTCAAGGTCGAGTTGTCATTGGAGAAAGTGATTCCATTGTGAGGATGAAGGAACATGTCGTTCTTCATCCACTGAATGTGTTCAACATCTCCAGTGGCAGTGCACATCAGCGTGAATGACTGACTGAATACTGGTGGCTGATTGCCCGCATTTACAATCACATGGCTGACTGGATCTGAAATTTAGACAGAAAAAAGGTCAGATAGATTACATCACTTAAAGGGATAGTTCACTCAAAAATGAAAATTCAGTCATCATTTACTCCCTCTTATGCCATTCCAAACATGTACAGTATGCATTGCTTTATTCTGTAGAGCAGAATAAAAACTTGACTTTTTGATATCACTCTATGTAAGAACTCAACAGATGTGCTGACCTGCCCGTTGAACAACCAAACTTATAAACTATTCATACAGTACAGTAAATACATTATTTGAGGGCATAACGACTCACATATTAAAGTTAACTCCAGTGATACATTGCTGCTGATGCCTGTGATTTCATTGTAGGCGATGCAGGTGTAGCGTCCACCGCTATCCGGTGAGAGATTTCTAGTTAACACTGGACCCTCTCCCACCTTTGTGCTGTTTAATAACCAACTGTATTGACTTGGTGGGTAAGAGTCAGCAGAACAGCTGAAGGTCACATTATGTCCTACAGCTCCTACAAGTGGACCAGAGATGGCTGTGCTCCATGGACCATCTGAAGACACAGATCAGGCACAAGTCACTTTCTGCTCAGAGTTACTTTCGAACGTGTTGCTTACGACAACAAAACCCAGCAGCTAGGTCAAAGTAAGGTGTTTTACTCACAGAAGACCTTGAGGTCATAGGCCGGACTGGTCACACTGTTGATAGCATTACTAGCTACACATTGATACTCTCCATTATCGCTTAGAGTGAGTGGACCGAAGTTCAAAACTGAGTGGTTATCTGTGAAATTGATCCTATTGTCGCTGTTCAGGTTTATGCCGTTCTTCAGCCACTGAATGTGTTGAACATCTCCACTTGCAGTGCAGGTTAGTGTGAATGGCTGATTGAAGATTGGTTGCCGATTGTTCCTATTCACCATAACATCGCTGACAGGAACTAAATTTCACACAAAAAACAATCAGGTTGTTAAAAAATTTTCACACTTTAGAACAAATACACCTACTGTTTCCAGTTAAGCAAAGTACTGAATTGAATGACTCACCATATACAGTTAATGTCACTGAGTCATTGTTGCTTTTGCCTGTAATTGCATTGAAGGCCATGCAGGTGTACTCTCCGCTATGGTTTTTTAAGCGAGGGGTAGTCACATACACTGGACCATCTGCCACCTTCGAGCCACTGAAATACCAGCTGTATTGACTTTGAGGACGAGAGTCAGAGGAACAGCTAAAGGTCACGCTGGATCCCGCTGCTGCTTCATCTGGACCAGAGGCTACTGTGTTGATTGGGCCATCTAGCAAATACATTAACTGTTTTAATTATTTGTTTCATGTTAAACTGGTGCACTAATATTTTATCTTTACATTACAAGACAACTGAAAATGAAATACAAACAGATTTGACCAACGTTGTGAACTCATATATATAGTGTGAGATGGTGGAAGATGCATTTACTGGATACCATTCAGTATATTCTTAGAGAAAATAAATGAAAACATTTGCTTCGTTTAGTTTTCTAGCACAAAATAGAAAACGTGAAAGAGCGATATCTTGCTGCACTACTGGAGCAAGAAGATTCCCAAAGTATATATATATATATATATATATATATATATATATATATATATATGTTTTTTTTAAGTGTCTAAATCAAATATTTTATGTACATGTACATATTTTAGTTCAATAACTGAAAAATCGACAGACATTTAAACAACAGAGTCCTATTTAGAGTATGAATTACAAACTTTTTATAAAATACTACTATTTATAAAATTCAACTCAATTGCCATATATTATGATGAATAATGTAATAGAGTAATAGATGTTAGAAATGCACATCTAACCAAATAATTTTTTTCATAAATAATAATTATAAATAAATTTAACATGATATAAAATTCACAGGTCACCATTATCTAATGTCAAAAATATGATAATTTAACCTAAACAATGTTCAGATCACAAGCAGAGATTAGTAAAAGCATAACCACTCAATAAATGTGTTGAGATGACATTTCATGACCATTTATCTATAGTCAAGAGAAAAATTAAAGGTGGGAGGACATCTTACCCCATCTTAATCTTTACAATAACAGGAAACATGGATGTTCTGGAAATATTTATTATACTCACAATTGACCAAAAGATTGTAGGCCAGGCTGGTCATGTTGCTGACAGCATTACTAGCAGCACACTGGTACAGTCCATCATCACTAAGAGTGAGTTTTTTAAAGCTCAAGGTTGAGTTATCAGTAAGGAAAGTGATCATATCATCAGCGTGCAGGTATGTGCCATTCTTCATCCAAAGAATGGAGTTCACTGGCCCCACAACAATACAGCTTAGATTAAAAGCTGTGCCTTCAACTGGATAACCTGCTGGTTTTACTGTCACTGCTGATATTGGATCTAAATAAAGAAAGAAAAAAATGTATTGGAGATAAAAATTATCACAAGTATAATCATGAGAAATTTAGAAAAACATATTTCATGTGTGCTCTCACCAACTACATTAATTGTTTTTGTCACCACAGCAGATCTGCGCGTGACTGCATTTTCGGCAACGCAGGCGTACTCTCCCCTCATGTTCTGAGTTATGTTTCTAAGGTTATAACTTGGACCATTGACATTCATACGACTGCCATTGTACATCCAGTAGAAAGAAGCTGTAGGTTTGGAGTCAGCAGAGCATGACAGGGAAATGTCCGAACCAGAAACGTATGCCAACTTCTCTGGTGAGGCTGTCATTACTAGGTCGGGCCCATCTGAACACATAAAACCAAGCAATTCAGTTGACCTTTCGAAACATGAATTAGGCAGTTATTGTCAGCTGACCATCCCTCACATGCCCTTTGATGGGATCTTGTTTTAGTGCTATGTAGTGAAATCATCATTGTGTGCTGTCATACTCACAGCTTATGTTTAGATTCATTTGATTAGTCTCTGCTTTGCTGATGTTGTTTTTCACAAGACACTTGAACGGTCCTTCGTCGTACCGTGTCACACCATTGATGAAGAGCTCTCGTCCACTGTTCCTGAGCACAACTCTTCCTCCCGCGGTGACTATAGAGCTTCCGTTCTGCCATGAAAACCACAGTGGCGTTCCGCTGGCGGAGCATGTTAACGTCACGGTGTCGTTAAACTCCAACAGGTTTGTCATGCTTACAAATGCAGTTACATTACTGACAGGTTCTACAGGTTAACAGAAAATGTTTTAGTTTAAAGTACATTATGTGTTTAATCAGTTTTTAAAAGCCATTAGCATCCCCTCAACCAAAGCACCTAAAGTTCACTGTGTTAGTATTTGGACTTGTTCATTGCAGAGTAGGCCTACACCACGAAAACCATTGCTGTCGGAACATAACTCTGCTGTCTTAGCTAACATATTAATGTTAGCACAGTAGCCTATATAATTTGTTTTTTGTATTCAAAGAACATTAAGCAATCACGAAGCAAATATACACATTATAATATTACATTTTGTACAAGAAGTGGGTTTGTACGTAAGCAAAAGGTAATAATTGGATTGTGTGCTCAAATGTTTGTTTTGAAATCACCCTCATTTAAAATGTGTGTACAAAGTAAAGCAAATTAATCTGAGATCCAGTAGATAATGCTGGTAAAATAGTCAAAGATTATTGTAGGTTGTTTTTTTTTCTGCCTGTTGATTTGGTTTACTATGGTCGTATATATATTTTAACATTAAGAGCTAAGAATGAGTAAAACTTAATTGTCAAATTTATGGTTTTGTTGATCCTTGCTAAGCTGCTACCTTGATTTATTTTATAATATTTTGAATGTTTTAAAAATGAATCAGTAGTCACATATTTTGAGGGAACTGTCTACAAAACATTGGACATTCAGTAGATTATCAGGCCTTAAGAAGATAGATTGAACTATGAGGGCTCCCTAACATGGCATTTAAATAAGCATTTAACCCTAAAAATCCTTTATGTGTGTTTCTTAAGTAAAATATGACAAGAAAAAAGTACGATTTTTAACAATTTTAGAACTTAAGAAACATTTAACACAACCCATAAAATCTTATTTGTATAGGCCTATATATGTATGTATGTCATGATAACATCTAAATTTATTGATTTTATTCAAGTTACAAACATTATTTTAGAATTTATTATTTAATTATTATATTCAGTGAACCTAAAAACTAAATTCTATGGCTCATTTTTACCAATCTTTACAGTGTAGGCAGCAATGAAATTTTAAGTCAAGTAACTTAAAAATTCTGTGAATACATTTACTTAAGTAGACGAGTTGAAGTTCTGTGAATATTTAATCTTTACAGTGTGTAGGATAAGCAGATCTTTTTTCAACTTACCCTGAACATCTAATGTAATCTCTGCTCGGGTTGTGATTGGTTTCATTGCATCTAATACATACAGGCCAGAATTCTTCAGAGTTACTGATGATAAGGTGAGCTGATATGTAGAACTGTTAAATTCTGTTCCATTTTGGTAGCCACTTCCTAATAAAATGTCCCCTGGGTACCACATCAGCAATGTACTAGGTCCAAACAACCAGAGCCCAACTGTAATGACTATGGGCTCATTCACAGTTATAGTGACATTGCTCCCAACAGCTACAGGGTTTTTTGATGCATTCAGGCTCAACGCATAAAGACCTAGGAGAGGCAGGAGAGGCAGTCAGTATCATTTTGAATATACATAGTAAGAAAACATTCAACTCCTTAATGTTGTTAGATGGAAATAAGTCTACTAATTTACATGGGGCTTTTGCATATTCGTTGCTTGTTTCCATCTAGTACAGAAAATAGTTTTCATATTTAGTAAGTTCTAGCTTGTAAAAGGACACATAGGCACAGCAAAGTGATCGTCTGATCAAATGAGTATTGAGTACCAATGAACAGCTTATATTTAATATGTAGTTACTATGTAAATCACCCAAGCATTGCTATTGCTAATGTAATTCATTTCCTATGTTTATGTAATTTTCTATGTAATCTGAGCAATTTATTCTGACAATTTGGTGTTAATGTCATTGCATCCACAAATGTACATTTCTTCAAATATACTTGTGCAAATATACATTTTGTGTAGACATATCTAATACTAATTACAGTAAGAGGAATCTGAGTAAATTCTAATTTTCAAATATTTGATAAAAAGTTTTTGAAAATAAATAAATATTTTTTTAAAAAGCTGTGTTACTCAATATTCTTACAATTGACATAAACCTACTCTTTAGGCAGAATTGCATGTAAAATCTGTAAAAATTCTGACGATATTGAATTAAAGTTTTTTTTTTTTTGAAAGTTCTATTGAAAGTTCTGTCAAACAATTACAGACAACATTTACATTAAAAAACAATCTCTTTCAATCTCTTTTATGAAAAAATATGAAATTAGAATTGAACTGAAAAATATTAAAGGTAAATAAAGTTGAATAATTACCTGGTGTACAGATTAAGGTGAAGAATAAGGCAAATAATTTATGTCCCATGTTGGAAATCCTAACATGAAAATTCTTCACTTCTTCCACAGACTTCAGATGAGTCTGCAATGAAATGATATAATCGTCGCTATACTTTCATTCTGCTAATATTTACCTTTTTATGCAAATGGATAGGTTCAACAATGAGTAAGCATGTGACAGAAAGGTACACACACCTTTTGTCATCACCACACACATTCACATTGAGTGGCGGGTGTGTTTTGTTGTGGTTGACTGTAATCTGGAGCCAGACTGCTGGTACCCAGATGACGTGCTAGTCTCAAATCGAAGGTCATGCCATATGTATTTGAATAGATCTTGGTGTTGTAAAAGATTTGTGGTTAGTAAAAAGTGTGGACTATCAACTCTAGGAGTTGATATTAACATGGAGTGACTCATGATGACAATTAAAGTTGATGTTTTCTTTCACTCCTGGTTTCGAGTTCTGAGTATGTACAGTATGTTTCCAGTATATTGAACTTTTATCTCAAGTGCAGGATGTAAACCAAACACATGTTTGATGTCATTGAAAAGCCATGTTTAAGATTACTTCATTTTGTTTGCATCCTAAACGATTACCTCAGATTGACAAGAATTTTTATTCAGTAAAAATAGTGAAGAATCATGAATCACTGTTTATTTTGCGATTATTTAAATGTGATAGCGCCCTTTTGACTTTCATGTTCAGCGCTGATGCACCCAAGAACCATTCCCATATACTTGACGCTTTAATAAGAATAAAACTTTTTATAGATTCAGTTTACTGTAGTCAATTACAGTCTTCAGTTCACCTAACCAGCTTGTCTTTGAATGTGGAAGATCAAACCCACATCAACATGGGGCGAACATGCAAACTCTACACAGAATGTCTTCTGGCTCAATCAGGACTCGAACCAGGGACCTTTAGCGACAGTGCTACCCTATGTGATCCTATTAATCATAAATTTGGAAATGTCATCATTAGCAGTTTTGGGGAGTAACTAGTTATATGTAAGGGAATTACGTAAATTAATTACAAAATAAATGTAACTGTAATCTGTTACAGTTACTGAGAAAACAAATGTGTAATTAAATTACAGTTACTTATGAAAATGTTGGGGGTTACATCTGAATATTTTCACACACATACAGATTTGAAAATTGCATAAAATATGAGACACCAATGTTTCAGGAGTTTAGAATACAGAATAGGATGCATGTTTGTTTGATAACTGTTTTACTTCCCATTAGGTTTGTGTATATGCTTTATTCTTTAAATTAACTTTTTTTTCCCCAAGGCATTGTTAGATGCCAGCATTTCCTGTCATAGCTACTGTATGTAAAGATTTGATTTCAAAAACAGTATCATAGCTATAACTGTAATTGGTTATGATTTTAAATCTGTATTTAACCTCAGAATGATCTCAAAGTAAAAAGAGGTGCTAAAGTCTGATTTTGTGGTGGCTGTGCTTTAAAATTAAATGATTATAATCTTAATTCAGGTGATGAAGGATTTTGAAAGTCTGATAGTAATCAGTGTTGAGTACTGTAAGGTTAACCCTGCTTGCTTTAAATGTTTGAAAATGATTAACAGTTTACAAAATTTTTTTAATAAATTAGAAGTTTAAATTTAGAAAAGTAATGAATTGTAATCAGTTACATTACTTTAACAAAGTAACTGAAATAGTTACGCTACTTATTACATTTTAAATAAGGTAACTTGTGATCTGTAACCTATTACACTTCCAAAGCAACCTTCCCAACACTGATCAATAGACAACTAAATCAAATAGTCTTGTATTCATATGTAAATATATCCCCAGGGTGATATATCAGATAGTTTGTTTATAAAATATATTTATAGGGTAAGACAGGGTAAGATGACACTTTATTTTTCTCTTGACCATATGGCGCAAAATCTCATATCAACACTGCCTGCGCTATTTTTAATTTTGTCATTTCATCTGAATAAATACATTTTGAATTTTAATCAGTCAAAACAGCTTTGACATTAATGAATCAAATTCTGTGTCTTGGGAAAATTGTGATCAGTTGACATTGTGTTGAATATTCTTTTGTCGATTTACTAATAAGGGATTTGTTAAGTAAAAATGATAGTTTGTGTTTTGAAGTCAAAATAGACTACTGGGGTAAGAGGGCCCCCAATAATTGACACAGACTAATGGTAGACTGTTAATATTTTTTTAATTAAATTTTTAAATTAGACGAAGAATTAGATGAACATTTAAGACATAATTGAGTGAAATCATGCAATTTGAAGTCATAGTATGAAATTAAAATATGGGCAGTTAAATATGTAAATATTCATTTGCCTGTATATAAGTCTTAGAATAAATTTACCTATTATTCTGCTTTGTCTGTCATCAGTTATTCAATTCTAAATTGTCAAAACACATTTTTGAACAGAATAGCTTTAGTTTTTTTTACATTAACAACACTTTAAATCTATATATGAATATTAATAAGAAAGCAATTTATACATTCCCTACAAGTTTAACCAGGGGGCTTCTTTCAACAGCAGTGGCAATTTGTGCAATGACAATTAATTTAGCAAATGTTTCTATTTATTTCAGTTAATAACACATTGACTGATACATCCTTCACATGCTAAACTTATATCTAAATATGTTACAATTTAAAAGTAAAAGCACATTGTTCTTAAGGTTCTTTCTTCCTCCATCTTCAGATGTTACCAGCACAATCTTGGAAAAATAGTACCTTTACAGCTTGTCGCTGAGGCAGTGCTCTCCAAAGGAACACCTATATATACTCTTAAAGGCTGCATATTTGTAGTAATATCAGTATATACAACTGGCCATTATGTTCTTGTTTTAAACATAAAGCCCACAATATGTGTTGGATTTATGCTTATGTAGTTGACATTCGATGGAGAATGGACAATTTCCATTGGTGGTTATAAAACTGTTTAAGGAATATGAAATTTTCTAACATTTATATGCTTATGCTGCAATCAGCCAGTGGAAAATGCAGCAAGAGTATGATTAAACTAGTCTCTCTTATGATGTACTATAGTAGTCTAGACAGTACATTACTGTAAAACTATGGTAGCAACATTTTAGGTTATACAGATTATATTTAAATTTACCATAAAAACTTGTATTTAATTAACTGATCTAATATTAATATAGCAACCATTTTGTATTTTTATAATATGCTGACAACCACCACCATTTGATGAATCAAAGCTCACCAAGCAGCTTTTCCACAAGCTGAGGAAGTAAATAATTAATATATAGAAGGTGCCAGTGTCATTCACACAACTACCCAACAGCACCATGGTAACACCCATGAATAAACATTAAATAAACAATATAAGATGTAATATAAAACCCTAATGTACATAACGGATTATTAAAAAAAGAAGTGCCGCACAGGGACTTCTGGGAATGTCAATTTACAAGATATTTAACTTGTTCTTTTTCACTTTCAAAAAGTGTAAATATAACACTATATATTTTACTGTAAAATTATTGTTAACCATTACTGTTAACCAATTACCAGGTTTTTACAGGTTTTATATAGTCTTTTACCATTAAAATCACAATCTTTTTTTTTACAGCGTTTAAGAATAAAAACTATTTCTTGGTCCCAACCCTAAATGTAGACTACTACTACTATTTTGATTGTAAAATGTTAGAGAATTCATTAAATATGTGTCACAGTGCTATTGTTCAAAAGGCTTCTTCATCCGCTCTATTTGTCTGCCACCTCTCATGCTACACACCTTGAGCAAACAGATCTGATGTTCTGTATGTACTCTTTGATGTTCTTGACTTCTCTTATATACTCTTTTCAGCTAAACCACTGTTAAAATGAGAATCAGACATTCAGTTGCTGTGTGATTTGTAAATGGTGTCATGAATAAGCAATGAAACTATTGGCGTCAGTGACATTTGCTCGATAATAAACATAATTTAGTCTTTTCACTGTCACCACTGTAAATGTATCGCTGGGTGTTTTTTTTTTTTTTTACGCTTTAATTTCACTAGTCATCAAAGGTATATTCTACCTTAAAATTAAAATTCTGTCATCATTTACTCATTGTTATGCCATTCCAAACCTGTATGACTTTCCTTCTTCTGTGGAACAATATATATACAGGTGCATCTCAATGAATTAGAATGTCGTGGAAAAGTTTGTTTATTTCAGTAATTCAACTCAAATTGTGAAACTCGTGTATTAAATAAATTCAATGCACACAGACTGAAGTAGTTTAAGTCTTTGGTTCTTTTAATTGTGATGATTTTGGCTCACATTTAACAAAAACCCACCAATTCACTATCTCAACAAATTAGAATACTTCATAAGACCAATAAAAAAAACATTTTTAGTGAATTGTTGGCCTTCTGGAAAGTATGTTCATTTATTGTATATGTACTCAATACTTGATAGGGGTTCCTTTTGCTTTAATTACTGCCTCAATTCAGAGTGGCATGGAGGTGATCAGTCTGTGGCACTGCTGAGGTGGTATGGAAGCCCAGGTTTCTTTGACAGTGGCCTTCAGCTCATCTGCATTGTTGGGTCTGGTGTCTCTCATCTTCCTCTTGACAATACCCCATAGATTCTCTATGAGTTTCAGGTCTGGTGAGTTTGCTGGCCAGTCAAGCACACCAACACCATGGTCATTTAACCAACTTTTGGTGTTTTTGGCAGTGTGGGCAGGTGCCAAGTCCTGCTGGAAAATGAAATCAGCATCTCCATAAAGCTTGTCAGCAGAAGGAATCATGAAGTGCTCTAAAATGTCCTGGTAGATGGCTGCGTTGACTGTGGACTTCAGAAAACACAATGGACCAACACCAGCAGATGAAATGGCAGCCCAATTCATCACAGACTGTGGAAACTTCACACTGGGCTTCAAGCAGCTTGGATTCTGTGCCTCTCCAGTCTTCCTTCAGACTCTGGGACCTTGATTTCCAAATGAAATGCAAAATTTACTTTTATCTGAAAAGAGGACTTTGGACCACTGAGCAACAGTCCAGTTTTTTTCACCTTAGCCCAGGTAAGATGGTTCTGACATTGTTTCTGTTTCAGAAGTGGCTTGGTAGCCCTTATCCTGAAGACGTCTGAGCTTGGTGAATCTTGATCACTGACTCCAGCTTCAGTCCACTCCTTGTGAAGCTCTCCCAAGTGTTTGAATCAGCTTTGTTTGACAGTATTCTCAAGCTTGTGGTCATCCCTGTTGCTCGTGTACCTTTTCCTACCCCATTTCTTCCTTCCAGTCAACTTTTCACCTAATATGCTTGGATACAGCACTCTGTGAACAGCCAACCATTCACTAATGACCTTCTGTGACTTACCCTCGTTGTGGAGGGTGTCAATGATTGTCTTCTGGACAACTGTCAGATCAGCAGTCTTTCCCATGATTGTATAGGCTATTGTGTAACCATTTTGAAGGTTCAGGAAACCTTTGCAGGTGTTTTGAGTTGATTAGCTGATTGACATGTCACCATATTCTAATTTGTTGAGATAGTGAATTGGTGGGTTTTGTTAAATGTGAGCCAAAATCATCACAATTAAAAGAACCAAAGACTTAAACTACTTCAGTCTGTGTGCATTGAATTTATTTAATACACAAGTTTCACAATTTGAGTTGAGTTAGTGAAATAAATGAACTTTTCCACGACATTCTAATTCATTGAGATGCACCTATATATATATATATATATAAAAACCCTCATACAGGTTTGCAATGACATGAGGGTGAGTAAATGGTGACAGAATTTTAATTCTGGCCTGTTTCGAATGATAAACCCATTCACAGATTTCCTGGAAGGAAAAATAGTGTGGCTGCTGCACCCTGATCGTGTGGGAACCAGAAAGTCAGTAAACAAAGTCAGTAAAATGATATCCAAAGAGGGAGAATTATATCTTCAATGAGTGATCAGAGAACAAATAATACCAAAGCCTGGGTTTTTTTGGCTGGGGAGGACCAGCCTCACCTTTTATGCTACAATGCACAATATTATCTGGAAATATTTGTCTCCTTGTGTTTGCATTTATATCACAAGACTTCTCTAGAGACAAAGACATCTGTTGATTTTATTTATCTGTACCTCAGGAGAGAGGCACATATTCTTAGCATTTCAAATGTAATGCTCTCTGTGTAGAGGTTAAAAGGTCTGTTCTGTAACGCAAACCCAAGCAACAGTGCAAATGGGCTCAGTGCTGGATGAGAGTATTGTACTATACGGCTTTCTGGAATGCTCGATTTTGATTGGACAGCCCATCAGGTGACCTAAACTGGTGGTGCTTTCAGGTCTGTCGTATCACAGGTGCACTCTCTTGTTTACTGGCACCATCTTGTGCCTAACTTCCTGTAGTGAATATCAGAGTAGGCTTATTAAGTATTATTATTTAGTAGATACTGTAATATTGTTGCAGCGTTCGCCTTTTTATGTCGATTTTCCTACAAATTTTCTTAATGGACCATTTTTCTTAGCGGAAGCTTTAAGATAATATACAGGTAAACTAAAAACAGGCCTATTCCAATTAAATTTTCATGTCCATGTATTGTTTTATTTGCTGAGTAGCTGGGTAAACAAAAATAGGCCTATTTTCTAAAAATGTTTTGCTAACGTTCCCATTAAGTAGCCTAATGAAAAAGTTATTTCTGAAAGTTCTCTCAACAACACTCAAAACGTTCAGTTTTTAAAATGTTTTAAAAAGTTTGTTATTGTTTGTTTGTTTCACGGAAAAACAAAATAGAAAATAGATCCAAAATAGATCCAAGTGCAAAATAGATCCAAGTGCAGAATTTAGGCTGCTAAATTCTGATTGACTGCTTTGACAACCAATCACAACATTCCCTGCATTACCGACAACAGTGGAAGAGGAAAAATACAGTGCGTGCATAATTATTATACAAGTTGATATTCTGATCATACTTTTTCCAAGCACAATTTACCAATTCCAAACAACATCAATCTTAATAACTACTATTAATCTTGTATTTAATAATTTATAACTGATATATAATTGTTCATGAAGGCTGGAAGTGAAAAACGTCTTATATTCAGGTGTGTATAATTATTAAGCAGGTTTTCTTTTACAGATAAAATGAGCCAAAAAAGAGAGATTTAACTAAGACTGAAAGTCAAAAATTATTAAATGCCCATGAGAAATATTCAAAACTAATGCAATACTAGAAATTGCAAAGTTAAGACATGACCATTGGACAGCAAAATGCTCAGTGGGTCAGCAGGGTCAGACAAAAACATGTGGAGAAGAAAAGATGCATGTTACTGTAACTGCAAAAGAATTAGGAATTAAGGTGAAGAATTAGGTGTGAAATCACCATGAACCATGTAGTCTCCAGCGCCACCATTTTCCAAAACTGCAACCTACCTGGAGTCTCCAGAAGTACAATGTGTCAGGTTCTCAGAGACTTAGTAAAGAATCCTAAGTAAAGAATCCTAAAAAATGACCCCTACTTAATAAGAATCACATACTTAAGTGTAGTAAAATACCTGAAGACTGATTTTTTTTATAGGCTTTATAGACAGATAAGTTTAGAGTGACTCTTGAAGGACCAGCACCTCTTGTACCACTGTTTGAAGAATTTATCTTCCAGAATCTGGCAGTAAGTTTTGGGAGTTCATTTTAGTCCATCTCGAGATTTTATCTGTAAAAGAAAACCTGCTTAATAATTATACACACCTGAATATAAGACGTTTTTCACTTCCAGCCTTCATGAACAATTATATATCAGTTATAAATTATTAAATACAAGATTAATAGTAGTTATTAAGATTGATGTTGTTTGGAATTGGTAAATTGTGCTTGGAAAAAGTATGATCAGAATATCAATACTTTCTTTTTTGTGAGGCGAACATTTTCTCCACAAAACTCAGTTTGCGCACGTGCAAAATGCACTTTTGCGCGATCAAAATATGATCTTTCGCGCTCAGAATTGTGGTAGAGATATAACCCCATAGAACCTTGCCAGAACATTATCCAAAGTTCTGAGAATGTTCCTTTTTATCCAGGATAATGTATATTATTTATGGCAGAATAATCCCTTTTTAGGGTGATATTCCTTACTTAAAGGATTCCTTCCTTCATTAAGTTGAATACAATCTCTAATTTCTCAAAATGAGTGCTCCTGAAAAGAAAAATTAGTATCAACATTCTGGTATAGCTGTAAAAAAACACACAGGTTATATACTTTGATTTACACATAAGATAGTCAATTATGAAAGCTGATTCAGTTCATTGGATCCAGTGAAGTAAACAGATGTCTAGTGAGTCCTCCAGAAGTGTCATTAGTGCCATCCTAAGCCCAAACTATTGGCACATTTATTCTGTCTGGAATTCGGCACTATGTCCAATGGGGTAAACTTTAGGTAAATTTTAACACAAAATTGCATACAGTATACAGTTAATACAGTAAATATACAGCTAGTGGAATCTATTTACAAATGTATTTCTCATTTCATAAACAACAGGTGGCAGCAGTAGACAATCTGTCCTATACTTTTAGGTCTACAGCTCGCAGCTATCACAGTTTGGAAACCTGCTCTTGGTTTAGGAATTAAAGACTTCGATCTAGGAAAATATTATGAATAAAAAACTGAATAATGTTTTATTTATTTATTTATTTATTTTTATTTATTTATTTATTTTTATTTATTTATTTATTTATTTTGTGGCCCCAATTTCAGCTCTGACCAACATGCAATACAGTTTTTTAATTAATTAATTTATTTTTTTTATTTTGTGGCTATAAAACATATCCACATTTTAAGCGGATTGTTTTATAATGATTCAAGACAATTATCAAACAGGCTGTAAACAAATACCCTATCAAAAGCAGTTTGTTTTACAGTAACTAATAACCACCATATCAAAGTTGGTCCTCTATGTTTACTGCACATTTCATGTTTCACAGGTCATTTAAGTTCTGTAAAAGGTAGCAAAGAATTTAGAAATGCTGAAGAGTGCTGCCAATTTCATAAGCTAGGGAGGAAGGAAAATATCTGAGAAATATGCTTTCACATATTTCTCAGGGGGAGAAAAAAAGAGGAAGAAACGAGTGTGGTCAGTGCACATGCGTGCATTTCAGTTCAGCTGATGTTAAGGAATTTTTAAGAACTCACAATATTTTCATATATATTTCATTTTTGAGCATGAGAACGAGACTCTAGAGAACTAGACTTCTGCATATTTAAGGTACAAAATCCTATATTTATATACAGTATACAGCAGACATACCCTGTACTTTTTTCAGAATTTGTCCTTGATGAACATACCTTTTAGGTATACTCATAAAACACACAATCAGAGTTAAAGTTTAACTTACCGCATCTGCTTTGACAATTCCTTATCAGTGACCTTATAAATATACAAAAGAGCTGAAAACCAGAACAGAAGGTAGAATGAGAAAGAAATAAACTCTTTATTTTGAGCAAATGAAACTCCTCTGTCAAATATCATTGAAGTTTGTATAAATTATAAATAACAGAACAGTATCGTTACATCACATTCTTTGGAAATGAAAAATATAGTTAAGAAATAACAGCCATGTAAATTTGTTTACCAAAACAAACTGTTTACGACCAGAACAAAATGTTGCTTCCTTATTTCTTTTCCCTGAGTGTTGTGTTCAGGTCTAAAGGTTAATTTAGTCATAAATGAGGCCTTTGTTTTTTATTACCCATTATCACAGTGTTATCTTCTTTTATTTGCCCAGTACAAGAAAAGAAAGAATGAGGATGTCTTATGATTTCTGAAAAACAGTTTGATGCATGTGATCAATAGTAGCTAAATATTAGCCTATAAATATAAAACATTATTTGGAAAACTCATTTACAAATGAGATCATGATGAACCATTATAGTGAAAATAAAGAAACCATTTAGAGGAAGTGTGTATGGACTGCTCAGATGAACATTTGTGACAGTTTCTGCTACATTATCCAGTGTGAAATACAAGTTATAAAGGTTCTGGTGGGGCATATGGTGCAAACAGTGGATTTTTATATGATGATAAAATGTTTCAGCAATATGCAGTAAGACTGTGGAAGTAAAGGAATGTTTCTAACAAAGGCTGAGTTGTAATACAGCCACTTTAACCATCCAGAAATTACGTACAGGGATGAAATCATACATGGCCACCATCCTCTTGAGGTGGTAGTAGAAGTTGCAAGTCTCTGTGTAAAAATATAAAGGATTTATAGGACAGAAAAACACATTTGACAAAGAAAACATTTTACTTTGGGTTTATAATTCAGTTTACAATACTGTTTACGTTAATTTAGAGAATTGGTTTCATCTGAATCAGCAGATTTTTGTTTAATTGGATATATAATATCTACTCAAATTTTTCACCTAAATATTAAAACAAAAATTGAGTGTCATTTCTGAGTTGAGGAGGGTTGCAAAAAATGGCACATTGTATAAAGTGACATTTGGCAGCTGTGAAAGCCCATGTGTTTTGTATTTGTTCATTTTTTTAAATTCTTTGTAATAATAAAAAAAAACTGCATATGCAAAATTTTAAACAATATCAATGTTTTCTCTGTTATGTTGTAACCCACCACTTCTACTGTTAAAACTCACACTGTTGGGTTGTATGTTGTAAAAACAGTGCTTTTTGTACTTAACATTATTTTACACAATAGAGAGATATCAGAAGTTGTAGATTTCGAAACAACATCAGTTTGTATTAGATAATTGTTAGAAAATTATATGCAAATTCAAGATAAATTGAGCAACAGAGGTTAAAGCAAAATGTGTTACAACCCTCCTCTATCTCCTCTATCTTGAAAACAGAAAAATTACACAGCCTAACAAGCCATCCTGAATTCAAAACCATAATATAAGATATACATTTCACTTACACAACAGCATCCAGTGAAATAAAGCTAAATTAAAGAAATAACACAACATGTGTGAAATGTGGAATATGCAGGAACACTCAGTGCAGTAGATGTCAGTGTCTTCACTTCCTCACCTGTGCACAGGAGGAGGGTTTGATACCTGAACAGAGAAGTTACACAAGCATGTATTGAACAAAACCAACCAAATGGCTTCCTTACAGTTTTACTGCAAAGCTACAGGACAGAACAAATGGGACTTATTTTGTGATGCAGTAAAGTTTTATTGCAGCCAAAGTACACATATGGTGTTCTACAATGGGATGGGCTACATGTAATATATGCAACTGCTCACCTGACTTCCATAGGGAGGTGGAGGATCCCTTGACTTCTGTCCATGTTTTACTTCTGCATACTCTGTACTAGGTTCACTGTTATTCCCCAAAATCACTCTCTCTCCACTGGCCTTCTGGAAATGGCTGATGTCTGCATAGCTCAAGTCCTACAAATAGTAATTTGTTTTTGTTAAATTACAAACACGATGTCACAATGTATTTAAAGTGTTGTTAAAATGTGTTTGTCCTGGAATCCTGATTTCTTCTTTGTGTTTATTTCATGCTAAACAGTTTTAGATTTTCAAATTAAATAAAACAAAACAAAACAAAACAAAACAAAGGCAACATAAGTAAACATATATTATTTTATAAAAAAAAAAAAAAAAATACAAAACAAATGATCCATCACCAATGACTGCCCCTTAAACTTAAAATCTGGTTGCACCACCTGCAACAACAAATGAAACCAAATGCTACCAATCTTTCACAGCATTGTGGTGAAATTTTGGCCCACTCCTCTTTGCAGAACTGCTTTAGTTCAGCCACATTGTAGGGTTTTCGAGCATGAACTGTCTGCTTAAGGCATTTGGGTTCGAGTCAGGACTAGGCCACTCCAAAACTTTAATTTTCCCTTTTTTTTTCATCTATTCAGAGGTTGACATGCTCCTATGCTTTGGATCACTGTCTTGCTTTTTAATCCAGTTGCACTTGAGCTTCAACTTTCAGACTGAAGACCGAACATTCTCCTTCAGGATTTTCTGGTAGAGAGCAGAATTCATGCTTCCCTCATGTTCCCCACACCAGCACACTGCCACTTGACCATAGGTGTGATGTTCTTTTTGTGGAATTTAGTGTTTAGGTTCTGCCAGATGTAACGGGAGCCCTGTCTTCCACACAGTTTCACTTTCAAATCATCACTCAACAAAGATTCTCGAAAAAAAAGTTTGAGGATCATCAAGCAGTGGTTTTTGTCTCGCCGCTTCTTCATGGATGCCATTTTCGGTCAGTTTCTTTCAGGAATCGTGAACAGTGACCTTTATTGATGCATGAGAGGCCTGCAGTTTCTTAGATGTTGTCCTTATGTCTTTTGTGACTTCCCGGAAGAGTTGCTGTGCACTTGGGAGAAATTCTGGAAGATCGGCCACTTCTAGGAAGGAGTTTTTTCCATTTGGGGATAATGGCTCTAACAGTGGCTCTTTGTAATTCAAGAGTGTTTGAAATAGCTTTGTAAGTCTTCCTAGACTGATGTCTTTCAATCACCTTCTTCCTCACAATTTCTGGAAAATTCTTTTGTATTTGGTATACTGTGTTACTGGATAAGACCTTTTAACAAACTTCATGCTGTTGAAAAATTTCTATTTAAGTGTTGATTTACTAGAACAGGGCTGGCAGAAATCAGGCCTGGTTGCATAGAAACCCATTATGAATGCAGTTTCATATACTGTATTTGGGAATTAGTAACTACAGGGGCAAATACAATTTCACACAGGCCCAGTTGGTATTAGATAACTTTTTTTGCTTCAATAAATAACATCATCATTTAAAAGTGTATTTTGTGTTTACTTAGGTTGCCTTTGTTTTATGTGAGATTTTGTTATTAGTTTTGAAACAATTTTGTATGAGATATACACAAAATACAAACCCAATTCCAAAAAAGTTGGGACACTGTACAAATTGTGAATAAAAACAGAATGCAATGATGTGGAAGTTTCAAATTTCAATATTTTATTCAGAATACAACATAGATGACATATCAAATGTTTAAACTGAGAAAATGTATCATTTTAAGGGAAAAATAAGTTGATTTTACATTTCATGGCATCAACACATCTCAAAAAAGTTGGGACAAGGCCATGTTTACCACTGTGTGGCATCCCCTCTTCTTTTTATAACAGTCTGCAAACGTCTGGGGACTGAGGAGACAAGTTGGTCAAGTTTAGGAATAGGAATGTTGTCCCATTCTTGTCTAATACAGGCTTCTAGTTGCTCAACTTAGGTCTTAGGTCTTCTTTGTCGCATCTTCCTCTTTATGATGCGCCAAATGTTTTCTATTGGTGAAAGATCTGGACTGCAGGCTGGCCATTTCAGTACCCGGATCCTTCTTCTACGCAGCCATGATGTTGTAATTGATGCAGTATGTGGTCTGGCATTGTCATGTTGGAAAATGCAAGGTCTTCCCTGAAAGAGACGACGTCTGGATGGGAGCATATGTTGTTCTAGAACTTGGATATACCTTTCAGCATTGATGGTGCCTTTCCAGATGTGTAACCTGCCCATGCCACACGCACTCATGCAACCCCATACCATCAGAGATGCAGGCTTCTGAACTGAGCGTTGATAACAACTTGGGTTGTCCTTGTCCTCTTTAGCCCGGATGACATGGCGTCCCAGTTTTCCAAAAAGAACATCAAATTTTGATTCGTCTGACCACAGAACAGTTTTCCACTTTGCCACAGTCCATTTTAAATGAGCCTTGGCCCAGAGAAAACGCCTGCGCTTCTGGATCATGTTTAGATATGTCTTTTTTGACCTATAGAGTTTTAGCCGGCAACGGCGAATGGCACGGTGGATTGTGTTCACCGACAATGTTTTCTGGAAGTATTCCTGAGCCCATGTTGTGATTTCCATTACAGTAGCATTCCTGTATGTGACGCAGTGCCGTCTAAGGGCCCGAAGATCATGGGCATCCAGTATGGTTTTCCGGCCTTGACCCTTACGCACAGAGATTGTTCCAGATTCTCTGAATCTTTGCATGACATTATGCACTGTAGATGATGATAACTTCAAACTCTTTGCAATTTTTCTCTGAGAAACTCCTTTCTGATATTGCTCCACTATTTTTCGCCGCAGCATTGGGGGAATTGGTGATCCTCTTCCCATCTTGACTTCTGAGAGACACTGCCACTCTGAGAAGCTCTTTTTATACCCAATCATGTTGCCAATTGACCTAATAAGTTGCAAATTGGTCCTCCAGCTGTTCCTTATATGTACATTTAACTTTTCCGGCCTCTTATTGCTACCTGTCCCAACTTTTTTGGAATGTGTAGCTCTCATGAAATCCAAAATGAGCCAATATTTGGCATGACATTTCAAAATGTCTCACTTTCAACATTTGATATATTATTTATATTCTATTGTGAATAAAATATAAGTTTATGAGATTTGTAAATTATTGCATTCCTTTTTTATTCACAATTTGTACAGTGTCCCAACTTTTTTGGAATCGGGTTTGTAGAAGAAATCAGAATGGGGCAAACATTTTTTTATAGCACTGAAAAAAAAGAAAAAATCCGACTGTTAAACTGTTTAATAAATCATAATGATTTAACATTGGTCAATATCCATAGCTTATCCTCATAGCAAGTCTTTGTGCAGTAACATGAAGGATTAAAGTCCATTTAAGCTGACTATAAAAATATACTCATTCCTCCAGCTATAAAAGCCATAAACTCTTTAATTACCTCTGAGGCTGAACAACAGAATTGTAGTTAGTTACTATTACTGCACGTTTCCAGTAAGTGTTTGTAATGTCATTTGACATCAGATTTATAGTTTTAAATCAGGTATCCATAAAATAAAATGTAAGGCTGTGATGAGAAAACAAGAAATAAAAGTCACTCTCGTCTCCTGTCTGCTTTGCGCTGCTGTTTAAAGAAAGAAACACTAAATGAGTTTAATACTGAGAGAAATATGTATTAAGGAATCATCCTTAATATGAATAGCTCATCTGCAATCTATTATGGGATGTTCATTATCATGGGCAGTCTTGTGAAGTAAGTTGTGTTTCAATCATATACTCATGTAAGCATTATGAATAAATAACAAACATACCTCCCCTTGCCGGTCCATTTTTTGGAAGGTTTATTTTTGGGCTGTAGTGTAAAGACAAAGACATTTTGTTACAGCTTTATCTTTACTAGATCAATGTCTCACAAAAAAAACAGCTTACGACAGTTGTTTTACTGTAATCATTTTATTATCTCATAAATACTGACATATTTTCAGAGAAAGTCACTGTAATTGTTCATAATTCAGAAACTGTTTTTACTCACATTTTCTTAGTTTTTTGTTAAATAGACAATCAGATCACAAATGCCTGCAACTGCCACTAAAACCCCAATGACAATCCCAGCTATCGCCCCTGATGTCAGCCCTCCTCTTCCACCTCCACCTACTGTGACAAAGACACAGAAACAACTGACCAACATCATGTACAGCACAGAATACTTACCTTAGGGCATTTTAACATGTATCAAAAATTTAATGAAAAAACAAAAAATTAAAGACCACACATTATGATGTTATAAAATATATGGTCGTTCTATATATATCTTTCTAATGAATATATTTTATTCAAAATGCTATACTGCAAAAGACAATACATTTATGTAATAAATAAATTTCATTAAGTACTTACTACACAGGTGTACATACAAGACAGATACATTTTTGAAAATACAATATATCTTAAGAGATGAATTAATGTTGAATTGCATTTGTTATCAAATGTTTACAACACAGGTTAGTTTTAATTTCTTACCTTTAACTAGTAAAGCATGTTTTGGTGAGGCACTTCTCTTTGTGACACTATTCAAAGCTGTGCATTCATAATCTCCACTGTGTGTGAAGTCAGTCTGATCTATGGTGAATGTGTTTGTGGTCACATCAGTGTCTGTTCCATTAAACTTCCAGCTGAATGAAGCAGAAGGTTCAGAATTTGCAGAACAAGAGAGCAACACTCGAACCCCTAAATCCACCACATCCTGACCCTTAATAGAAACATCTTCTGGTCCATCTAGAACACAGACAAGAGACTCACTGTTAGAGGAACAAACTGAGCACTGAAGAATGTCTGTATCTCATCAGCTTTGAGCTCAAATCATCTTGATGTTTGAATGTTTAACACTCACAGTTGATGATCTGGCTGAGGTTTGCCGTCTCAGAGCTGACAGGGTTTCTATATGTACACTGATATTCTCCACTGTCTGATCTCTGCACTGGACTGATGGACACTGATCTGTTATCAGATGAGAAGATGATGCTGTTGCTAGGAGACAGAGGACTGTTATCTTTCATCCACTGCACAGAGGTGATGGTGCCATTTCCCTCAGAGCTGATGATTAATTACAATTATTTATATCGGCTGACAGTAATAATTGTCAAAGAGTTAAATTGCAATCAGCTGATCTGTTCGTCCAGCGAACATTCAGTATAAATTCATATCAACTCTAAGAAAGGATATTTCCATGGCCACAGAAAATACCTTCCTATTAATGCATTAGAGCATGTAGCAAGGGTCAAATTCGTAAAGGGACATTAATATGCAAGGCAGAATCAGAAACTCATGTAATTTGTGCACAAGAGTTTTATTAACTAAACACTAACACACATAACTAATCTAAACAAACAACGAATAACATACACTCATGCATACATACAAAGTGGAGCTAAAGTGGATGAATGAAGCCATTAGAGAAAACAGAGAATGCAGTTATGGAAAGAGTCAGTTAACCACCTGAGTAAAACCATCAGCGCCGTTTATAACGGGGTCTATAACTTATACTAAACCTCTGTTTCGTTTAGTTAAATGTACTATACTTGCACTTCCTTTGTGTCCGGAATGCGGTCTCAGATGAAAAGTCTTGATGGTTTCAAGGTTTTTGGACTCGCGATCACGTTCTTCCGGGTTGAAGAGTAATGAATTCCAAAGATGTTCTGAGGCAGAAATGTTCTTCCAGGTAGAGAGTGGAAAAAGAGCTAAGAAAGAGATCTGCTGAGGTCCGAGGAGCTTTGGTTGAATGGAAAGACAAGGCCGTAAAGAATGGCACAAAAACTTAATGGTCCCGAAGAGTTCTAGCTCACATCTTCCTCATCCTCTTAGGATCTAACAGAACCGCAGACTGGGTCTTTGTGGTCAAGAGTCATGTCCCAGGCTGGGGAGATCACCCACGGCTCCATGTTGGGCCGACCGGGCGCGCCCACACCGGTTAGGCTCTCCATGAGTCCCTCACAGAGCAATCAGAAGATAGCAGAAGAGATTTTGCAGAAGAAGTTTTTGCAGAAGAGAGTTTTTTTAGAAGAGAGAGACAGATCTGTGTGTGAGAGCTTTATCTGGTATAGAGGTCACACCTCTGGAGAGTCAAAGAGCCAATGGACTCCAGTCTCTTTGGAGGGAAGGTTTTATGACTCTTTGTCTCTGAGCATGGTAATTTGCATGGGGTTGGATTAATAGTTGATATACAAACTATTATAGATTCTTAGAACACTTATATGTTGCATAGGTAGCAACATATAATATACACTCTCAATTAGATCATCCGAAGACGAATTGATAGAGATCAAACATGATATAAGTGAGGTAATATTAACTAGTGATCTATCATAAGCATGCATAAAACAGGATACAGTACAAAAGACAATATACAAGAACAGTAACAATATACACAATGACCTGAGGATATGTGTGTTCATTCAAAGAAAGGTTTTTCAATGAATTAATTAGAGAAGAGTCCATTCTTATGTGCCATATGTGCATTTCCTATGGAAAGGTTAGGGAGTGTTGCTTGGCCCGCATTCCTTAGAGCAATAAAACAAATGTTATCAGGTTGGTTGCTATGGAACCGGGGGCCTGGAGTCATCACAGACATACCGGCACCCAGAATGTGTGTTGGGTGAGGGGTCTGTGATTATTTGTTAATCTATTATCTAATTTGATTTGTTAAATCTGATGAACAAATGTGTGTCTGATTGGTCCAAATGCTACATGCATTTGAATGGTGTTAATCATGTCATAGATTAGGTTCCTACAAGTATTATACATAACAGTGAGCTATAATGTGTCCTTCCATATAAATCTTGTGAAATTACAGTTACAGAAATTATAGTTTACATGTAAAGGTCCCAAAGGCCCACTGACTACAACATGGTCCAGGGCGGTACAGAAAGCCCATCATCTATGTACGTATATATGTACTTTACTCACTCAATCACTCACTCACTCACTCTTGAATATGTGTGTTCTAAAGTAGTGGTTCCCAACCAAGTTCCAGGAGCCCCAAACACTGCACATTTTACATATCTTCTCTAACACACCAAATTCATTTATTAGAGACTCCAAGACCTGAAAAGTGGGTGTGTCAGACAAAGGAGACAGGCAAAATGTGCAGTGTTGGGGGGTCTCTGGGAACTTGGTAGGGAACCACTGTCCTAAAGCATATACAAGACTCCATCTAATAGGGCCTTCAGACTATAAACACCTTTTAACCTCATAGTGATCTTAATATAACAAAAAATAAATAAACAAGTTAAAAGTTTTATCTGCACTGAAAAAAAAACAGGAAAACACAGTCTGATCAGCTATTCTAAATTTGATTTCTTTGTTTTCAATTAATGTAATCCTCTAAAATATGCAAATTTGAACCAATCAAGTTTGTTTAAACATCACTGGAAAATTAATTACAGAAACTGTAGTTCCCAGCATGCTTTGCATTGGACTTAATAGGGATGGGACCAGAGATGGGCATAAATGTATTTAAAATAAAAATACAAAATATTGTGTGGAAAATGTATTTCAATACAAATACAAAATACTGCATGGAAGAATGCATTTAAATACAAATGTATTTAAATACAGTATTTTGTATTTTAAAAATACACAAAACTACATGTGAAATTGGCCATCCAGTGCAGGTATCCCTGAAATCTAAAAAAAAAAAAAAAACAACAAAAAAAAAAACAACAGCAAACAAACAACAACAACAACAACTAAAGAGAAAACATTAGATGTGTACAACTGCTTAGAAACTTTCATTTTCTGAACTTACATTTGCATAGATATGTGAACATAATCACCTGATTTTGTAAATGTTACCAATTACATTTTCATTAAGCACCAACTTTGCACTAAAATTTAAAAAGCTTACATGTACAAAAATGAGCCAGTAACAGCAGAAATAAAGAATAAAGTTGTGGTCTGTGTTTAATATAATCAAACTAAACTAAAATGTTTAATGAACTTTAAAAACATATATAAGAGATTTTTGTTAAATTTTGTGTTATACATATGTTATCACATTCATATGTTTTGTTCTAATGTCACAAGTCATAATCTCAGATTTACTGGGTTTTACATGATTCTTTGATTCTTTTGCGTGGGTTTAAGGAGTGAAATATTTTCGCACATGTCCTCCAAAATGACCCATAACCTAATCAGTTTATGTGTGAAGAAATTAAAAAAATTTAAAAACTTGGTACAATAGTTAAACCATGGTAACCACAAAGTAACCATGGTTTTGCTACACTAACCATTGTAGAAAATCTGTGGTTATACAAATTGTCAATATGTCAAAAAATAAATAAATAAATAAATAAATAAAAAAAATTACACCGTGTCGCTCACTGTTGTTTCACAGAATATTACAATGGCGAGTGAGTCAAGTCAAAGTGACTTTAAGGCAAGTCATTTCACTCAGCGCCTGTCTTTGAAAAGCCTCTCAGGCATGCAAGTGCAGCTCCTATCTCTTTAAATGGGGAAACATCAAATTCTCCAAAACAGTTCAGCAAGTGTATGATTAAATTTCATATTTGAAATCACCAATGAAATCTGACAACAACTGTCTCATAAATGTTGTTTCTTTTGCTGAAATAGCGTTAAAAAAGGTTATTTTTCAGACTAGACCAGCCATTGCACATGCGCAGTCCTGAGCGCAAATCTCAAAATGCTGATTGTTTCTATAGCAACTGGGACTTCTAACGGCAGCTGCATTGATGCAAAGATTTTACAGATTATCGATAGGCTCTTTTATTTAGACGGCCTGCTTCCTTCGGTACAGCGTCTATATTAAGTGTTGCATTTTTCCCCATCCAAAACTATACGAGTGACACGTCTTGGGTATTCTATAGTCTTTGGTCAAGTATAAAAGCCTCGACCGTTTAGGGAGTAGCGCACACAGTCAGCAGGTTTCCAGCGCAGAGACAGGCGAGAGTGTAAACAAAGCTTCAACTAATCTTAGCTTCAGATGTCACGCCCACGGACCATTGGCTGAACGTCTGATGCATATATACAGGTGCATCTCAATAAATTAGAATGCTGTGGAAAAGTTCATTTATTTCAGTAATTCAACTCAAATTGTGAAACTCGTGTATTAAATAAATTCAGTGCACACAGACTTAAGTAGTTTAAGTCTTTGGTTCT
The DNA here is from genome assembly GCA_039654775.1 of Spinibarbus caldwelli. NCBI lineage: Eukaryota > Metazoa > Chordata > Actinopteri > Cypriniformes > Cyprinidae > Spinibarbus > Spinibarbus caldwelli. Next base: position 15,805,244 of record CM077227.1, read on the forward strand.
TTTAATTGTGATGATTTTGGCTCACATTTAACAAAAACCCACCAATTCACTATCTCAACAAATTAGAATACTTCAAAAGACCAATAAAAAAAAAAAAAACATTTTTAGTGAAATGTTGGCCTTCTGGAGAGTATGTTCATTTACTGTATATGTACTCAATACTTGGTAGGGGCTCCTTTTGCTTTAATTACTGCCTCAATTTGGCGTGGCATGGAGGTGATCAGTCTGTGGCACTGCTGAGGTGATATGGAAGCCCAGGTTTCTTTGACAGTGGCCTTCAGCTCATCTGCATTTTTTGGTCTCTTGTTTCTCATTTTCCTCTTGACAATACCCCATAGATTCTCTATGGGGTTCAGGTCTGGTGAGTTTGCTGGCCAGTCAAGCACACCAACACCATGGTCATTTAACCAACTTTTGGTGCTTTTGGCAGTGTGGGCAGGTGCCAAATCCTGCTGGAAAATGAAATCAGCATCTTTAAAAAGCTGGTCAGCAGAAGGAAGCATGAAGTGCTCCAAAATTGCTTGGTAAATGGGTGCAGTGACTTTGGTTTTCAAAAAACACAATGGACCAACACCAGCAGATGACATTGCACTCCAAATCATCACAGACTGTGGAAACTTATCACTGGACTTCAAACAACTTGGGCTATGAGCTTCTCCACCCTTCCTCCAGACTCTAGGACCTTGGTTTCCAAATGAAATACAAAACTTGCTCTCATCTGAAAAGAGGACTTTGGACCACTGAGCAACAGTCCAGTTCTTCTTCTCCTTAGCCCAGGTAAGACACACAAGAGGAATACGACAACTGTAGCCAAATTCCTTGACACGTCTGTGTGTGGTGGCTCTTGATGCCTTGACCCCAGCCTCAGTCCATTTCTTGTGAAGTTCACCCAAATTCTTGAATCAATTTTGCTTGACAATCCTCTTAAGGCTGCAGTTCTCTCGGTTGGTTGTGCATCTTTTTCTTCCACACTTTTTCCTTCCACTCAACTTTCTGTTAACATGCTTGGATACAGCACTCTGTGAACAGCCAGCTTCTTTGGCAATGAATGTTTGTGGCTTACCCTCCTTGTGAAGGGTGTCAATGATTGTCTTCTGGACAACTGTCAGATCAGCAGTCTTCCCCATGATTGTGTAGCCTAGTGAACCAAACTGAGAGACCATTTTGAAGGCTCAGGAAACCTTTGCAGGTGTTATGAGTTGATTAGCTAATTGGCATGTCACCATATTCTAATTTGTTGAGATAGTGAATTGGTGGGTTTTTGTTAAATGTGAGCCAAAATCATCACAATTAAAAGAACCAAAGACTTAAACTACTTCAGTGTCTGTGCACTGAATTTATTTAATACACGAGTTTCACAATTTGAGTTGAATTACTGAAATAAATGAACTTTTCCACGACATTCTAATTTATTGAGATGCACCTGTATGTATATACATATCTACGGTCTGATGCATATAAAATTTCAGGAATTTTGAAGTCATCATCTGATTAGTTGAATTCTACAGGATTTCCAGGAGATGTTTGTGTTGCATTCTTTAACATTCCGCCTGGACAAGATGCTGTGATGCCAAACCCCCTCATGGAAGAACAAAGCCGTTGTGTTTTCAACTGTGACAATGAGCGCCTACCAGGATCAACTAAATGCTGGATTTTCAAAAGTACTGAAATATGTATCGTTTGCGGCATAGACTCTTTAAAATATGTCCAAGGGTTTTACACACCAGCCTATTATTGTGGGGACATGTCCATGCCCCAGACCTTCTGCCATTAGTCTGAAGGTCTGGCTAAGCGAGACTAGGCTTCAACTGCACAGAACGCTTCCATTACGAGAGAAAGCCAACAGGCGAGTGTGAATTTTTTTTCTTTTCACGGCATATTGCACTTATAATAACACAAAGCATATCACACTCTATTACTCATTCGTTCATGCTTCTTTTTCCACTACAACATTCAGATAATTCCTGCTCACTAAAAGTTGCAAAGATATAGGCCTATCTATGAAAACGTTTTAGAAAAAGTTTAATCAATTCACACTTTATATAATCGCCATGATATGTATTGTCATATCACTCAGCCCTAACACGCAGTAATCCTTTAAACACATTTGACAAGATTAACTATCAAGACTGATTGGCTAGCGCTATTTTCCCCTTGTCGGTGCTCTTTTATTCTTTCATGTTAACTGAAGGCAAATCTACAGGATGCACTATTTTAACTTTAGTCAACAAGTAGAATTGACCATGACATCCTCACCTTATCTTATTCCAGAAAAGTTCTCACATGCATGAATGTTGGGATGCGCAAAATCAGCATCCTGATAAAGAGGCTGACTGCCACAAAGTATTTTATGTATTTTGAAAATACAAAAATACTGATCTTAAATGTATTTAAATACAAAATACATTTGATTTTTTCCATCGGCAAAAAAAGTTAACGATGCGATGCATCGGTTTAAAAAGTGTGCATCGGATACAAGTTGGCATTCGTATCGCGATCACGCGATGCATCGTTTCTAACATATTTGCATCGGTAAAAATCTATTTATTTTTATATAATTACTAGTGGATGCACTACACTTTTATTGTTTATAAAGTGGCCAATAATCTGTAACCAATATGTTATAAGTAGATTGATTTCTCCTCTCGAAACTGTTTCTCAAGCGCGTTCTCTCATCACCGCTGCGCGTGAATATGACGAATCACAACAACACCACTGAGACCTGAGGAAAAGCGGGGATTGGGGGCCAAGATGGCGGCGTTACAGGTGGACGCGTAGGCGTGGGCTGCAAAGGTGATGAGGTGATAACATTTGACACGACTTTTTTTCTCACTTAATTAGCACAGAGGACTCTTTTACAGCACAAACTTTTTCGGTATTTGATTATATGGGTAAATCTAAGAAGAGGGGAAAGCAATCTTTAAAAGCATCGCCACTCTGTGTTCCTGGCGCGAACAAAAGTGAATGTGAAGAACTCAGTAACGTCACTGCTAACATCACAGCGATGGATTCGGTGAAAGAGAATGAAACGCCAATGTGGTATGATTCAATTCAAAATTTTGAATCAGAGGCTGTTGTTATCCCCCTTCCTCATACGCCTCAGAAACCGATGGCCAAAAAAACGAAGCGACAAGACGAAAGAGATCCAGAAAAAAGCGACAGAAACGCGAGTTTACTGACGGCTATACGAGAACTTTCTGCTAAACATGATGAATCTTTTAAAAAGATTGCTACAATTGAAATGACTACCGAGGCTACATCTAAGTTGCTTGAAAATCTCTTCGCGACGGTTCACCAACTTGTACTGGATGTCGGACAACACAAAGAACCCTTGAAATGCATTGACGGAGAGATACAAAATTTGAAAGAAGAAAATAAGTCCCTGAAGTCCGGGCTGTATGAATGCAGACGCTATAGCTGGAGATGGCTGCTGAAGTTGCATGGAGTAAGAGAAAAAGAAGGGGAGGACATCAGGATGGTTGCGATTGACATCTGTGGAAGAGTCGCTCCAGGTATTCGCGATGGATTAAACCAAGGCGTGGACATAGCTCATCGTCTGGGACCGGCAAGGGACGACGGAAAGGCAAGGGCTATCATCATCATGTTTGCTTTTCGCCGTGTTCGAGATGCAGTCTGGCGAGCGGACAGAAGATGCAAGTTTCTAGAAGATAACGGCCTGCGTCTAACGGAGCTCCTGTCTCCAGAAGACAGAGCTGCGAGGGAAAAGCTCTGGCCTCTTGTTAAAGCGGCAAGGGATGCGGGCAAGAAGGCTTCATTCCGTTCCTCGTTCGCGTTAATTGATGGAAAGAAGCACTTCTTTTCGGAGGTAAAGTAATATTGAACTTCGTCGATGACTGAACTCGACGGACAAGCGATGCGATAGCCTTTATAGGCACTCAAGGTTGATTTGTCCTCTTAGGTCGCATGTTTAGTTGTTCAACTCTTCTAGTATTGAAGTCGGAATTGGCCATGTCTGTTTTGTTTCGCTTATTTGAATGATAACGTATTCTTTTTGTTATTATTATTGCCTTTGACATCGTCATTATTTCATATTACTTTGCTTACTTTGCTTTTTTTGTGTTATTGACTTATTCAAGTTTATTCAATGGCCATCACTTTACTTACAAGCACAAAGTAAACCCTGCTCGATGTTTACATTATTATTCCATGTTTTATTTATTCATTTATATGTTTATCTTTTGAATGGGTTTTATTATACATAGTGCTGTATTTATTCTTGTTAGTTCAATATGTTCTATAGGTTGTTGCCACCTCTCCCTTGATGGTTTAAGTTAAGTGTTTTTGCATTTTTCACTTTTTTCTTATTGTTTAATTTTCAAACTATATATATATTTTCTTTTTTAATATTCATTTCGTTTATGTTAATTTGTTTTAATGGATCATACGTTTAGATCTTTGTCTGTTCTGTCTTTGAATGTCAGGGGATTAAGCGATGTGGTCAAAAGGAAAGCAATTTTTTTATTTTGTAAGAGAAGTGATGTTGATTTTATTTTTTTACAAGAAACACATTCTGGAGATGTGGATGAAAAATTTTGGAAGACACAATGGGGAAATACAGTTTTCTACAGTCATTGCAGTAACCATTCTGCTGGGGTCGCGACCCTTATTTACAAATTTAAAGGGGATATACTAAAAGTGGTGGGATCAGATGACGGCAGGTGGATATTGACTGTTATTAAGCTAGACAATTCTTTTTTCATTTCATGCAACGTTTATGGGTATAATTCTCACCACTTTAATAAAGTGCTTTTCTCTCATATCACTGTTAAAATTAAAGAACTGCTTTTGGACTATAGAGATTCTCATATAATTTTAGGTGGTGACTTCAATGAGTGCATGGATGATGCTTTAGATCGATTTCCCCCTAGACCCTGCAATGTTGCTTTAAGAAATGACGTAATTTTATCTTTGTGCTCTGATCTCTCTTTGGTTGATGCCTGGCGGTTTTACAACCAAGATTCACAGGAATATACTTGGTCTAATAAAAATGTATCCTTTAGATCTAGAATAGATTTTTTCCTTATATCCTCTTCAATTCTTCACCTGGTTAAGGACATTTCACACTCTTTTGCTCCTTTGTCAGACCATAAGCAAATTTTAATAAATCTTGGTGGTTTGCAACCTATTTCCAAAATGCGGGGTTACTGGAAATTTAATAATGCTCTATTGAAGGACACTAAATTTAATGATAACATAATTAATCTTGCAAAGGAATTATTTACTAATGTGCATAATGGCTATAAAGTAAAATGGGAATACTTCAAATATAAATCCAGATTTATTGCTATTAAAAGATGTAAAGAACTGAAAGCCTCTAGACTTCAAGCTGAATATAATTTGCTTTGTCGGTTAAATGAATTATCATCAAAAGAGAATGTTTCAGACGAAGAAAAATTAGAGTTGGAAAGAGAACATCTCTCTCAGCTCTTAATATTGATGGAACAGTTTGTAAAGATCTAGTTCAGATTTCTAATTTCGTTACAAAGTTTTATAGTAACCTTTACTCTTCTAAATTTGATATTAATAGTTGTGATAGCTTTCTTGGTAAAATACAGTGTTGTATCCCTGCTATTGATGAGAATTATAAATCATATTGTGAGTCTGAGTTAAAGTGTGAAGAAGTATGGAAGGCACTTCAGTTAAATGCAGAGCACAAATTTCGAGTATGGGTCACCGTACTTGACAATACGTCACGACTTTCACTTTTTCACTTTCAGTTGATGAAAAAAGGAAAATCTCCGGGCATCGACGGCCTTTCTGTTGAATTTTACACTCACTTTTGGGATACTATAAAAATCCCTTTAGTAAAAATGTATAAAGAATGCATCATTCAAAGAGAGATGACCGTGACCATGAAACAAGGGATAATTTCTCTTATCCCTAAAGCTAACAAAGATATTCTTTCAATTGATAATTGGCGCCCCATTACTCTCTTAACTGTAGATTATAAAGTCCTGGCTTTGGTGTATGCCAACAGATTAAAAACGAATCTTGATTCTATTATTTCTGAAACTCAGTCTGGTTTTTTAAAGGGCCGTCATATATCCAATAATATTAGATTAGTTTTGGATTTGCTTGATTATGCGGATTCTGTGCACTCAAATAGTCTTATTCTTTTTCTCGATTTTTACAAAGCCTTTGATACGATTGAGCACCAGTTTCTTTTAAAATCTCTAAAGTTATTCGGATTTGGGGATGCCTTTGTTGACACTATTGCTATGTTTTATAATGGAATCAATAGTTCTGTCGTCATAAATTTTAATACCTCTAATATATTTGACATACTGTGTGGTGTTAGGCAGGGCTGCCCAATTTCTCCTTTTTTATTTTTATTAGTTACAGAGCTATTATCCCTAAGTATTGTTCAAAATCAAGAATTAAAAGGAATTTCTGTTTTAGGGAGGGAAATTAAGATTTCACAATTGGCGGACGACACCACATTGTTTCTAAAGGATGAATAGCAAGTGTCAAAGGCTCTAGATTTAATATACAATTTTTCTTGTGCTTCTGGTCTAAAATTGAATATCTCAAAATGTGAGATACTGCCTGTTCATGATTTGAATAATAACTCCATAGAAAATATTCCTATTAAATCCACAGTTAAATATTTAGGAATTTATATAACCAAAAATCTTCTAGCAAGACAGCACTTGAATTTTTCATCCAGGATCGTCAAGTCTAAAAACATTCTTAATTCCTGGCTACAACGGGACCTATCTTTATTTGGAAGAGTGCTATTGTCCAAGGCTGAGGGTCTTTCTCATTTTGTATATCCATCTCTATCTTTATTTGTTGAGAATAAAGTGGCCAAAGAAATTAACAATATTTTCTTAAAATTTGTTTGGAAAAATAAACCTCATAAATTAAAAAAGGAAGTGCTTTCCAATAGTAGAGCAGATGGGGGTATTGATTTTTTTAGATTTTTCTGACACAATAAATATTTTTAAAATTAATTGGCTTAAAAGATGTCTAGCTAATTCTAAGTCCATTTGGTATTTTATCCCCAACCATGTTTTTGATCAAATTGGTAGCCTTTCCTTCATTTTGAAATGTAACTATCTACCTTCTAAGCTACCTATAGCTTTGTCCAAATTTCATCAGCAGTGTCTCCTTGCTTGGAAGCTTTGCTATGTTCACAGTTTTTCACCCCATAGAACATGTTTATGGAATAACAGGGATATTACCATCAGAAATAAATCAGTATTTTTCCCCAGGTGGTTTCAAAATAATATTAATTGTATCCTTTGCTTATTTGATGACTCAGGAAATATTCTCTCTTATGAGCAATTTATGAGATACCATAGTTTCCCGACTCCTCCAAAAGAATTTAATAAAGTGGTTAAAGCAATTTCACCTGGTTTAATTCATCTTGTTAAAAGTCACTCTTTATTTAATCCAAGGAGTTCAGTTGTTACTCACTCTGCTTTGCTGTTGGAAGGTGTTGATCTGTTAGATAAGAAATGTAATAATAGGCATATGCGGCAAATTTTTCAGTTTAAAAGGAAAATTTCTTCAAGAGGAAAGTTCTACTGGAGGTCCTTGGTTGATGAAATAGACTGGAAAAGATCCTGGCTTTTACCTGGGAAATATTGTATTTCTAATAAGGCAAAGGAAACACATTTTAAAATTTTACATAAAATATATCCTGTTAATTGTAATATTTCTAAATATTTGGACATTGACAGCTCATGTTCTTTTTGCAAACAAGCAGAGGAGACATTAGTACATCTGTTTTTTGAATGCCCTATATCTAAGCAATTTTGGTCTGACCTAGGTTCTCATATATTTGATTCTGCCTATGCTGTACATTCTTTTAGTTTAAAAGACATTATTTTTTATTATGATAATACTAAAAATAAACCCCTGGAACATACTATTAATTTTTTTGTTTTATATGGTAAATTTTTCATTCACAAACAAAAATTTGCAAATAGTTACCCATCCTATCCCCTTTTTAAAATTGAATTAACTTCTAAAATCTCTTCATCTTATAAAGAATAAAAAAGCCCTAAGATTCCTGAAATATTATACAGAGGTATTTAAAGAAAATCCTTGTATTTAGATGCTTTCCTTATGTATGATTGTTTGTATATTTTTGCAATGTCATTGTAATGTCATTCACACCTGATTTTGTAACAATTTTTATTTTATTATTAATGTGAATGCGTTTGTGTTTGTCATTTATGTTTAACTTATAACTATTGGTCATTATTTTATGGATTTGTATGTGATTCCCTGGCTATGTTCTTCTTGTTCTGTCTGTTCAAGCATTAATAAAAAAAAAAAAAAAAAAAAAAAAAAGGAAAAGCGGGGATTAAAGTCCAAAACCTGACTTGAAATAACCTAACAACTCAATCGGGGCTAAAGCGGTTATAAACAACAATGTAAATTCACACAATCTAACTAATTTGTGCACGCTTATTCTTAAGCAGCCTTTAATGTCAATCATGGATCAGATCGATCCACCATGGCAAACAGCCAATATATTTGTGCTGTTTAATGCATTTGAGACGTTTTGTTTTCCTCAGTGCATAACTGACGTCACGAGTATATTTTTCATCTGTAAATGTTAGAAAGTCATGCAAATATATCCATTTTACTGTCAGGAGTGGGCGAGGCTTACGCGAGTGAACGAGCGCTGCTGCGCGCATGCCTGCTAAAATAGGAGCGCAATAATATGCATTGAGTATGCATATGAGTCAAATATGCATTTTATGATAGCAGTAACTGTAAAGGGACTATTTTAATGGGTAATTAAAATGTAAGCTAATACAGTCTTAATTACTAAGCTCAGATGACTTTATGTGTTTCTTATAGCAGTTAAAATGTAGTTTTAATTTATTGATTTTAACTTTTAGTTTAGTGACTGTTAATGCTTTAAAGAGCAATGTTAGATTGTAATGTTCTAATGCTATCTGTTGTAACTATAAAAGGTACAGCTGTTATAAAACCAGAGAGAAAGGCTAGTATGTGAGTCAGTGGTAATATCATTGCATTCCTATTGGTCAGTGAGCTCAGCTTAGCCTGACAGTTTGCCTGCCCTGAACCAGGTTAGCTTTCCAGCAAAAGTAGCCACAGTGACTGAGGTTGATCTTTGTTAAATTTGCTTTATGGAACCAAATCATTTGACAGTGAGTCAGACTAACTGAAATAAGCCTGGCCTATTTGGTAAACTTGTTTTATGAAACAGGCCTCGAGGCGTTAGAAGTCAGAAGACACAAGTTAATTTATGATTTGCTGTCTGTCTGAACCAAAGAAATAAAAGCGATCATATTTTTTCCATTGCATCGTATTGCATCGAATCGCATTGTGTTGAATCGAATCGAATCGAAATCGAAATCGAATCGCACTGCATCGTAATAGGGGTGAATCGTATCGCATTGCATCGCTAGCTGCTTCATATGTATCTTCAATGTATCATATTGTTGGCTATGCATCGAGATGCGTATCGCATTGGCCTCAGTTATGGAGATCCACATCCCTAATTTCTATGAGACTGTCATAAAACTCTGACAGCAATTTAATGACGTCAAGGTTATATTGTGACTGGTTATCAAGACACACTCGATTCAAGCTGATGCTTTCTCCAATGGCTGCTAAGGTTGGTACCTTCCTATGATTAAAAACATCTCTGGTTGAAGTTATGTGAACATTTTGTTTTTACTGAGTCCTGACAAAATAAAAAACAACAACAACAACAATGCTCAGCTCATAGCAAATAAATAAATAAATAAATAAAAATAACAGCAGGTATGTCCATACATAAATGATGATGATAATAATAATAATAATAATAATAATAATTTTTATTATTATTATTATATTCTCATCAGTATTCTCATCATGCAACTATTATAATACCATTCTCACATATTTACGATTCTTGTTTAATTTACAGCATTACAAATGAACAAAAATTGTTATGTTACTTTTTAAATCATCTTTCACTTATTTATTAAATACCCATTTGTCATCTATTAATCCTATAATATATAGTCTCAACAGTGTTAATTTCGTCAACGAAGACGATGACGAAAAATATTCGTTAACGAACATTTTTTCTGTGACTAATACGAGACGTTGAGAGCTAAAAATAATATCTGATGATAAAAACTATGACGAAATGTATGCCGCGTCTTCCTTAACAAGACGAGACGGGACTAGAATGTTATTTGAGGACTACCGGACATTAAAAATACATCATACAGGCTAAGTTAACTGTCTTGTCTTTCAAAATGTGCGTCCCTGTCATTGGATTGCGATCGGATGAGGGGCGTTCGCATATCTAGTCTCAGTATGGCAGCCGCAGTGGACGGACAGGCTACCAAAACGCGAACTAGCGATCAGAAACAATGGCCTCAGGTTAGAGACAGGGTGACCTGACGTCCCGTTTTTCCCGGGAGTCACAATTCTTTGTCGATTAATTTAAAGTTAGTGAAGGCGGGAGAGGCGGAATCGCGCTGATAGAAGTGCTCTCTCTCGCGCACGCTCCTCTTCTTCAGTTCTCACACAGCGCGCGATCAGTTCTCAGTGCTCAAATACACACACAGCAGTCCAAATGTCCATCGGGTAGAGTATCTCACATAAATACAGTCAGTTATGGCTTAAGTGAACGTAAACAGGTGGGTGAAAACTGTGTGTGTCAGTAGTACATGCATGCCTTCCGTCTTAAAGGGACAGCGTTCCTAATTAAATACCTATCTGTGTCATTAATGTTAACCAACAAAAGATGTTAAATAAATGTAAACATCTTAAGTAAACTTACTCTATCTCAAAAATTAGTTTAATTTGTATCTCAACCCAAAAACGAAAATTGTCATCATTTATTCCAGTTTTTCCCAATTCAATCCTTGATTCAAATTTCTCATGAGTTTAATTAATTTGGTCTAAAGAGAGAGGAATTAATGACTATTTCTGTTAGAAGACTACATATAAAATAGCTACCTAAATAAATGTTGGTAACTGCAGTTTGACTAAAAGTAATGACTAAAAGTTGACAAAAATGTAATGACTTTTCGTCGACTAAAGCTAGACTAAAACTATGAAAGACTCAAATGACTAAAATGTGACTAAGACTATTAAGCATTTTCGTCTCAAGACTAAGACTAAGACTAAATCAAAAATGCCTGTCAAAATTAACACTGAGTCTCAAATACATTTTTTTTTTTGTCAGCACTCTCACCGAACACTTGTAGTGAAGTTTCTCCTGTAAATTGATCTCCAGCACTAGTTATTACAGTCAGACTGTATATTCCTGAATCATCCAGTCTCAGGTTCCTGAGCTCCAGAGCGAGAGTGTTTCTGTCAAAACTGATTCTGTCTCTGTATGATGGGGTTACTGAGGTTGAATCAGGCAGTGCTGTCAATATAGAAATTGTTCCAAAATGCCACTTAACTGTATCAACTGATGTGGAGGGTGGGTTATCAGGAGCTAATAATAATAATAATCATAATAATAAAAAATAATAAATTGCTAAAAGGCAGATTTACATTAGTTTTATATAATTTGCATTTTTTAGCATTCAGTTTTTGTTTTTTCAATTTACATTTAAAAAAGTACATACACAATACACAAAATTGTTTTTGCATGATTGATTGATGTCATCGCTGGTTACATATTATACATGCTGGCAATGTTCCCTCTAAGCTGCGCGCGCGGCCGCGCAGTGAAATAATGTGCCGCGCACACGCAAAAATGAGTTGGGAACTTGGGAAAGCCATTTGATTGTATTCTAGTAAAAACGAAAGAATAGCAATGTTATGTCTGTCTCCGCAGCTTTCGGTCTTCTCCGTTTCTGAATTAATACCTCTCCACAAAAACGACTGGGCTGACTGCTTCCTTTACGTCTTTTCAGATAATAATAATAATAATAATAATAATAATTAAAAAAGAGAGAGAAAATAAAATAGAATTAAATAGAGTACATGACATTTCTCACAAGCGAAGCGAGGTAACAGCGGCACTGTTCGTGAAGAAAATGAACTTAAAGTTTCACTAGTAGGGACTCTGCTGCCGAACACTTTTGAGAGACAGACTCAGAGAGATAGGCTAATTCACACACGCTCAAATTACGCTTTGCGTCGTGGCCACATCACCACTTCGGGTGTGAATTATTTTTCTAATAATTCAAAGGCCCGTCGTCAATTATTCCTTACATAATTCAACGGTCTGGAGTCAATTATTCTGCTTATACTACGGTTACCACACCTCAGGACATCGATCAGATGATATATTTCAAGGGATTACTGTAAATACAACACTATATATTTTACTGTAAAATTACATTTCTGTTAACCAGTTAACAGATTTTTACAGGTTTTATATATAGTCTTTTAGCATTAAAATCACAATTTTTTAATTTTTAATTTTTTTTTTTGTTACAATGTTTCAGAATAAAAAGCGGTTCTTGGTTCCCAACCCTAAAAGTGGACTACTACTACCATTTTGATTGTAAAATGATAGAGAATCCATTAAATATCTGTGTCACAGTGCTATTGTTCAAAAGGCTTCTTCATCCGCTCTGTCTGCCACCTCTCCTGCTACACACCTTGAGCAAACAGACCTGATGTTCTGTAGTATGTGGCCTACTCTTTGATGTTCTTGTGTTTTTTCTTATGTACTCTTTTCAGCTAAACCACTGTTAAAATGAGAATCAGACATTCACTTGCTGTGTGTGATTTATAAATGGTGTCATGAATAAGCAAAGAAACTATTGGCATCAGTGACTGACATATTTGCTCGATAATAAACATAGCTTAGTCTTTTCACTGTCACCATTGTAAATGCATCGCTGGGTCAGATGTTTTTTACACTTTAATTTCACTAGTCATCAAAGGTATATTTCACCTTAAAACGAAAATTCTGTCATCATTTACCCACCGTTATGCCATTCCAAACCTGTATGACTTCCCTTCTTGGAACATAAAAAAAAAAAAAAAAATTATGTCATACAGATTTGCAATGATGTGAGGGTGAGTAAATGGTAACAGAATTTTAATTTTTGGGTCTTCTAGGGCTGTTTTGAATGATAAACCCATTCACAGATTTCCTGGAAGAAAAAATAGTGTGGCTGCTGCACCCTGATCGTGTGGGAACCACAAAGTCAGTAAACAAAGTCAGTAAAATGATATCCAAAGAGGGAAAATTATATCTTCAACGAGCGATCAGAGAACAAATAATACCAAAGCCTGGGTTTTTGGCTGCTTGGGGAGGACCAGCCTCAACTTTTATACTACAATGCACAATATTGTCTGGAAATATTTGTCTACTTTATATTTGCATTGATATCGCAAGACTTGTCTAGAGACAAAGGCATCTGTTGAATTTATTTATCTGTACCTCAGGAGAGAGGCACACAGTCGTAGCATTTCAAATGTAATGCCCTCTGTGTAGAGGTTAAAAGGTTTGTTCTGTAATTCAAATACAAGCAACAGTGCAAACGGTCTCGGTGCTGAATGAGAGTATTGTGCTATACGGCTTTCTGGAATGCTCGATTTTGATTGGACAGCCCATCAGGTGACCTAAACTGGTGGCGCTTTCAGGTCTGTCGTATCACAGGTGCACTCTCTTGATTACTGGCACCATCTTGTGCCTAACTTCCTGTAGTGAATATCAGAGTAGGCTAATTAAGTATTTTTATTTAGTAGGTAGGCCTACTGTAATATTGTTGCAGTGTTCGTCTTTTTTGTTATGTCGATTTTCTTGCTAATTTTCGTAATGGACCATTTTTCTTAGCGGAAGCTTTAAGATAATATACAGGTAAATTTAAAAAATTGGCCTATTCCAAATAAATTTGAATGTCCCATGTATTGTTTTATTTGCCGAGCTGTGTAAACAAAATAGGCCTATTTTCTAAAAATTTGCTAACGTTCCCATTGTTATGAAAAAGTTATTTCTGAAAGTTCTATGCACTCAAAATGATCAGTTTTGCCAACGTTAAGGGAACAATTCCATTTTATATTTTCCAAACATGACGGGATTTTTGCTGAACTGGTTTGGGGGGAAAATCGTTTTGGGGAGGTGAGTTTGATCAAAGTTGGAGTTAAACTCTGTAGGAAAGTGGACCTCAGAGTTGAGAACCTCTGGTTTATAACTTTGTGAGAACCTTGCCAGAACATTAACCAAAGTTCTGAGAATGTTCCTTGTTAGCCTGGATAATATGTATTGTTTATGGGTAAAATAATCAATTTTTTAGGGTGTTATTCCTTATTTAAAGGATTCCTTCCTTTATTAAATTTAATAAAATCTCTGATTTCTCAAAATGATTGTTCCTGAAAAGAAAAATCAGTATCAACATTCTAGTATAGCTGTAATCTGTGTAAAAAAAAAAAAAAACACAGGTCATATACTGTGATTGACACATAAGATATCATTATTTAATAGTGCCCTCCAATGCCTAAACTGTTTATCCAACTACTGGCACATTAAATCTGTCTGTAATTTGGCACTATGTCCAATGGGGTAAACTTTATGTAAACTTTAACACAAAATTGCATTCAGCATACAGTTAAATACAGTAAATATACTGCTAGTGAAATCTATTTACAAATGTATTTCTCATTTACAACAGGTGGTAGCAGCAGACAATCTGTCCTATACTTTTAGGTGTACAGCTCTCAGCTATCACAGTTTGGAAACCTGCTCTTGGTTTAGGATTTAAAGACTTTGATCCAGGAAAATATTATTAAAAAACTCAATATTGTTTTTTTTATTTATTTATTTATTTTTTTTGGGCCCAGTTTCATCTCTGAAAGTAAGTTGTCAAACAACATGCAGTACAGTTTTTTTTTTTTTTTTTTGGTGACCTCAAAACATGTCCACATTTTAAGCGGACTGTTTTATAATGATTCAAGACAATTATCAAACAGGCTGTAAAACAATACCCTATCAAAAGCAGTTTATGTTACAATAACCGCCATATCAAAGTTGTTCATCTATGCTTACTGCACGTTTCATGTTTCACAGGTCATTTAAGTTCTGTAAAAAGCAATGAATTTAGAAATGCTGAAGAATGCTGTCAATTTGTTAAGCTAAGGAGGAAGGAAAATATCTGAGAAATATGCTTTCACCTACTTCTCAGAAAAAAAAAGAGGATGAAACGTGTGGTCAGTGCACATGCATGCATTTCAGTTCAGCTGATATTAATCTGAAGAACTTTCACAATATTTTCATATTTTATTTTTGAACATGAGAACTAGACTTATGCATATTTAAGGTATAAAATCCTATATTTATATATACAGTATACTGTACATACCCTGTATCTTTTTCAGAATTTGTCCTTGATGAACATACACTCTAAAAAATGCTGGGTTGTTTTAACCCAATTTTGGGTCAAATATGGACTAACCCAACTTTTGGCTTAAAAATTTAATGTAAAAAATTTAACTCAACAGCTGGGTTAGTCCATATTTGACCCAAAGTTGGGTTGAAACAACCCAGCATTTTTTAGAGTGTACCTTTTAGGTCACTCGTACTCATAAAACACACAATCAGGGTTAAAGTTTAACTCACTACATCTGCTTTGACAAATCCTTATCAGTTGTGGTTCAGTGTTATCACACCATGAGAAAAAATAATACAGTATGTGACCATATAAATATACAACAGAGCTGAAACCCAGAACAGAAGGTAGAATGAGAAAGAAATCAACTCTTTATTTTGAGCAAATGAAATTCCTCTGTCAAATGTCATTGAAGTTTGCATAAATTATACATAACAGAACAGCATTGTTACATCACATTCTTTGGAAAAGATCATGAAAAATATAGTTAAGAAACAACAGCCATGTAAATTTGTTTACCAAAACAAACTGTTTACGACCAGAACAAAATGTCGCTTCCTCATTTCTTTTCCCTGAGTGTTGTGTTCAGGTCTAAAGGTTAATTTAGCCATAAATGAGGCCTTTGTTTTTTATTACCCACTATCACAGTGTTATCATCTTTTATTTGCCCAGTACAAGAAAAGAAAAATGAGGATGTGTCTTATGATTTCTGAGAAACGGTTTGATACATGTGATCAATAATAACTAAATATTAGCCAATAAATATAAAACATTATTTGGAAAACTCATTTACAAATGAGATCAGGATTAACCGTTACAAATACGTGAAAATAAAGAAACCATTTAGAGGAAGTGTGTATGGACTGCTCAGATAAGATCATTTTCCACACAGCAGAGCACAGGCCCTGTGAACATTTGTGACAGTTTTTGGTACATTATCCAGTGTGAAATACAAGTTATAATTAAAAGGTTCTGGTGGGGCATGTGGCATAAACAGTGGATTTTTATATGATGATAAAATGTTTCAGCAATATGCAATAAAACAGGCTGCGGAAATAAAGGAATGTTTCTAACAGAGGGTAAGCTGTAATACAGTCACTGCCCTGCACCTTTTGTATGTCTCCCTTATCTAACACACCTGATTCCACTCATCAGCTTGTTAGTAGAGAATGCAAGAACTAAATTGGGTGTGTCTGATTAGGGAGACAAAATGTGCAGGGCAGGGAGTCCTCCATGACAGGTTTGGGAACCACTGATCTAGAAATTACAGGGATGAAATCATACATGACCACCATCCTCTTGAGGTGACAGTAGAAGTTGCAAGTCTCTGTGTAAAAATATAAAGGATTTATAGGACAGAAAAACACAACTGAGATAGAAAAATCTACACTTTACTTTGGGTTTATAATTCAGTTTACAATAACATTTATGTATGTTAATTGACAGAATTGGTGTCATCTGAATCAGCAGATTGTTGTTTAATTGGATTTATAATATTTACTCCATTTTTTTTTTTACCTGAATATTAAAAACAAAAACTGTGTCATTTGAGTTGGGGAGGGTTGCAAAAAATGGCACATTGTATAAGGTGACATTTGGCAACTGTGAAAGCCTAAGTTTTTTTTTTTTTTTGAATTCATTGTAATAACAATAAATAAATGCATATACAAAATTTAAAATGATATCGATATTTTCTCTGCTATGTTTTAACCCACCACATCTACTATTAAAACTCAAACCGGGTGGCATGTTGTAAAAACAGTGCTTTTTGTACTTAACATTATTTTACACAATAGATATCAGAAGTTGTATTAGTTTGTATTAGATAAATGTTAGAAAATTATATACAAATTCAAGATAAATTGAGCAACAGAGGTTAAAGAAAAAGGTGTTACAACCCTCCTCTATCTCCCCTTTCTTGAAAACAGAAAAATTACACAGCCTAACAAGCCATCCTGAATTCAAAACCATACGATTTACATTTTACTTGCACAACAACATCCAGTGAAATAAAGCTAAATTAAAGGAAATAACACAACGTGTGGAATGTGCAATATGCAGGAAGACTCAGTGCAGTAGATGTCAGTGTCTTCACTTCCTCACCTGCGCACAGGAGGAGGGTTTGATACCTGAACAGAGAAGTTACACAAGCATGTATTGAACAAAACCAACCAAATGGCTTCCTTATTGTTTTACTGCAATGCTACAGGACAGAATGCACTTATTTTGTGATGCAGTAAAGTTTTATTGCAGCCAAAGTACACATATGGTGTTCTACAATGGGATGGGCTACATGTAATATATGCAACTACTCACCTGACTTCCATAGGGAGGTGGAGGAGCCCTTGACTTCTGTCCATGTTTTACTTCTGCATACTCTGTACTAAGTTCACTGTTATTCCCCAGAATCACTCTCTCTCCACTGGCCTTCTGGAAATGGCTGATGTCTGCATAGTTCAAGTCCTACAAACAGTGATTTGTTTTTGTTAAATTACAAACACAATGTCACAATGTATATAAAGTGCTGTGAAAATGTATTT
Source organism: Spinibarbus caldwelli (assembly GCA_039654775.1). Taxonomy (NCBI): domain Eukaryota; kingdom Metazoa; phylum Chordata; class Actinopteri; order Cypriniformes; family Cyprinidae; genus Spinibarbus; species Spinibarbus caldwelli. Next base: position 15,823,089 of record CM077227.1, read on the forward strand.
GATTCTACCCTGATCTCTTCTGTTTTTGTGTATATTTCATGCTAAATAGTGTTAGATCTTCAAATTAAACATAATAAAACAAAGGCAACATAAGTAAACATACATTATTTATTTATTTATTTTTTTCTGAAGAAAAAAATCCATCACCCGTGTAAAAAATGACTGCCCATGCAGTTCATGCTCGAAAACCGTACAATGTGGCTGAACTAAAGCAGTTCTGCAAAGAGTGGGCCGAAATTCCACCACAATGCACAAAGATTGGTAGCATTTGGCTTCAGTTGTTGTTGCAGGTGGTGCAACCAGATTTTAAGTTTAAGGCATTTGGGTTCAAGTCAGGACTAGGTCACTCCAAAACTTCAATTTTCCTTAGCCATTCAGAGGTGGACTTACTACTATGCTTTGGATTATTGTCTTGCTGTTTTATCCATTTACACTTGAGCTTCAACTTTCAGACTGAAGACAGAACATTCTCCTTCAGGATTTTCTGGTAGAGAGCAAAATTCATGTTTCCCTCATGTTCCCCACACCAGCACACTGCCACCATGACGCTTGACCATTAGTATCATCATCTTTTTGTGGAATTCAGTGTTTGGGTTACATCAGATGTAACGGGAGCGCTGTCTAACAATTAGTTCCACTTTCAACTCATCACTCAACAAACATTCTCCAAAAAGGTTTTAGGATCATCAAGCAGTGTTTTTTTGTCTCACCACTCCTACATGGATGCCATTTATGGCCAGTGTATTTCAGGAGTCATGAACAGTGACCTTTATTGATGTACAGTATGAGAGGCCTGCAGTTCCCTTGATGTTGTCCTTAGGTCTTTTGTGACTTCCTGAAAGAGTAGTTGCTGTGCACTTGGAGAAATTTTGGAAGATCGATCACTTCTGGGAAAGATTTTTTTCCATTTGGGGATAATGGCTCTAACAGAATCCAAGAGCTTTAATCATCTTTGTAATTCTTCCCTGACTGATGTATTTCAAATACTTCTTCCTCACAATTTGGACAATTCTTTCACATTTGGCATCGTGTGTTACTGGGTAAGACCTTTTAACGAACTTCATGCTGTTGAAAAAGTTGTATTTAAGTGTTGATTTACTTGAACAGGGCTGGCAGTAATCAGGCCTGGTTGCATCTAGAAACTCATTATCAATGCAGATTCATAGATTTGGGAATTCGTAAATATTTTTACATTGGCCCAGTTGGCATTAGATAACTTTTTTGCTTGAATAAATAATAATATCATTTAAAAAGTGTATTAGAAGAAATAGAATAAATCAGAATGAGGGCAAACACTTTTTTACAGCACTGTAAATGTGTGCAGCACTGTAAAAAAATCCCACTATTAAACTGTTTAATAAATCATAATGACTTAACATTTGTCAATATCCATAGCTCATCCTCATAGCAAGTCCATTTAAGCTGACTGTAAAAATTATACTCATCTCTGTTACTATAAAAAGCCATAAACTCTTTAATTACATCTATGAGATAAAAGATCAAGAAACAGAAGACGCTAAATAGCTGAATTGTAGTTAGTTACTATTACTGCATGTTTCCAGTAAGTGTTTGTAATGTCATTTGACATCGGATTTACAGTTTAAAAGCAGGGTATAAATAATAAAAAGTAAGGCTGTGATGAGAAAAAAAGAAATGAAAGTCACTCACAGGCTCCTCTCTGCTTTGTGCTCCTGTTTAAAGAAAGTAACACTCGATGAGTTTAATATTGAGAGAAATATGCACTGAATCATCTGTAATATGAATAGTTAATCTGCAATCTATTATGGGATGTTCATTATCATGGTCAGTCTTGTGAATTAAGTTGCATTATTTCAATCACATACTCCTGTAGGCATTATGAATAAATAATAAACCTACCCCCCCTTGCCGGTCCATTTTTTGGAAGGTTTATTTTTGGGCTGTAGTGTAAAGACAAAGACATTCTGTTACAACTTTATCTTTCCCACATATTTCTCTCACAAAATGACAGCTTATGACATTTGTTTTACTGAAATACTGACATATTTTTTAGAGAAAGTCACTGTAATTGTACATAATTCAGAAACTCATTTTTACTCACATTTTTTTAGTTTTTGTTAAATAGACAATCAGACCACAGATGCCTGCAACTGCCACTAAAACCCCAATGACAATCCCAGCTATCGCCCCTGATGTCAGCCCTCCTCCTCCTCCATCTCCACCTCCACCTACTGTGACAAAGACACAGAAACAACAGACCAACATCATGTACAGCACAGAATACTTACTTGGCATTTTAACATGTATCAAAAATGTAATGAAAAAAAAAATTAATTAAAAACCACACATTATTAAGTTATAAAAATATATGATCATTCTATATATATATATATATATATATATATATATATATATATATATATATTTCTAATGAATGTATTTTATTCAAAATGCTATGTTGCAACAAACAATACATTTATGTAATAAATATCATAAAAATACCTACTACACAGGCGTACATACAAGACACTATATACATTTTTGAAAATACAACATATCTTAAGAGGTAAATTAATGTTGAATTGCATTGGTTATCAAATGTTTACAACACGGGTTAGTTTTAATTGCTTAGTTTTTAATTGCTTTAATTGTCTACCTTTAACTAGTAAAGCGTGTTTTTGTGAGATGCTTCTCTTTGTGACACTATTCAAAGCTGTGCATTCATAATCTCCAGTGTGTGTGAAGTCAGTCTGATCTATGGTGAATGTGTCTGTGGTCTCATCAGTGTCTGTTCCATTAAACTTCCAGCTGAATGAGGCAGAAGGTTCAGAATTTGCAGAACAAGAGAGCAACACTCGAACCCCTAAATCCACCACATCCTGACCCTTAATAGAAACATCTTCTGGTCCATCTAGAACACAGACAAGAGACTCACTGTTAGAGGAACAGACTGAGCACTGAAGAACGTTTGTATTTCATCAGCTTTGAGCTCAAATCATCTTGATATTTAAATGTTTAACACTCACAGTTGATGATCAGGCTGAGTTTTGCCGTCTCAGAGCTGACAGGGTTTCTATATGTACACTGATATTCTCCACTGTCTGATCTCTGCACTGGACTGATGGACACTGATCTGTTATCAGATGAGAAGATGATGCTGTTGCTAGGAGACAGAGGACTGTTATCTTTCATCCACTGCACAGAGGTGATGTTGCCAGTTCCCTCAGAGCTGATGATAACAGATGATTCTCCCTCTATTAATGATTCTTCTGGACCAGTAAGCCTGACATTAGTTATATTTTCTGTGTGAATGAGACACAAAGAACAAAATGAGTCTTTCACATTTAGTGAGCACTGAATTTACTTCGGAACATTGTCTACAAATATTATTTATCTTAATGGATTTTAACAGTTGACAGAAGACTGAAAATCTGGGTCCAAGACAAAAGTAATAACAATAATAATAATAATAATAACTATAGTCTAAAAGATATTTTAAAGTAAATTATAAAAGTAGAACGTTTCCAGGACAGTTTTAATGTCATTTCCATGTAACATTTTTATTTTTATATTTTATTTATTTATTTATTTATTTATTTTAAAGTTTAAATATGTATAGTTTTAATAAAAATCAACCCTTGGGACATGAGAGTGCCAGAGGTAACACCCATCTGTACAAAACTTGAGAAAACCACACAAATCACTGCAAATAACATCAGATATGCCTATTGTTACCTAAATCATTATTCTTAGTAGTATTACTATTGTTATTATTATTACATTCGCTTTAGTCCTCGTTAAATTGCTGTTCTCCCTTTCACAAAATTATTTAATTAATTTTGTACAATCATCTATTAGGCCTATATAGCCTTTGGTAAATATACCGAAGCATTTTTAGCAACACACTCACCGAACACTTGTAGTGAAGTTTCTCCTGTAAACTGATGTCCAGTTACTACAGTCAGTCTGTATATTCCAGAATCATCCAGTCTCAGGTTCCTGAGCTCCAGAGCGAGAGTGTTTCTGTCAAAACTGACTCTGTCTCCGTATGCTGGGACTATTGAGGTTGAATCAGGCAATGCTGTCAATATAACAGTTGTTCCAAAATGCCACTGAATTAAATTAGCTAATGTGGATGGCGGGTTATCAGGAGCAAACACCACATTTCCTCCTACTGCTCCATTAGCTGCCTCAGAAAACTGCAGATCTTGACCTAAATATTGTCCTGTGTAAATAAATCAATCAATCAATAAGTGAAGAAAACGAATCGACCGAACACTTCAACTATAAACAACAAACAATTGCAGTAAAAGCCAGACATGTCTTTTCTGCACTTAAAACATATGATATTAACAATTAACAACAACCTTTGTACATAGAAACAGCACACAAGATTATTTTCTTTCTTCTAAAGGCTCACCAAAACAGGACAATATCCATAGCATCCAGTACAAACGATTATAAACCATCATGATCGAGCTCTCATCTGTCTGCAGCTCAAATCGCCTGAACTGTTAAAATGCAGTTTCAGGTAATGATAAACAGCAGTTATAGCCAGCAGAGAGCTCAATGCGCCACCTAGTGCTGGATGTTAACACTAGTCATGCATTTGATTACGTCTATAATAAATACTTGAATAACTAAATACAGACATGATTTTGTTGACTTATTAGCATTTTCAAATAGTGAGGACACATAAAATAAAAAATTAAAATAAAAAATTGGTTAATATTTCACTATTATGTATGCTTATGTTTTCTATTCATAATGTAAATACATCCTGAATATGCATATGCAGTATATTTCTGCACATTCATATACATCTAAGTGCTATGACAAATTGTTTTGATGTGCACTGCACTGCATACTGAACATTAAAAAGACACAAGATAGAAGTGTTTTACATTTGTCACATCTGTGTTGCTTTCTATGGCTAATCATTTGATGGTTTGTAGAGTTATGATGCAAAAACAATTTTAAGAGGATTTAAAATAGTTTAAATTAAGTGTTTCTTTTGCAAGATAAATGTGATGTTTTGCATGCTGTGTGTGTATTTGGGGGATTTGTGTGTGTGTGTGTGTGTGTAGAGTGTGGAGAAAAATAAATTGAACTTTTTAGATATTGAAGATAAGATTTTATTTACAAACAAATATTTAAAATGTCTTTTACAAATCTACTGAAAATCAGAGAGAATTCAGAGAGACAATTACTTGGCTATGTCAGAACACAATACATTTGCAAAAGTTGTTTTATTTGGCACAAATGAAATTCCTCCATCACTGGAGTTTACATAAATTATAAAGAAAATAACAGCAGTAGCTGTATCACATTCGTTGGAAAAGAAAATTAACAATATAGTTAAGTAATCAGATTATATAATTTCCATAGAAATATCAGTAATATAAATTTGTTCACCAAAACACTTTTATGATCAGAACAAAATATCACTTCATTTCTTTTCCCTGAGTGACATGGTGTTCAGGTCTAAAGGTGAATTTAGTCATAAATGAGGCCTTTGTTTTGTATCACCTATTACCACAGTTTTATCTTCTTTAATTTGCCCAGTTCAGGAAAGAAAGAATGAGTACGTGTCTTATGATTTCTGAGAGACTGTATGTGATCAATAGTAGCTATACATAAGCTTATAAATGTAAAAACACCCTTCGGCTGAAACACATTTGCAATAGAGAACAAAATGAAAAGTTACAGTATAAATATTGAAAACATTTAGATGAAAGTGCATGGATAGCTCAGATATTACAGATCATATTTCATACATCAGCAGTGCCAGTTTGTCACAGTTTTTGTAACGATATCAGGAAAAAAATCTGCAGAATGGATTTAATAATGGTCAAAGTGCAATAAACAGAGCTAAGTGTAACTGACAGCATAATCAAACTAGCCTAAATACTGAATAAATTAACATGGACAGGTGTTAAATCTGCTTTCTACTGACTCTGTGTGCACTGATCCCATGTGGACCTGCACATAAACATGTTATTACCAGATCTATAGATAGATTTTTAAATAAAGTGCAGAAATATCACAAAATATGTGTAAAAAGTGCAATATGCAGGAACACTCAGTGCAGCAGATTTGAGTGTTTTAGTTCTTCACTTCGTCACCTGCGCACAGGAGGAGGGTTTGATACCTGAATGGAGATGTTACACAAGCACGTATTAAACAAAACTAACTTCCTGTTTGTGTTACTGCAAAACTACAGAACAGAATAAATAGCACTTATTTTGTGATACAAACAAAACACATGATGCTCTACAATGAGACAAGCTGGATTTAAATATTATGAAACTGCTCACCTGAGGAGGAGTAGGAGCCCTTGGCCTGTTTGAAACTCCATTTTTTACAGTTTCATAGAGATTCACATACAGACTAGATTCACTCATATTCCCCGAAATCGATCCCTGTCCATTAGTACTCTGGAAATCATTTATTTCTTCATAGTCCTACAAACAGTAATTAGTTTTTGTTAAATTAAAAAGTCAGACATAATCACACTTGAGTTGAAATTGATATTTAAATGCCAAAAATCTTTATCTGTGGCATTGGCTCTAAATATCTTAATGATTGGATATTTGTCAATATCCATAGCTCTAATTCAATCTTTAAACTTCAAAGCATGTCTTTGTGCAGTAATATGTGAAAGATTAAAGTCCATTTAAGATGACTGTAAAAAATAAACTCATCTCCTGCTATAAAAGCCATAAACTCTTCAATTACCTCTGAGATAAAAGATTAAGAGTCAGAAGAGGCTGAAAAACTGAATCTCAGTTAAAATTCATTTTAAAAAGCACCTTTACAGTCAAATGTGTCATTTGACATCAGATTTACAGTTTTAGATCAGTTATCCAGAGAAATAAAAGGTAAGAAAAACTGAAAGTCACTCACAGGCTCCTGTCTTTTTTGTGCTGCTGTTCAAAGAAAGAAACACTCAGTCAGTTCTAAAATCTATTATGGGATGATCATGATCATAATCGGTCTTGTTATAACTGGTGATGTCAGTTGTGTTTTTTTAATGAGATCATATTCATGTCATTATGAATAAATAACAAACATACCTTCACTTGCTGGTCTCTTTTGTCGTAGGTTTAGTTCTGGGCTGTAGTGTAAAGACAGACACTGTGTTACAAATAATTTTAATATCTCACAAATAGGCAGTTAAAGTTTCCACTGAGATCATGGTAATTTTGTTATTACTGTATGTATGAAATATATATATATAAAAATTATATATTTGTTATAATTTCATTATAACAAGTCACTATAACTTGACACAATTCAGAGACTTAGATATGCAGTCGTCTCATGTATGAAAAATAATTCCATCATTCAGGACTTCAAAGGTCACGTTGATCTTTACTTAGAAAGACCTGTTGAAACCTGATAAAAGCTGTGACTCTTACTTTCACTTATTGATGGGTAAAATATGTTAAATTTGTGAGGTTTCAGATTACTCACATCTTAGTTTTTGATAAACAGACAATCAGACCACAGATGCCTGCAACTGCCACTAAAACCCCAATGACAATCCCAGCTATCGCCCCTGATGTCAGCCCTCCTCCTCCTCCTCCCCCACCTCCTCCTACTATGACAAAGACACAGGAAACAACAGTATATTACAGTAAATTATTATAGTAAATTAAGGTGAAAGCATTAGCTACCAAAAGTTGGGAACTCATTTCAGGTTAGTTTTAATTACAGTACCTTTAACTAGTAAAGTGTGTTTTTGTGAGGTGCTTCTCTTTGTGACACTATTCAAAGCTGTGCATTCATAATCTCCAGTGTGTGTGAAGTCAGTCTGATCTATGGTGAATGTGTCTGTGGTCTCATCAGTGTCTGTTCCATTAAACTTCCAGCTGAATGAGGCAGAAGGTTCAGAATTTGCAGAACAAGAGAGCAACACTCGAACCCCTAAATCCACCACATCCTGACCCTTAATAGAAACATCTTCTGGTCCATCTAGAACACAGACAAGAGACTCACTGTTAGAAGAACAAACTGAGCACTGAAGAATGTCTGTATTTCATCAGCTTTGAGCTCAAATCATCTTGATATTTAAATGTTTAACACTCACAGTTGATGATCAGGTTGAGGTTTGCCGTCTCAGAGCTGACAGGGTTTCTATATGTACACTGATATTCTCCACTGTCTGATCTCTGCACTGGACTGATGGACACTGATCTGTTATCAGATGAGAAGATGATGCTGTTGCTAGGAGACAGAGGATTGTTATCTTTCATCCACTGCACAGAGGTGATGCTGCCAGTTCCCTCAGAGCTGATGTTAGCAGATGATTCTCCCTCTATTAATGATTCTTCTGGACCAGTAAGCCTGACATTATTTATATTTTCTGTATGAGTGAGAGAAAACAAAGAAACTGAATCTAAAACTTTCACATTTAGTGAGTACTAAATTTAATTCCGTTTATTAAAATAGCAAGTTACATTAAAAATAACCATTATAATACTTATTTAGCAACTTAGCAACTAAGTTTATAAAAACACAGCAGCTTCAAAATTCACATTTGAGGTCTGACTACAGTCCGGATAGGCAGATGGTACAGAAGGCCCATCAACAATGAAAGAAATTTTGATCTATTTTTCAATATGTACACATCATAGAATATGTTTGCTTCAGTCTATTTAAATGGTCATCATTTATAATCTATTTGATTTGATTTTGATAGTTGATAGAAGTCTGAAAATCCAGGTCTGAGACAAGAGTGAAACAAAAAAAAATCTATGGTCTAAAAGAAATTTTAAAGTAAACTGAAAGTTTCCAAGACAGTTTTAATGTTATTTCTATGTCACAACATAAAAGATGTTAAATATCTATAGTTTTAATCAACCCCTGGGACATGAGAGTGCCAGAAGTAACACCCATCTAAAGCTGGTTTATTAGAAAAAAATCACAGATCACTGAGAATAACAGCAGACGTGTGCCTATCCTGACCTAAATAATCATTATTTCTATTACGATACATTCTAATTAGTACTCATTAGTTTAACGGTTATAACAGCATTTTTACACACACTTTTAATTTACAGCATATTACAGTTTTTTTCTATTGCTAACATCCCTTTGTCCAATTTGTAGTTACATTTTCAAAACTCTAAACACAATTAGCACAACATCCGTCTGTTGTGACCATACCATTAACACAATTCATGTTGTTTTCACACGATATTCAGTCAATTAACACGTTTCTAAAATGCTTAAATTTTCTTTTTACACAAGCCTACCCCATACCAAAATCATGGATCTTTCTTATCATTTTTACAAATGCTTAAACACAGAATGACAGAAATGAAGACCTAATGTTCCAACCTTTAAATTTAGTGTAAAGCCTCTACTTCTGCAACAACAGCAGCTTAAAAGAGCTGATAAGAATTATTTTAATTACTGCTAATTGAGAAATAGCTGATTCCAATCTTAATGAATAATTCCAAGTCTTTCAACTACATGGCCATGCACAATAAAAAAAGGCACTCTTTGGATTGGTTTTGTTCAAAACGATACAGAACAACACAGAGAAGCAGAAAAAGAAAGAAAATGTTTGGATGAGGGAGAGGAGTAGTTGGACCAGGACTGTCTGGTTTGGTTGAGCTACCAAATCGGAAATCAAGAGACTACAGCGGACAGTCAGGACTGCTGAGAAGATTATTGGTGCCCCCCTGCCCAACCTCCAAGATTTTGACATCTCCAGAATGAGGAAAAGTGCTAAGAAAATCACTTTGGACCCCACACAACCAGCCCACTCTCTCTTCGCACTGTTGCTTTCTGGTTGGCGCTATATATCACTGAGCACCAGAACAGCCAGGCACAAGAACAGTTTCTTCCCACAGGCTATATTCAGCCTGAACAATTAAAACATTCATAACTATACATTCTCCATCATAACTGACAAATTTATACTCAGAATCCGAAAATTGTACATTTGTAAACTACACATTTGTAAATAACATATCTGTACATTCATTTAAAAAATTATGTTTTTTTTTTCTCTATATTTCTACTTCTGTATATAGTGCATTATTTAATTTTGTCTTTTTTATATAAGTGTTAAAATTTCTATGTATTCTATGTCTGCACTATCATGTATGTTTGCAGTATGTCTGTACTTCTGCACTGGAAGCTCCTGTTGCCAAGTCAAACTCCTTGTGTGTGTGTGTAAACATACTTGGTAATAAAGCTCTTTCTGACTTTCTGACAAGGGAGAATGAGAGGTAGGGGGCAAAAGGCAAAGGGCTGTATGTTTTGTCACTTTTCTTTTACATCCCATAAAGTACTGAAGACTCCTTCACTATGCAGTACACATACTATCTAAACTGAATCCACACTTTCACACACAAAAGATGACTGAATTATTATTATTATTTTTGTTATTATTGTTGTTCTTGCTGTTGTTTTTTAAATGGATATCATATTGTTTGTTCTATACAAGTCGAACTGAAACATGGCAAGTAATGCAGTTTTTGTTATGCCATTAATTGTTAGCATTTTGACATTTTATGTGCTATGATTGACTATATGTTCTTTTTGGATAGAAAACTAGTGCTAATGTTTTGACCAAATGATTTGATTTTGAATCAGTTTGCTGTGTTTTTATAGAGTTAGTATATGTAGAAAAAGTTATTCAGCATTTTGAAACATAGAGTTTGTATTTATTTAACAAAATATGGTTTTGGCCAGAAAATTAAAAATTTGGCTAATTATGTGATGTAGGTGTGTTGCTGTGTTAAGAGTTTAGAAAAAGTACTTTATGTATTGGTAAACGCTTGTTAGCAATTGAAAAAAAACTGTAAATTGCTTTTTTTTCTATTTCACAAATGTTTTTAATTAAATCATCTATTAGGCCCATAGCCTATGGTAAATATACTAAAGCATTTTTTTTTTTTAAGCAACACACTCACCGAACACTTGTAGTGAAGTTTCTCCTGAAAACTGAACTCCAGCACTAGTTATTACAGACAGTCTGTATATTCCAGAATCATTCAGTCTCAGGTTCCTGAGCTCCAGAGCGAGAGTGTTTCTGTCAAAACTGACTCTGTCTCTGTATGCTTCGACTATTGAGGTTGAATCAGGCAATGCTGTCAATATAATAGTTGTTCCAAAATGCCACTGAATTAAATTAGCTAATGTGGAGGGCTGGTTATCAGGAGCGAGCACCACACTTCCTCCTACTGCTCCATTAGTCAGCTCAGAAAACTGCAGAACTTCACTTAAATATTGTCCTATGTTAAAGAAAGAAAGAAAGAAAGAAAGAAAGAAAGAGGAGTTGATCAGTTGAGATCAGATCAACTAAAGGTCATGCTAACATTGTTTATAACATTTAACTTCTTATTGTAGTTATTTTTTTTAGATGGAGTAAAAACAAGAACGAAAAGGCACACAACTAAACAAGCAACCTTTCTGAATTTCTAAAACGACTCACCAAAACACGACAACATGCACAGTGTCCAGTACAAACCATGAGAAACCATGATCGAGATCTGAATTGTCAGGAGTTGCTGCTCAAATCATCTAAACTGTTTACATCACTCTCGAGCGTTCACGAGACATCACTGAGACATTTCTCCGTTATGGGAACTCCTTCCCTTCCAATCTTTCCTGAAGTCCTATTGGCTCACGCCAGTCCAAATGACTGGCCAATTGTCGTGAAGTATGCAAATGTATGCAAATACTGACGAGCTCGAGAGGCAGTATAAAATGCGGTGCACGCGACAATACGTTAGAATCTGATACTGAACGCCGCTATAGCTGGTCGAGCTGCCTCCGTGATGTCTCGCTCCCGCTCTCACTGAACTGAGGTTATGATAGTAACCTTAGACGTTCCCTCTCGAGCTTTCACGAGACATCACGGAGACATTTCTCCGTTATGGGAACGATATTCAATCCTGCTGTAAGAGAGGATATGAGCAGCCTGTACAAGTTACACACTCAGCGAAGATAGAACACACACACACACCATTCCCATAACCAACAGCGACCCTATGATAGCGACGCTTGTTAGGCGAGATCGCAGCTGACAGGTGGAGATAATCTTAATGAAACCCAGTCCAGAGCATTCAGAACAGACTGGGCAGAAGTTTCACCTTCCAAAAGGACAATGACACTAAGCACACAGCAAGAGTGGCTTAAAGACAGCTCTGAATGTCCTTGAGTGTCCCAGCCAGAGCCTGGGTTTAAACACAAATATTTTTGGAGAAATCTAAAAATGTGCATCTGCCCCCATCCAACCTGACAGAGCATGAGAGGTGAAGAGGTGAGGAGAAGAATGGCAGATAATTGACAAATGCTGATGTGCAAAGCATGTCGTATACCCAAAAAGTCTTGAGACTGTAAAGGTGTTTCAGCTAAGTACTGAGTTAAGGGTATGAATACTTATGCAATGTACTTTTTATTTTTAATAAATTTATGAAGTTGAGACAATTCTGTATTTGTTTTGTCATTATGGTGTATGGAATACTTACTCAAGGCACTGTACTGTGGTAACCAGACAAGAACAGTAACACAATTAAAGAAACACAACATATCTAAAACAAAATAAAAGCAGAAGCTACAAGCGAGACGTATTTACTTATTTATTGTATATTATTGAAAATAGACTTGTAGATGTAAGTTAAAGCACTGGTTATCAAAACTTAACTCATTTCAGGTTAGTTTTAACTATTCTTACTTTTAACAAGTAAAGCATGTTTTTGTGAGGTGCTTCTCTTTGTGACACTATTCAAAACTGTGCATTCATAATCTCCATTGTGTGTGAAGTCAGTCTGATCTATGGTGAATGTGTCTGTGGTCTCATCAGTGTCTGTTCCATTAAACTTCCAGCTGAATGAAGCAGAAGGTTCAGAATTTGCAGAACAAGAGAGCAACACTCGAACCCCAATATCCACCACATCCTGACCCTTAATAAAAACATTTTCTGGTCCATCTAGAACACAGATGAGAGACCCACTGTTAGAGGAACAAACTGAGCACTGAAGAATGACTGTATTTCATCAGCTTTGAGCTCAAATCATCTTGATGTTTGAATGTTTAACACTCACAGTTGATGATCAGGCTGAGGTTTGCCGTCTCAGAGCTGACAGGGTTTCTATATGTACAATGATATTCTCCACTGTCTGATCTCTGCACTGGACTGATGGACACTGATCTGTTATCAGATGAGAAGATGATGCTGTTGCTAGGAGACAGAGGACTGTTATCTTTCATCCACTGCACAGAGGTGAAAGATGTGTCTTTCACATTTAGTGAGCACTGAATTTACTTAGGAATCAATTCACATTTGTGAGAAGAGGGAAAAACAGATCTTGAGCTTCTGCATGTGAAAAAAATAAAAAATAAATAAATAAATAAATAAAGAAGATGGGGAAGTCCAGGTCAGTTCATTGATCTATGCCATGGGAAATGAAGCCGAACACATATTTAAATCATTTACCTTTAATGAGGAGGATGACAAGAAGAGATTTGACGTTGTGTTAAGAAAATACGACTAGTATTTCTTCCCTAAACGAAACGTGATTCACGAGCGAGCCTGCTCAAGAGTACAGCGCCCTGGTGAAAAGGCTGAAACCTTTATTAGAACTCTCTATGATTTGTCGGAACACTGTGACTTTGGTGAACATAGAGATGAACACATCCGGGATCGGATAGTCGTGGGCATACTTGATAAAGAACTGTCGCGTAGACTACAGTTAATGTCCGATCTCACGTTAGCTCAAACTATTCAAAGTGTGCGCCAGTGTGAAGAGGTAGCGTTTCAAGTTCACCAGCGTGCGCTGCAGTACAAGAGATAGCTCAAGGAAAAGCAGCAGACAGAGGAAAACAGAAATGGAAACCTAAAAGTAAAAACGACAAAGAACTAGGAGAACCAAAATGTGGAAGATGTGGTAAAATCAAACACAGACAACAGGAAAAATGCCCAACAATAAAATCAACATGCAATAAATGTAAAAAAGTGGGTCACTGGGAAAGAATGTGTCACAGCAAATCAGTCAGAGAAGTGACAGAGACTGTTGCACAAACACAATATTTCCTGGGTGCTGTTACAAATTCACAAAGAAATGATGAGCAGTGGTCTGTGCAAATTTCCATTGGAAAGACACCAGTTAAATTTAAAATTGACACTGGCGCAGATGCAAACATCATGTGTGAAGAAATGTTCAGCACGCTTAATCCCAGGAGAATGCTGGAGCAGACAAATGTTACACTGTGCAGTCCTGAAGGTCAACTAGAGTGTGTGGGGAAGTCAGTACCGCATATAAAGGAAGTGTGTACACATTCCCTGTGTATGTCATTCATGGACAAAATGTGAACAATTTGCTAAGCCGATCCACTGCATCCTCAATGGGACTGGTGAAACGTATTGAGGAAGTTCACAATGCATTTAGTGAGCATGGAACCCTTAAAACAGAACCCGTTAAAATCCAGTTTAAGGAAAATGCTCAGCCATATGCGGTACACACGGCACGCAGAGTTCCATTGCCTCTCATACAAAAAGTAAAAGAGGAGTTGCGGCGCATGGAAGGAAAAGCGGTCATAGAGCCAGTGACAGACCCTACAGACTGGTGCGCACCCATGGTGCCAGTACCAAAACCGAATAGAAAAGTACATCTGTGTGGTGGCCGGGCATTTCGTCTGAAATCAAACAAAAGGTTCAGTCCTGTCAGATATGCCTAGAGATGAAACAGACACAGCAAAAGGAGCCTCTCATCTCAACGCCCCTTCCAGACAGGCCTTGGAAAAGGCTAGCGATTGATCTGTGTGAGCATAATAAGCACACTTATCTTGTTGTGTCAGACTATTTCTCTCGATTTCTTGAGATTCTTCACATGCCAGCAACCACCACCTCAGAAGTAGTGTTAAAACTGAAAGCACTATTTGCCAGGTTTGGCTGCCCTGACGAAATAGTTTCAGACTATGGTCGGCAGTTTGTGAGTGCTGAGTTCCAAGAATTTGCAAAAGAATTTGACTTTCTGCACATCACATCTAGTCCACACCATGCTCAAGGAAATGGACATGCAGAGAGAGAGGGGTGCAGATTGCAAAGAAAATTTTGCAACAGAAAGATCCTCTTCTGGCTCTGATGAGCTACAGGGCAACACCTTGCATCTCTACAGGTGTAAGCCCGGCTGAACTACTTATGGGCAGAAAGATTAAAATGACACTTCCTATGCTTGAGACAAATCTTCAGCCTCGGTGGCCAAATCTGAAAGATATAAGGAGAAAAGATTCCACGGAAAAGCAAAAGCAAGCTTTCTACTTTAATCGTCACCATGGAGCTAGACCCTTACCATTGCTGAGGTCTGGTGATGCCGTCCTCACTAAGTTAGACCATCAAAAGACCTGGGGAACAGCTGCTGTGGTCACAGGCGAGGGTCGATCTTTCACTATTGAGACACATCAAGGGGCAACTCTGCGGCGTAACCGTCGTCACTTGCAGATCATCCCTGCCTCAACTGCAGGAACTCAAACTCTGGTCCAAAAGGAACAATCCTATGAACCGCAGCCTGAGTCTACATCAAACACTGGGACGACTTTGTCTCAGCCCCCAAAGACACAAGCAGGACTGTTGATGACTAGATCTGGCAGAATAAGAAAACCAGTGGACAGATTAGATTTGTGAAAAAAAAAAATAAAAAAGTAGAAAGAAGACGGAAAATATGCTAGTCTAGTCATATATGTTTAATAGAGATTAGAAACAATGTTCTTCCATGTGGTTGGAGTAAGCAGTGAGAAAATTAGGAAATAAGTTGTTTTGTTTTGTTTAAAAATGTTGAAAATTTCTTTATACTAACGAAAAATGTTTAAGGCATATTTAATGCTGTTAAGAAAAAAAAACTGAAAAGGAGAGATGTAATGGGTGTATTCCTTTAAGAAAACGTGATTACGTAGTGGTTGGGGAGTTAATGGCACATATTGGGTTCTGTGAGTGTGTTCACCGCTTGGAGCGAGAATAAAGTGACTCTGTTGCTCTGTTAAGACAAGTGTGTTCATTAGAAATCATTACACAATCGATGTGGAGGGTGTGTTATCAGGGGCGAGCACCACACTTCCACCTACTGCGCCATTAGCTGGCCCAGAAAACTGCAGATCTTCATCCAAAAATTGTCAAAAAAAAAAAGAAAGAAAGAAAGAAAAGAAAAATTGAACGGTTGCAGTAAATTTGATACTTACATTTGTTTTTCTGCCAATAAATAATTAACTACTCCACCTATTGTATTTAATTTTGTTTAGTAGTAGTAACAACAACAAAGTACATTTGCAGTAAAAGCCAGACATACAGTTTTCTACCCTTACAAAATAAAATCTGTCACTTGTTTTCTTGCAGGTAAAATAAATTAATAAATAAATTCATTAATTTATTAATCTATTAGTTAGAACTAATGAAGTCAACACACAAGATTTGCTTCATTGCTAAAAAGGCTAAAAGTCTCAACACAACACGACGACACTCACAGTGTCCAGTACAAATGACCATAAACCATCATAATCAAACTCTCATCTGGCAGGAGCTTAAAGCATTTGAACTATACGATAATCACTTCAATCCCACAGCAACACATAAATTAACGGGGGTTAATTCAAAAGTTTTAAATTCACTGATTCAGTTCTGTCACATTTAGTTGGGTTTGATTCATTTACTGAGAGAAAATATAACAGTTGTGACACAATTAGTAAACTGACTGACATGCACAGATGCGTCAGTCTTGTCTTGTGCCTTGTTTCCACGTGCTCCCAGTGTTTCTATGCCCATATTTGGTTAGTTTCCTGTTCCTGTCATTGTCTCAATATTAGTTAATTATATTCCAGTTGTTTAATTATCCAATTACATGTATTTATGGTGTGTTCTGCCCTGTGTTTCCTGTCCAGTATTAATCGTCATTCCTGTCTGTTGCGTGAGTGTTTCCAACCTGTATGTAACTTCCCTGTTTTGGTTTCATTAAAAGACCTTGTTTTGGATTTATTCTATGTCTCCCTGTTCCTGGTATCCGTCTCCTGTGTTTAAACTGTGACAAGTTGTTTGTTTCACTAGAACATCTCACAGACTTCCTTCAGGTTAATGAGCACTACCCCTCACAGAACCCTGTTCAAAACACCAGGGGCGCATTAATGCACAGGCTTCTGTTGGATGAAGCCAAGAGGCCTACACGGAGGAGGGGCCTACCAGTTATACAAAAAGTGTATATATTATTTTTTTTTTAATTATTTTACAACGGCATTCTATAGCCAAACTCACACCCATCAATTTTCAGGACTCACAACAGCATTTTCGCCAAATCCTTGAACTCTGTCAATGGAACCAAAACTTTTCTGTAACGTCATACAGCACAAGAGGGACACTTTGCTGAACACAGGATTGGTAACTTACAAAGGCATGGAAATAATCTTTGTCATCTGAAAGTTTTAGATCCCTTCACTGTCTTCCACCGGCGCTGTTTCTGTGAGTTTTGTGTTCTGCTTGTGATTCAGATACTCTGCTGCTGCTGCTGCTGCTGCTGACTGTTAATTTGATGGATGAACTTGTGCCATGACTTTTGTCATTTCAAATGTGATAAGAAGGGATGCACCTAATATTTGGCAACCGAAATTATAATAAAATAAGAATAAAAAAGAAGCACTGAGGTCTTCCTGCAGGTTTCTTCCAAAATAAAGCTGAGAAAAAGCAAGAACTCCATCAACATTCATAAATGTTAATATTTTAATTTTACTGTTGTTCTGTAAAATAAAAACGTAAGACAATAATGATAATTCCAACAGCTTTATTAACACACATATAACATTCACACATAGTGTTAAAATTGGGATCTGTAATATTTTCTAATGTTTTAAAATAAGTCTCTTCTGCTCAGCAAGGCTGCATTTATTTGTACAGTAAAAAGTACATGCTTGATTCAAAAACAGGGTCTCAAAAAAGTTCAATTGTGCTTTGTTGGTATAATGTCTGCTAGAATGTTAAAAAATGTTCAGTTTTAAATATTTTAAAATTGTTACATCATTTTTAAATTGTAAACTTGTGCACATCAAACGAGTTAAATATAAACATGATTTGGATAAGCATTTTTTCAAAATAAGGGCACTTAAAATGTCATCACAAGGGGGTTGATATTTCGATAGCCTATATTATTACATTATCCTCCACAATAGCCAAGCCTGTACAAAGCCTGTTATGTTTTTGGTAACACTTTACATTAAGGTTCCCTTTGTAAAGGGTTTATAAAGGTGTTTATAAATGACTAATAACTCACTTACAAATGCATTAGAAATCATTGATAGCATAACAGTTGTAACAGCATGACAGTTACATGGAGGATTATTTTAACGCAATATCTGCCAAATAGCGAGCCATTTTTTTACTCATGTGTTATAAATGCTTAATAAATATATTTGTTCATACTTAGTTCACTCAAAACCAGATTCCTGATTTGTTTCATGATGCATCAGAAACAGATTATTATAGTGAGAATGAAGAAGGGTATTGTATTTGTGGTTTTCTCATTTATATCTCATGACTCATGTCATCCTTTTAACTATGTTGCATACCATAAGCTACTCTGTATCTCACCCAACTCTGCAAAGTTCATGATGTCTATCCACAGCAATGTATAAAAACTGATATCTTTTTTTTTTTTTATCAAGATGAAATTAACAAACTATATTTTGGGGGGAGGGGGGATCCAACAATGGTTGTGAACCTTAATGTAGGGTGAACCATTTATTCATGAATTTTAGATGTTAATAACCTGTGAAAGTGAACCTTAAAGGGGTCATGAACTGACTTTGTTTTTTATTTTGCACTGTTCTCTGAGGTCCACTTATAATGTTATCAAGATTTTTGCATAAAAAACCACCATTTAGAAGTAATAATCTTTTTCTGTCCTGTTTTAAGCCCCCTCATCAGAACGCTCTGTTTGAACAGGCATGGTGGATTGTAGACTCAGAAGTAAACGCCCACTGCTATGGTTGGCAAATAGTTGTGTACACTACCAGTCAAAAGTTTTTGAACAGTAAGATTTTTAATGTTTTTTTAAAGAAGTCTCTTCTGCTTACCAAGCATTTATTTGATCCAAAGTACAGCAAAAACAGTAAAATTTTGAAATATTTTTACTATTTAAAATAATTATTTTCTATTTGAATATATTTTAAAATGTAATTTATTCCTGTGATTTCACAGCTGAAATTTTAGCATCATTAATCCAGTCTTCAGTGTCACATGTTCCTTCAGAAATCATTCTAATATTCTGATTTGCTGCTCAAAATCATTTATTATTATTATGTTGAAAACAGCTGAGTATATATATATTTTTTCATCTTTGATGAATAGAAGGTTCAGAAGAAAATATATTGACTCAAATCTTTTGAATGGTATAGTATATAATGTTCCAAAATCTTTTTATTTCAGATAAATGCTGATCTTTGGATCTTTCTATTCATCAAATAATCCTGAAAAAAAAAAGTACTCAACTGTTTTAAATATTGATAATAATACTAAAAAAAATGTTTCTTAAACAGCAAATAAGCATATTAGAATGAAAAGATCATGTGACAGTGAAAACCGGAGTAATGATGCTGAAAATTTAGCTTTGATCACAGGAATAAATTACATTTTAAAATATATTCAAATAGAAAACAGTTATTTTAAATAGTATAGTGCGTGACATTACTGTCGGATCCAATACGGTCGGCACAGCATCGTCTTTTAGTTTCAATCTTTATCAGAGCCATCATTATCGTTTGATTTCTGCGTAGATCTGCGCATTCGCCTCTCTTGTAAACATTACATGCGCAAATCGGTGGGCGGGGCTAAACAGGCAGTGATGTAGAAGCAGGCATTGATCTTCTTCTCCGGAGGCGGTGCTTATCCACACTATTACATCATAGAGTAGTACATTCCAAAAGCTGTTGTTTTGCCAGACTGCCTTCTGTATAAGCTGTTTTTTGACTAGTTTTGAGTTCTGAAAATTACAGGATGTTTTTATAGTACAATGACCTCTTATATGTCAAAAGATCAAGGGAATTTTGGTTTCTCAGTTCATCACCCCTTTAATATAAAGTGAACACTCCCACAAATATCTGAGTTATTAGTCATTTATGAACACCTTTACAAACCCTTATATCCATTAAGTCTGGTGGTGAGGCTGCAGACCCATTAACATAGCCTCAGGCTCAGACGGCTGTAAGTTATTTTGTGTTTACAAAGAAACTCCACTTATTCCAAAGTAATATTTATTTGTGTTTTTGACATCTAATCAACTGGAGGGGGGAAAAAAGAGTACATGCAAGTAAAATGTAGCAGAGAAGATAGACAACATAAAGATAAATAAAAAAAACTGTTTTTTGTTGTTTTCTTTTTCACTGTAGCCTACACAAATTATAGCTGTAGCCTTCACAATATTTTGACCTACCCCGTGTACTTATGAAATACCTATTTCATGTCATCATCTATTAGGTCTATTATATAGCCTATGGTAAATATGCTAAAGCACACTCACCGAACACTTGTAGTGAAGTTTCTCCGCTAAGTTGATGTCCAGCAGTTGGTACAGTCAGACTGTATATTCCAGAATCATCCAGCCTCAGGTTCTGCTTTTCTGTCAAAACTGATTCTGTCTCTGTATGCTGAAGCTATAATAGTTGAATCAGATTGTGCTGACAATATAATAGTTGTTCCAAAATGCCACTGAATTAACTCAGCTAATGTGGAGGGCGGGTTATCAGGGCCGAGCACCACACTTCCTCCTACTGCTCCATTAGCCGGCTCAGGAAACTGCAGATCTTCACCTAAATATTGTCCTATGTCAATAAATCAATCAATCAATAAGTGAAGAAAATGTATTGACTGAACACTTTTTCCCTGCAGTTACTTCAATTATAAACAAAAAAACAACAATTGCCGTGAAAGCCAGACATGTCTTTTCTGCACTTAAAACATCTGACATTAAAAATTAACAACGACCTTTGTAGTTGTTTTATATAGAAACAGCACACAAGATTATTTTCTTTTTTCTAAAGGCTCACCAAAACACGACAATATCCACAGCATCCAGTACAAACGATTATAAACCATCATGATCGAGCTCTCATTTGTCAGGAACTGCAGCTCAAATCACCTAAAAAGCAGTTTCAGGTAATGATAAACAGCAGTTATAGACAGCACAGAGCTCAATGTGCCATCTAGCGCTGGATGTAGAACTGTTTTACATTTGGAGATAAGATTGTATTTAAAAAACAAATATTTAAAATGTCTTTTACAAATCTCCTGAAAATCAGAGAGAAGTCAGAGAGAGTTTTTGCAATTACTTGACAATGTCAGACCACAATACATTTACAAAAGTTGTCTGTTATTTTATTTGGCACAAATGAAATTCATCCATCACTGGAGTTTACATAAATTATAAAGAAAATAACAGCAGTAGCTGTATCACATTTGTTGGAAAAGAAAATTAACAGTTAAGTAATCAGATTATATAATTTCATTAGAAATATCAGTAATATAAATTTGTTCACCAAAAGTCACTTTTATGATCAGAACAAAATATCACTTCCTCATTTCTTTTCACTGAGTGACATGGTGTTCAGGTCTAAAGGTGAATTTAGTCATAAATGTATTAACCACTATCACAGTTTTATCTTCTTTTATTTGCACAGTTCAGGAAAGAAAGAATGAGGACATGTCTTATGATTTCTGAGAGACTGTATGTGATCAATAGTAGCTAAACATACACCTATAAATGTAAAAACACCCTTTGGCTGAAACACATTTGCAATAGAGAACAAAATGAAAAGTTACAGTATAAATATTGAAAACATTTAGATGAGAGTGCATGGATAGCTCAGATATTACAGATCATATTTTTTACATCAGCAGGACCAGTTTGTCAGTTTTTGTAATGATATCAGGAAAAAATCTGCAGAATGGATTTAATAATGGTCAAAGTGCATTAAACAGAGCTAAGTGTAACTGACAGCATAATAAAACTAGCCTAAATACTGAATAAATTAACATGGACAGGTGTTAAATCTGCTTTCTACTGACTCTGTGTGCACTGACCCCATGTGGACCTGCACATAAACATGTTATTACCAGAACTATAAATAGATTTAGATTTTAGAATATATTTTTGCAGAAATATCACAAAATATGTGTAAAAATTGCAATATGCAGGAACACTCAGTGCAGCAGATTTGAGTGTTTTAGTTCTTCACTTCGTCACCTGCGCACAGGAGGAGGGTTTGATACCTGAATGGAGATGTTACACAAGCACGTATTAAACAAAACTAACTTCCTGTTTGTGTTACTGCAAAACTACAGAACAGAATAAATAACACTTATTTTGTGATACAAACAAAACACATGATGCTCTACAGTGAGACAAGCTGGATTTAAATATTATGAAACTGCTCACCTGAGGAGGAGTAGGAGCCCTTGGCCTGTTTGAAACTCCATTTTTTACAGTTTCATAGAGATTCACATACAGACTAGATTCACTCATATTCCCTGAAATCGATCCCTGTCCATTAGTACTCTGGAAATCATTTATTTCTTCATAGTCCTACAAACAGTAATTTGTTTTTGTTAAATTACAAAGTCAGACATAATCACACTTGAGTTGAAAGTGATATTTAAATGGCAAAAATCTTTATCTGTGGCATTGGCTCTAAATATCTTAATGATTGGATATCTATCAAACTCCATAGCTCTAATTCAATCTTTAAACTTCAAAGCATGTCTTTGTGCAGTAATATGTGAAAGATTAAAGTCCATTTAAGATGACTGTAAAAAATAAACTCATCTCCTGCTATAAAAGCCATAAACTCTTCAATTACCTCTGAGATAAAAGATCAAGAGTCAGAAGAGGCTGAAAAACTGAATCTCAGTTAAAATTAATTTAAAAAAAAGCACCTTTACTGTCAAATGTGTCATTTGACATCAGATTTACAGTTTTAGATCAGTTATACAGAGAAATAAAAGATGACAAAAACTGAAAGTCACTCACAGCCTCCTGTCTTGTTTGTGCTGCTGTTCGAAAAAAAAAAAAAGAGACACTCAGTCAGTTCTAAAATCTATTATGGGATGGTCATGATCATAATCGGTCTTGTTATAACTGGTGATGTCAGTTGTGTTTTTTAATAAGATCATATTCTTGTCATTATGAATAAATAGCAAACATACCTTCACTTGCTGGTCTCTTTTGTCGTAGGTTTAGTTCTGGGCTGTAGTGTAAAGACAGACATTGTGTTACTAACTAATTTCAGTATCTCACAAATAGGCAGTCAAAGTTCCACTGAGATCATGGTAATTTTTTTTAACATGGTAATTTTACTGTATGAATGAAATATCAAAAAAAAAATATGTTACACTTTTCATTATAACAAGTCACTATAACTTGACAATTCAGAGACTTAGATATGCAGTCGTCTCATGTATGAAAAATAATTCCATCATTCAGGACTTCAAAGGTCACGTTGATCTTTACTTAGAAAGACCTGTTGGAACCTGATAAAAGCTGTGACTCTTACTTTCACTTATTGTGTGTAAAATATGTTTCAGATTACTCACATTTTCTTAGTTTTTGTTAAATAGACAATCAGACCACAGATGCCTGCAACTGCCACTAAAACCCCAATGACAATCCCAGCTATCGCCCCTGATGTCAGCCCTCCTCCTCCTCCACCTCCACCTCCACCTACTATGACAAAGACACAGGAAACAACAGTATATTACAGTAAATTATTATAGTAAATTAAGGTGAAAGCATTAGTTACCAAAAGTTGGGAACTCATTTCAGGTTAGTTTTAATTACAGTACCTTTAACTAGTAAAGCATGTTTTTGTGAGGCGCTTCTCTTTGTGACACTATTCAAAGCTGTGCATTCATAATCTCCAGTGTGTGTGAAGTCAGTCTGATCTATGGTGAATGTGTCTGTGGTCTCATCAGTGTCTGTTCCATTAAACTTCCAGCTGAATGAAGCAGAAGGTTCAGAATTTGCAGAACAAGAGAGCAACACTCGAACCCCTAAATCCACCACATCCTGACCCTTAATAGAAACATCTTCTGGTCCATCTAGAACACAGACAAGAGACTCACTGTTAGAGGAACAGACTGAGCACTGAAGAATGTCTGTATTTCATCAGCTTTGAGCTCAAATCATCTTGATATTTAAATGTTTAACACTCACAGTTGATGATCAGGTTGAGTTTTGCCGTCTCAGAGCTGACAGGGTTTCTATATGTACACTGATATTCTCCACTGTCTGATCTCTGCACTGGACTGATGGACACTGATCTGTTATCAGATGAGAAGATGATGCTGTTGCTAGGAGACAGAGGACTGTTATCTTTCATCCACTGCACAGAGGTGATGCTGCCAGTTCCCTCAGAGCTGATGTAAGCAGATGATTCTCCCTCTATTAATGATTCTTCTGGACCAGTAAGCCTGACATTTGTTATATTTTCTGTGTGAATGAGTGAGTGAGTGAGTGAGTGAGAGAGATAAAACAAAGACACTGAATCTGAAAATGAATCTTTCACAATTAGTAATTACTGATTTAATTCTACTTGTAAAAACAGCAAGAATTTGTTATGTTACAGTAAAAAGTTACAATTATTATACTTATTTAGCAACTTAGCAACTGAGTTTATAAAACCACAGCTTCAAAATTCACATTTGAGGTCTGTCTACAAAGTCAGGAGAGGCAGGTGATACAGAAGGCCCATCAACAATGAAATACATTTTTATTTATGTTTGAATATGTGCACCTCATAGAAATATGTTTATTTCAGTTTCTATTTAAATTGTAATCATTTGTAACAAATATTATTTATCTTAATGGATTTAAATAGTTGACAGAAGACTGAAAATCTGGGTCCAAGACAAAAGTTAAAATAATAATAATAATAATAATAATAATAACTATAGTCTAAAAGATATTTTAAAGTAACTCATAAAAGTAGAAAGTTTCCAGGACAGTTTTAATGTCATTTCCATGTAGCAACATTTAAAAAAAAAAAAAAAAAAAAAAGTTTAAATATGTATAGTTTTAATAAAAATCAACCTTTGGGACATGAGAGTGCCAGAAGTAACACCTTAGTAGTAACACCTTAGTAGTATTAGTATTACTATTATTATTATTACATTCAGGGCTGGACTGGGACAAAAAATCGGCATACATATACATATACATATACATACATACATACATACATCATACATACACACACATATATATATATATATATATATATATATGTATGTATATGTGTGTGTGTGTGTGTGTGTGTGTGTGTATATATATATACATACATATGTGTGTGTGTATATATATATATATATATATATATATATGTGTGTGTGTGATATACACTACCAGTCAAAAGTTTTTGAACAGTAAGATTTTTAAATATTTTTTTAAAGAATTCTCTTCTGCTCACCAAGCTTGCATTTATTTGATCCAAAATACAGCAAAAGCAGTAATATTGTGAAATATTTTTACTATTTAAAAATAACTGTTTTCTATTTGAATATATTTTAAAATGTAATTTATTCCTGTGATTTCAAAGCTGAATTTTCAGCATCATTACTCCAGTCACATGATCGTTCAGAAATAATTCAAATATTCTGATTTGCTGCTCAAGAAACATTTCTGATTATTATTATGTTGAAAACAGCTGAGTAGAGATTTTTTCTGGTTTCTTTGATGAATAGAAAGTTCAGAAGAACAGCATTTATCTGAAATAGAAATCTTTTGTAACATTATAAATGTCTTTATCATCATTTTTGATCAATTTAAAGCATCCTTGCTAAATAAAAGTATTAATTTCTATCATTTCTTTCCCAAAAAACAAAACAAAAATTATACTGACTCCAAGCTTTTGAATGGTATAGTGTATAACGTTACAAAAGCTTTTTTATTTCAGATAAATGCTGATCTTTGGATCTTTCTATTCATCAAAGAATGCAGAAAAAAAAATGTACTCGACTGTTTTAAATACTAATACTAATACTAATAATAATAAATGTTTCTCGAGCAGCAAATCAGCATATTAGAATGATTTCTAAAGGATCATGTGACACTGAAGACTGGAGTAATGATGCTGAAAATTCATCTTTGATCACAGCAATAGGCTAAATTACATTTTAAAATGTATTCAAATAGAAAGCAGTTATTTTAAATTGTAAAAATATTTCACAATATTACTGCTTTTCCTATTTTGGATCAAATAAATGCAGGCTTGGTGAGCACAAGAGAATTCTTTAAAAAACATTCAAAATCTTACTGTTCAAAAACTTTTGACTGGTAGTGTAGATATGTATCATTGCATCTAGTTGTTTTGGATAAGAATAAAGCGTCAGGTCCGACAATATCGTGTCTTTTCGAATTTAAATCTAGATTAATTCGCATTGGCCCATGGAAACCTCTATGAACACACTTGACTTGACCAAAAAATCGCCTGCCTGGGGCGGATCTACCGGGGTGAAAAAGCTGTGCCACCCCAGAATTATCACAGAATAAAATATAAATGTAAGCAGTGTTTCATGTGCTACTTTTCAGCTGCGGCGATGACAGCGTAAAGGAAAATAATGGGGAAAAAAACAAGTCTTTCACTAAACTGTGCACGATGGATGCACGCGCACGCGACGCGCCCAGCGTAGTCGGCTTCATTAACAAATGACTCTTATGAACCGGTTCTTTTTGAGTTAAAACCACAAAGCGCAGCCTGTTCACTAACGAATTGTTTTTACATTTGTTCGTAAATCAGATACTGCTTCTCGGTTTATTCAGAAGTCCTCTGAGAAATCTAATCCCGTCTGGATATGTCTGAGATTCATCCCGTAATTGTTTGGTGATCCGATTCTCCGACCGCTCGCTCCACTTTCATCATGGATACAGGCCTTTCTGCCATATCAGACGAAACAATAACATGAAACCAATAAGAAGATGCCGACCACGAATAGCAGAGTTAGGTAAGAATCTTGTATTGCAGTTTTCTCGATTGTTAACATAATATAACTGATTTTAGTTGGCCCATTTTCCCAAACCATTGATTCAGTTCTCAAAACAAAGACACATTTCTCAAAAGTTTAACAATAAGCAAGTTAAACATTAGGTAGCAAAACTGATTACACCAATCAGAATCTCTGCATCCTAACAACGGAGAGAGGAGAGAGCTGAACAAATAATATACATGGGTTTTATACTTACACATTCAGTATAATTACAGTACAGTAACTTTACATTAGATGATGGAAATTTCACTATTCTATATGCACAGTAAACTGTAGCGCATGTTGTACACCTTCAAACGTGAGACTGTCAAATTTTGTTTGTAACAATTTTTTATGTGTACTGCAACAGAGAAATGA
The DNA here is from genome assembly GCA_039654775.1 of Spinibarbus caldwelli. Lineage (NCBI taxonomy): Eukaryota > Metazoa > Chordata > Actinopteri > Cypriniformes > Cyprinidae > Spinibarbus > Spinibarbus caldwelli. The sequence goes on from CM077227.1 coordinate 15,850,453, forward strand.
CTGCCTAGAGACATAGCTAGTCTTGTGTCAGGAGACCAGGAAACTGCTATAGTACTGTATACCGTAATGAAATTTGACCAAATGTGCAGAGGATGCTGAACTTACCGGTATTTGTTTTTTTATTTTATTTTATTTTTTTTACTGTACTGTATTGTGGTGCATACCACAAGTTCATATACAATTATTTGGTATTTGAACTTTTCTATTGTTTTTCATCTACTGCAAGATTATTTTACAGTAGTAAAATGAAAAATGATCTGTTCCCAAAAGTTCATTGCGGAATTATTATTATTATCTGTAATTTAATTTATGTTGTATACTGTAATAGACACTGAGCTGCAAAAATAATTCCTGAATCCTGAGTTTTTTGTTAAGTGTTATTGATCTCATGAGTTTTCACTGGGCAGGAAAGTCATCTGTGTATTTGAATTGTGTGTAAGCATTTAAGAATACCTGTAATATCTAGATTGAAAAGTTTGAAAGACAAATTTATGCTGGCTTGTCTTAAAGTCTTGTTGGTAGCACTTTAGAATACTGTTCCTTCATTAATGAATAACTACAGGAACAAGTGACTAATGCACTATTAACACTGTAGTAACTACTATTACCTAACAAGAAACTCTGATTAATGATTTAGTATGTAATAGCGCTCAGTTGAAACTGGTAGTTCACTATTAGCTAATCAATAACTACTATTTATATATATATATATATATATATATATATATATATATATATCATGGAGAACTACTATGAACTACTGTATACAGGTTCTTTATTATTGTGAATTACGCATAATGTACAATTAATTATAAAATGAAGATCATGGTAACCCACTAGTAATGACTCAAGAATTACCAAATCCTTCTAAAGGAACTACTAATTACTTGGATCAGTATTCTAAAGTGAAAAGCATCATAACTTCCTAATATTGACTGACGTCCTTGTAAGCTTTTGAGGTATATGTAAGGTTTTAGATAGTAATGACTCATGTGTTACTACATCCTTCTGAAGAAATTACTAATTATTTGGATCAGTATTCTAAAGTGAAGATCACGGTAACCCACTAGTAATGATTTAAGTGTTACCAAATCTAGCAAAATGGATTACCAACCAAAACCTTACAAAAACCTCAAAAGTTTACAATGACTTCAGTAATTACTAGGGAGTTATCACGATCTTCACTTTAGAATATTGATCCAAAAAATGAGTAATTCCTTTAGAAGGATTTAATACCACCTGAATGTTACTATCCAATACTTTACAAAACTCTCAAAAGCTTACAATGATTTCAGTCATTACTAGGGAGTTATCATGATCTTCACTTTAGAATACTGATCCAAATAATTAGTAATTCCTTCTGAGGAATTTCATAATACTTGAGTCATTACTAGTGGGTTACCATGACCTTTACTTTAGAAGTAATTGTACATTATGTATTATTCATATTAATTACGAACCTGAATACAGTAGTTCTTAGGGAGGTATGAAAAAATAATAGTTACTGATTAGCTAATAGTGAACTACCACATTCGACTAAGCACTATCACTTACTAATTCATTAATCAGAGTTTCTTGTTAGTTACTAGTTGTTACTAGAGTGCTAATATTGTGTTACTGTGTGTTCCTGTGTGTTCTTGTGAAGTTATTCATTAATGATGGAACACTATTCTAAAGTGTTACAGTCTTGTTTAAGAAACATAAATAGTTTGGTCAGTTAGATGTTTGCTAAAGTGTTGCTAGTTGGTTGCTAGGATATTCTGGGTGGTTGCTAGGCTCTTGCTATGCAGTTGCTGGGGTGTTGCTAGACTATTGATAGTGTGTTCTGGGTGATTGCAGACATTCCCACCACTGGTAATAACAGAAAATGAAACACTGTTTTCAAAACTGATCCAGTTTCAATACTTTGATATTATTGTATTTCTTTCTAATGTAAATTCAAAAGTGTTACTCTTAAACTTGCACTAAAACGTGATTTATACCATCTAAGTAGCCTATGTAATATTAATAGAACCGCATGTCTTCTTTAATGATACAAGCTCAGAAACATTTATAACCTGTTGAAGTTTTTTATATAGTATTGACTTGGTGCCATGATGGATATTGAAATGTTGTTATTTATTTATTTATTTTATTTTTTATTAAAACAGTATAGATGATTACTTAATGGTAAGGCAATATTTGTGAACACAACTGTGCATGTCAGACAATAAATCCCCAAAAACTATGCATGGGGGCTTGTTTTTGTGTTGCCACCCCTCGTAGACCCCATGCCACCCCTTTGCCACCCTAAAAATTATTTTCTAGATCCGCCCCTGTCGCCTGCCTGGCTCTTTGGCCCGCATCCCTCACGGCAGAGCAAGCCTGTTCTTGATAAAGCTGCTGTGAAAACGTGGGAAAAGCCGACGAGGAAGAAGTTGCGGTGAAGCGTTCTTTATGCAGAGCAAAATACTTCATTGCTCCGTCTATAGGCCTTTATCACAGTCCGCGTGTCGTCACATCCGGCTCCGATTAGTAGCGTAAAAGAATTTCCGCCTCCATTATTGTCAATGGACAGACACCAGTTTTATGAAGACAATTAAACTAATTTAGCTGGACTTCGCAATAAATGTCAATATTTAAAACTGTTTATTTATACTGATGCTCTACCATATATATCATCCTTCATTTTAATGTGTAACATTATCTGATCGACGCGATTGTCAGCGCTGTCTCCAGTCATGAGATTAATGAATAGCACACGCTGATCAAATTACTCCCAGAGGAATAAACGGACTGATTTACATTTATTTTTAATATTATTTTGTTTATTCTTGCATTGTATTTACTATGATTAACCTCTCGTTTTTGTGCAGTATAATGCTGTTCAGTCATTGCACTCAATCACGCAGGATATCACTCGTTATTAAGATGATCAATCTAGTTATAATCGTCTATGGGCTGGAAATATTCGAACAACTTTAATTTGATGTAATTATTCAGGATTGCACCGAAAAACGCATGAAAAACGTGAGCATTATTTTTTAATACAATAAGTTTCCCGATAACCTTTAATTTAATAATCTAAAACAGTCTTTTGTCGTAATTAATATTTAAGCTTTGGCTAACTGAAATGCTCTTTAATGTGATATGCTGTTTGTAATGTTTTCTTGCAGTTCTGTAATAAAATAAGGTGCTCAGACTCTGAAGTATTGCGCATACACATACAGTATGGCTCGCGCGCTCCCCTTTAAATCACGAATATATTCATCGGGATATCATGAAACCAACTTCCTTGGTTTCACAATACTCACTTAATGATTGTAAACTGAGTTTGATGTGTTTCGAAGACGTATCTGTGCGGAATTTTACATAAATAAATCACAACAATCCCGCGCTATGGGCACCATTGATAGAGGCTGCAGCGGAAGTTCTTTTACGCTACTATTTGAAACTTCCGCTTTTCGAACGCGGAAGTATGATAAAGGCCTATAGCGCATTGTGATTGGGTGGTTTACGCTGTCTGTCAATACACTGACTGCTCGCTGTCTCTGCGTGATGGTCCTTGGTAATAAAAAAAAATTAAATAAATTCTGTCGACCCCTTCCGTGCGTCGACCCACCGGGAAAATGCCCGGTATGCCCGATTACCAATCCAGCCCTGATTACATTCTCTTTAGTACTTGTTAAATTACTGTTCTCCCTTTCACAAAAGTATTTAATTAATTTTGTACAATCATCTATTAGGCCTATATAGCCTTTGGTAAATATACTCGACGCATTTTTAGCAACATACTCACCGAACACTTGTAGTGAAGTTTCTCCTGTAAGCTGATGTCCAGCACTAGTTAGTACAGACAGTCTGTATGTTCCAGAATCATCCAGTCTCAGGTTCCTGAGCTCCAGAGCGAGAGTGTTTCTGTCAAAACTGACTCTGTCTCTGTATGATGGGGTTATTGAGGTTGAATCAGGCAATGCTGTCAATATAATAGTATTTCCAAAATGCCACAGAACTGTATCAATTGATGTGGAGGGCGGGTTATCAGGAGCAAACACCACACTTCCTCCTACTGCTCCATTAGCCAGCTCAGGAAACTGCAGATCTTCACTTAAAAACTGGCCTATGTCAAAAAGAAAAAGACAAAATAAAGAGGAATACTTACATTTTTTTTTTCTGCAATAAATATTTAACTTAAAGTGGTTCATTTTTTAGTTCAGTAGTTGAAGTTCTAGTTGACAGACATACATATTTTTCAAATTTTTATTTATTTTTTTGCAATTACAGAGGATAATTAAAATAGGCCCAATTAACTAGTTATTTTATACAGAAACTAAATACACCAAAATTTGAATTTCTAAAAAGGCTCACCAAAACACGACAACATCCACAGTGTCCAGAACAAACCATGAGAAACCATGATCGAGCTCTCATCTGTCAGGAGCTGCTGCTTAAACTTAACTCATCTGAACTGTTTAAACACCTGTTATAAAATGCAGAGAGCTCACTGCGCCACTTAGCGCTCGATAATAACACGACTCAAGATTTAAGTTTATGTCAGTCAGTCACATTACATCTAAATTAACCAGATTTATTCAAGCTGAAGAAATAACAAAATATAACTGACTCGTTGGAAATATAACTTTGTAGTTAATTAGTTATAGTTTTACTAACTTATGTTTTTCCACAGTTTTTATTTTGATATGAACAACCTCAAAAACACTTTACAAACAAAATATAAATATTGATATTAATTTCTACTGGAGTCACCAAACGTGAACAAAATCAGACAGTGTATAAGCCGACATTTGACACAAATTGTAACAAATGACCAACACACACAAATTACTGGTTTTACTATACTTGTGGAGACTTGGCACTCATAATGTAGGGAATACCTGACACGCACGCGCACGCACACACACACACACACACACACACACACACACACACGCACGCACACGCGCACACACACACACACACACACACACACACACACACACACACACGCACGCACGCACGCACACGCGCGCACACACACACACACACACACACACACACACACACACACACACACACACACACACCCTCTTTCACTAGTTCGTCTGCCCATTCAGTCCTGCTAGATAGGCCTAATGGTAAACGAACTTGGCTTGCTGTCCTCGAAGGAGCAATAAATATATGCTATACATACAGTAGCAGACCTACAGTACATTGACTACAATATTTAAAAAATTTCCTTGCTCATTCCATTATTGCAAATCCTTTACCTTGTGAAAATCATATAATGTCAAACCAATCAAATCAAATTTCTAATGTAAAGCTAAAGATTCTTTTAGATGTAATGCTATTTTTGAAATGTTAAAACACAAAAATAAAACCATTTTGTGGAATCAATACATTGTAATATTTTTTTTTCTTGTTGATTAGAGTCATTAAATGTGAATTAGAAATGGAAAATTAACATCACAAGTGACTCAAAACCAGAAACATAATGCAAAACCATTTTTTACCATTATATCAATGCAGCTTCTAGGGAACATACTTGCTCTCAGCATTTCTGCTTTTTCTTCTTCTGTTTTAAAACAACTTCATCTACAAGTCGTCAGGGCTTTAGGCAGCTGTTTTAACTTGCCTTTATGTGAATGAACTTTGAACAGTTTTTTATAAGATTAACTGGTACTTGTGTCTTTGCTCTATGGAAATGAAAGCTTATGATGGACTTACACAATGTGTTTATTCCTCTACTGCTGTCTTTCACCACTGTGTTTACAGGTTAGTGAATTTTTTACTGCTTTTTCATATTTTAAAAGCTGATCATTTGTCATTTGCTGCAGTTTATTTCTTCTAAACATTCAGTAGAGAAATTATGCAGTAAGTTTAATGCATCATTTATGTGTCTTGACTGCAAATGCAGGATAAAGTTAATACACTGTAAAAAGACTGCTGTAAATTTTACAGTAACTTACTGGCAGCTGGATGCCAGTAAGTTACTGTAAAAATGGTTACAGTATTATTAATGTAATTGCATTTACAGTATATTAATGGCTTTACTGTATTTTCATTTACAGTATTATTACTGTATTTTCATTTACAGTATTAGTACTGTATTTTCATTTACAGTATTATTACTGTATTTATATTTACAGTATTACTGTATTTTCATTTACAGTATTACCGTATTTTCATTTACAGTATAATTACCGTATTTTCATTTACAGTATCAGTGCTGTAGTGTTTATTTTCATGTATTTTAAACATTTTTTACCTATAAAAAACAATCAAATTGTGGTACAGCACTGTATTCCATGATTTTTACCATCCCATAAAAAAAAAAAAAATCACAATAACTCATGAGCATTAGTTCTGATAATATTCTTTTTAATTGTTGAACATTTTCTTTTTAAAAGTACAAATTACAAGTCTTGATCTCTAGGATGAACTAGCTGAAAAAAGGGCATCACCACAGTCCTCTGGGCACTTTGCATCAAGGCAAAACATACACATACTGAAAAGCAAAAACAAGTCAAAAGTCAAAAGTTTTTGAACGGTAAGATTTGTGATGTTTTTAAAGAATTCTCTTATGCTCACCAAGCCTGCATTTATTTGATCCAAAATACAGCAAAAGCAGTAATACTGTGAAATATTTTTACTATTTAAAATAACTTTCTATTTCAATATATTTTAAAATGAAATTTATTCCTGTGATCAAAGCTAAATTTTCAGCATCCTTACTCCAGTCTTAAGTGTCACATGATCCTTCAGAAATCATTCTAATATGCTGATAAACATTTATTATTATTATTATTATCATCATCATCATCATCATAAATATTTCAAACAGTTGAATACATTTTTTCAGGATTATTTGATGAATAGAAAGATCCAAAGATCAACATTTATCTGAAATAAAAAGATTTTGTTACATTATACACTAAACCATTCAAAAGCTCGGATTCAGTATTTTTTTTTTTTTGAGGGGGGGGGGTTATAAAAATGACTACTTTTATTTAACAAGGATGGTTTAAATTGATCAAAAGTGAAGATAAAGACATTTATAATGTTACAAAATATTTCTATTTTAGATCAATGCTGTTCTTCTGAATTTTCTATTCATCAAGGAAACCTGAAAAAATTACTCTGCTGTTTTCAACATAATAATAATAATAATAATAATAATAATAATAATAATAAGTTTTTTTGAGCAGCAAATCCGAATATTAGAATGATTTCTAAAGGATCATGTGACACTGAAGACTGGAGTAATGATGTTAAAAATTCAGCTTTGATGACAGGAATAAATTACATTTTAAAATATATACAAATAGAAAACATTTATTTTTAAATAGTAAAAATATTTCAAAATGGTACTGTTTTTGCTGCACTTTGGAATAAATAAATGCAGGCTTGGTGAGCAGAAGCGGCTTCTTTAAAAACATTAAAAATCTTAATGTTCAAAAACTTTTGATTGGTAGTGTTAATAAAATCAAATAATACCGTAAAAACGAGTTTGTGGTGTTGTGTTAAATTTCAGTAATTTTGACAGTCAAAGTTGACGAGCTCTCCAATGAGAATCAGGAGGATGGGATTCAGGCAGATCCTTTTTCTTTGCACCCTCTTTCCAGAATTCCAGCTGATCTGTGACAACTTTCAATGCATTTGGTGCCACAAAGATTGACCGTCTGAATGAACCTGCAAGCACAAGAAAAAAAAAAAAGCATTATTTTTCAAAGCAGTGTTTACAGAATTGGCCTCAACTGTCAAACTTGGTGCTGTATGCACTTTGATGTTAATAAAACCTTATATACTACATCTGAACGCACCTACAAGGGAAGGTACATAATTAATTGATAATCCATCACATTCAAATTATTAAAGCTCCATTTTTTACAATGCATTCTCAATCAGTAGAGCAAAGTGCTAGAATGCTGAATTAATGGGTTTGATTCCAGGGGCGGTTCTAGGGTGAGTGGATATCCAGGGCTTAGCCCAGAGACATTAATTTATGTATCAGAATACATGGGATACAAATCAAATAAAACAGGCTATGCTGAAAAGTTACATTGGCTAAGTGGCTTAATTTTTTTTTTTAAAGCAACAAGTGTAATTAATTATAATTTGCACTTACAAATTGCATAAATAATATTATGAAATTAATGTTTTACATATAAACAAAAAGTTTGAACACAAAAATATGTAATGATAGAAAAAAAATAATAGAATGATACTTTTAAAAATGAGACTAAAATTACCAATCAGTAATTTCAGTAATGAAACACTGTTGTGTGCAGAGGCACAACATGGCTTTGTTTAGAACCGTTTTTGCGAAATAGAGCAAAAAGACAATATTTTCTTCATGATTTAAATCACTTAATATTAACTTTGTTTATTGAATTTTGTTGCCCTGACACTTAGTAAATTCTGCCACAGACCATGCTAAATGCTAACCAATCTGTTCATATAATCTAGTCATTCTAAATGTGTGTGTGTGTGTCCTAGAAAATCTGTGCTTATAATACCATGATTAAAAATCTATATTTGTTGCTATACAGTAACACGGTTGGTGCCTAAACGGTGCCTGAACCGATACTTATAAAAATGTATTAAAAAAAATTACCAATTAATAATTGGATTGGCCATTAGCACTAAACACATGATGTCTTTTTCATTCATACTGGACGCCAGAGGGCGCCTTCACACAAAAAAAAAAAATCCACATATCCAGTCACAGAAGAAGCGGAACTCATGAAGCTCCAGGAAATCCCCAATATGGACAAAAGCATTGCTATCGCTGTAACGGAGTAAACAGAAGATATAAACGTTTTGAATGATAAAACAAATACAATAAACACTCGACTACGACAATGTATAGTTTATCTGTGTTATTCAAGCCATCTCTGGTATTTTCATAATAATTAAGTATATAATCCATTGCTAATCGATGCATTAGTAGCCTATGGAAAATTGTCTGCCTCATTCTGTGACAAGAAGCTACATCAGATCACAAAAGGAAGCATTTAACTGGTGTGGACTAAAAAGGTTATAACGTTCTCTTTTGTTGGACAACAGGTTTAAAAATGCGAATACAATAGAATTTTAGCTTTAGGCATTTTAATTTAAGCATGTTTAGCTTAGCTAGTTAAAGGAAGGCTACCTGCTGCCGTCAGAGCAAGTGTAATTTCTGCATTCACGCGCTCCTCAGATGCTCTCATTTCCTGAGTTGTGCTTTTAAGTCAGAATGTGAAAACAGCACACTCGCGTTACTACTACAAAGATATGTTGGACTTGTATTATTAGAGCTTTCCGACTTGAGCTCACGTGCATTTTCTCAGTCGGGAAATTATTTTTCACGTGTGGTGCCGGTGATAATCCCAGCAGGCACCAGACGTCTATGTAACGTCAGGTTGACGTTGGACATGACGTCGGACAGACGTTGTATTTTGGTTGAAAATGAAAATCGGGTTGACGTCAATATTTGACGTCAATTTGACGTTGACTTAACGTTGGATTTTGGTTGCACAACCTAAAAACAACAAAATCTCAACGTCAGCTGACGTCGGTATTGGACATCAATTTAACATTGACATTAGACGTTTAATTTATGTTGAATTTTGGTCACCCGACGTCGCAACCGAAATTTAACCAAATATCAACGTCTTATGACGTTGTGTGCCTGTTTTGTGCCTGCTGGGATGCTTCTTACGTTTGTTTCGGATAAACAAAGGACAAATATTTCAATCGATATAGCCCACCCCTAGCGCCGCCCATGTTTGATTCCCAAGGAATGAATAATTCAATAAAATGTGTAGGTGTAACACACATGGTTTAAATATTTCCACACATGCTAGCATAACTAAATTTACAGTATTTACTAGCTGCCATATCAACACTATATAGAGAATAAAGTTCACCAAAATTCAAAAATCTTTTGAAGATGTCGCTGAATATTTATTCTACCAAAGTAGAAGTACATTTCTGGCTGAAGTAAATTTTGCCATCTCAGTTTTTAGTATTCATTTAAAATTAGACAAATCTGCTATTATTTTAATCTCCAATCTCTTATCAGATTAACTAGCAGAAGACTAGCAGAAGACACTAACCAGTTTTAAATTCCAGTTGCACAGATGTGGAACATTGTAACACTGTGTTACAATGTGCCCCGCTATTATTAAACTATGCTATTCTATGACATTAGCGATGCAATTTACACCATTTACCAGTTTTAATGAGAAGCCACAAGAAGCAGGTGAATAAAGACTGACAATCGATGTTTAATGTTCAGAAAATATTATTTCAAGAAATGTAAAGCATTTTGGCTCGTTTATGTGTCTCGTGTCCTATGACAGCTGTGTGTGGAGGGAGGGGAGTGTATCATTTCTGAATTTCTGAATGCGTTTCTTCATTTGCGCACTCTGTTTTGAACTACACTGTATACGTAGCTGTGTGTTTCGATCAGGGCCGTCTCAAGCATGGTTGCAATGTGTTCATTGTCAAACTCCAAAATTAGATTATTTTTAATTCTTAAAAAACGCCATTATTTTATTTGAAAAAGTTAATGATTTTATTTTATTGACAATTTTTTAGTCTTGTATATTTTTTTTTCATTACATCCGATAATATTTTAAGCTGTCATATGGTTATATTACAATGTGCCCCTCACATGTTACAATGTACCTCACCTACGGGACATGTTGTCACATTTCACTTCCATTCTTTTGAGATAAATAACGAAAAACATATACACTTTAATTATGAAACAACGCAACATATTTGTACTAGACAAGTGTGAAATTAAAGTGTATAAAAAAATTATACTCTGAACCCCACGTGGATTTACACAAACTAAGAAAGTCAAACAGTGTTAGGTAGGTTGTGCCCCGTGCTCCCCTACTTTAAATACAATATAACTTGCTTTGCATAAAAGCATCTGGCAAATGCATGAATGTAAATGCAATGTAAAACAAAATGTATTTTGGGTTACCTAATTCTGCTTTTCTGTAAAATGGACAGCTGGCTGTATGATGATTCGGCCCTCATAGTCAAGATCCTGTTTTTGCTTGGAGAAATCTCCTGTAACAGACAGAGTCACAACACCCTTTTAGTGTTACTATAGTTTATGATCAGAAAAAAAAAAAAAAAAAAAAACTTCCGTACAGTAATACAAACATTTTTAATAAAATAAACATTTTTGATAACACTTTACAATAAGGTATCATTTGTTAACATTAGCTAATGTATTAACTAACATGAACAAACAATGAACAATGCATTTATTACACTATTTATTAATCTTTGTTAATGTTAATGAAAATACAGTTGTTGTTTATTCGTGTTAGTTCACAGTGCATCAACTAATGTTAACAAACACAAGTTGTGATTTTAATAATGCATTAGTAAATGCTGAAATTAACATTAAGATTAATAAATGCTTTAGAAGTAGTTCATTAATGTTTTTAACTAACGTTAATGTTAACTAATGAACTTTTTATTATAAAGTGTTACCACATTTTTAATATTTATTAGCAAAACTTACTATATTAATATATTGCTAGCCCGTTCCTCTCTTTCAGAAGTAAACTGGTTCTGTGAGTTAGTGGAGAACAGCAGCCTGTGGCTAATTTCTCTACTTTAGTAACATTAGTTAAGTTGATGAAAGCTCACCTGTTGTTACGACGACAATCACAGGAAAAGACAACAATACTCCTCCGATGCAGAGGAGATGACCACAAGACCACAAACTTGAAAATAAAATACAAAAGATGTACTTTACAGTGGTATTTCTTAACTCAGATTTCCTCAGTATTTCATGTTAGCTCGCGGTTTTATGTTACGTCTCTCACTGAATAGGGACCGTCTCTAAAGTTACATACAACATTGGTACACACGTTTCTATTACACTTGCGATAAAGAGGCAGTGTACAAAAGATATTATTCTTCTCTGTGTTCGTTAACATCGGCTAACTGACATTATTAATTTACCAGTAGATGTTATCATCGATGGCATTCATAAGAAGAAGCTCCAAAATACACCTCCGACGTTGCAGACGACTAGAAACTTGAAAAGAACAAACGAAAGAATAGCGTTACTTGAAAAACTGTTTAAAATCTCCACTGAAACAGTGGTGTTGCCTAACGTTAGGCACTTTACCTCAGTAACGTTATTTCACGTTAGTTTGTTGTTAAGGTTAAGTAATGACTCGCCAGATTAACTAATTTGCATTAAAGGGCAGCAGAACCTACAAACGTGTTTCTCAGTTTAATTAAGGTTTATTTCGACTAATATAGGTGACCTTAATTTACTCACCAGTCGATGTTTTATCACCGTTATGGCGGCGTTAATCCGGCCGTCAGTCAGAAAAAAAGGCCCAAGCTCCCGACATGAAAAAACGACACGATGAATAATGTTAGTTTGCTGTTAACAAGTTAAAACATCTTAAAATATCTCAGTTTTGCATAAAACATAAATAATATACTAACCTTTTCTCCAGTTAACAGTGCAACGTGTCTCTTCTGTCCTTTTACCGCTGCTTCCACCAAACAGCAAACAAAATAAATCTCTCTTGCCATTGGTCAGTTTTTCGCGGGCAAGTTCACTACTGTAAATTTACAGTAGTTTACTGTAGTGACCATATATTTTCCCACAATCCTTTGCAGTTTACAGTAAAATACTGTATATATATGTTACAGTATCTTACTGTACATATTACAGTAAAATACTGTTCAAATTACAAAAATCGGTTACAGTGTAGCTATATGATCAAAATCCTTTGTGGGATGGTTATAAATCTAGTTCACCAGAACACAGCTGTCATATTATCTCTTGTATCATTTACAGACTATCTTTACAAAGTTTGCTGTTTAAGAAGGTGAAAAATATATTAGTAATTTTAATCCTTTTTCTTTTTCTGTATTATTTCCTCTGAAAATCTCTCCTCCCATTGATCTGAATTAATTTACATGATTTTTTTTTCATTTGCTAAGAACTCACTATTAAACATTCTTAAACATAAAATGATACTTTTTTTTGTTTATTATATTACACATTATATGTAATTAAGAAAATATGTATATTAGGCATATGTGTAGGAGGAAAGTTGTATATATATATATATATATATATATTTATATTCCAATATATCTATTATGGAAACACAGAAGACAAAATACTACAAGTGCAGTGGACGAAGCAGAATGAGTCCAGTAAATATGAAATCATGGTCTTTCACATGGAGCATGGACTTTTTCTGCATGAGACGCCCCTGAAAGACAGAGTCAGCTTCAGTAAGAGCTCTCCTCTGATCGAAGAGGCCTCCATCGTCATCAAAGATGTGAAGATAAGTGATCAGGGAGTTTACAGCTGTGACTTCACAACCTTCCCTAGCGGCAGCCATACAGGATAAACCACTCTTACAGTGTTAGAAGATAAGTAAATACAGCTCATTTAAATTGACCAAGGCATCTAAAGAAACTGTTGTTGTTCTTACAAGTAGAAGGCCTAGTAGTACATAGCCTGATAGTATTAAGCATTATAAGTACTGTCTTTTATATATATATATATATATATATATATATATATATATATATATATATATATATATATATAGAATATATCTGTCAAAACCTTTTTCCTTTTTATTTTCTAACCCACCTGTACCCCTAAACCTACCCATTCTGGGGACTGAGAGGAGCAATAATCTGACGGGGGTCAAAATTCGGCATCAAGCTGGTCCTCGAATTTGATTAGCTGAGCAGCTCATATAGCCCAATAGCACTGGGGCTTTTCCCTGATTGTATCACTTCGTTTGTCTGCGTCTGTGTGTAGTGGCTTGTGTGTAGTGGTGAGTATTGACTCTTTTTTCAGGTTACATAGTTAAGCCAGTAGGTGTCAAAATAGTAAACTGTCTTTATGTGTGAGTCATTGAATCCTTAACTGATTTGTTCAACATAATTCATTCAGGATCACCACCTTTGGATATGCCCTTTCGTTATTTTTTGCTGGTGGAGTAAAAATAGACAGCAATATTTTGTTTTAAAATCAGTTTATTAAGTTTATTAAGTAGTTTATTAGTTTAATAAGTTGTTTTTGAATTGTTTAATGAATTGTTGTAATGCTGATGGTTTTGACTATAAACAAAAGTGCATCTACACCATGCCAATGTGTAAAAACAGTCTCGTTCTTGTAGAACTCATAATTACAACCTGAAAACTAACCACCGCAGATTCACCAGAACAAACCCCTGAGTTAGGATAGGATAGGAATAAAACTGGAAAGTTTGGTGTATTAAGTGATACTAAAGTGGAGATTTCTGGCTCAGTGCAAAAAAAAAAAAAAAACCTTTTTGATATACTGTAACTGAAATCCACAGACATAAATAGACAGTAAAGTGCAATACAATAAAATCCTGAATGTGTATTCTTGTTTCCTTTCCACTAGTCTGAAACAACACATTACAGAATCCAAACAGAGTCAAAAAATCTTAAAATTGACCAGCACATAAAAAAAAAGTTGCCTGTAGTTTCTTGCCTTAATTAGTCCACATATTAATAAACATTAAGTTTAGTTATTTGGCTATTGTGTAAACAAAGAAACAATTATAACCTTTTAACTACAGAGTTACTTGCCTCTGCTGTAATGGTTCCTAATACCATGGTATTGTCTGCTTTGCTATGCTGTTGCTAGAGTGTAGCCAATCACAGCCTCTGAGATAGAAATAGACAGAGCTCTGGTGTATACAGTCAAATCTATGGAGTTTTATCATGCATTTTAGTGCAAGTCTGATTACTGTGACATGTTACGTCCAAGCATAGGCGTAAATCCTGGATTTACATTGCACATTCAGTCAGAGTTCATTTTATGTCATAAGAATCAGTGCTATATATTTATTAGTGCACTGATTCTTACAACATAAAATGAATGCTGACTGAATGTGCTTTTTTTTTTTTCTTTTAATAACACATCTCACCGACTCTCACATTTCATCCCTCTCACACATGTACTTACCTCCCCCCACACACAAAACACTCACTCACTCACATACAAATGATATTTTTAATGATATACACTGATCACAGTACTCTTGCACAGTAACTTGGTTGAGGAACCACATCATTTCACTATGAATTGCTGGATAACTCTGTGTTTGTGACAAATTATCTTTGTATTATTCTATATTAATGGAAAGCTCACAAAATGATTGTCAATGTTTGTTTGTCATGTTTTACAGCATTCTATGCATTTTTGGTCCCTGATGCAGAGCAGTTCTGCCGGGATGAGGGGTCCCTGCTGCAGTTTCAACAGTAAAGAAAATTACTCGTTACAGTTCACCTGGAGGACCACATAAGACATGCAGTGGTGCATGGAGGTATGGTGGGAGCATTTCTCAAGATACTTTTTTTTTTTTTTTTTGTGGTTTAAAATCACAAATATTCTTGTATGTAGAATGATGAGGTAAATACTATTTAATGGACACACATGCCCCCCAACACACACACACACACACATTCTCTATTTTTAACAGGAGTGCCAAGAGGGCATAAAGTGGAAGTTTGTAAGGGACATTGGTCCAGTGTGGTGCTAGATACAGAGTCACCGTGAGTTATTCTGTGGGGAGGAGAAAGGGCCTGCCTTTCTCCAGATGGACAGTAAAAATCAACAGAATGCCATCAAAGACTACCTGGGGTCGAATCGAATGAAGCAAGGGATGTCTGTTTATTCATCTTTAAATATGTGAAGGACCTGGACACACTTCATATGAAGTTTTGTTGATGAACAAGGCCTGAATGTCAATGCCATGTTACTTGTATAATCTATCAAAGCAAACAATCTCTATTCAGCTTATGTATGTGTAGCCTACTGCATATGGAGAACTTTCAGACCTAGCATTCAAATGTCAACAATTTATGATAAGTGGAACACATTTTTAGAAAATTAAATGCCAATTATAAATTATAAAAATGTGTTGTGACTTTTACAGTAACAAAATCTAATTGTCTCCTTTAAATTTGATAAATCTAAAAAGTGCCTTAGGTAGTTTAAAATCGATCATAATAAATGTGAATTTATCTCATTACATAAATGAATAAGGTAAGGTGTAGAGGTTTTTATTACAATTAGCCTAATTTAATCAACAAATGCAAGTGTTTTACAAGCTGTTGTGATGACAAAATCAGCTCCTTACATTAGACTTATTAAATATATTAGATTTAACTTGTGCCATTTTAGCCTAGGCATCCTTTAAAGAAACAAGAAAACGTGTATTAGTAAAACGAAAGACAACATTATTTTATTTAGATCCCCGAAACGGCCGTAAATTGCTTCAACATAACGTTACTTCCGGGTTTCCCCGGTACGGGATTGGGAATCACAAGAGGTGACGTATATGATAGGGGCGTGGTTTCTGACGTACCGCTTGGATGTGGGCGGGGTTGGATGTCCACCGCAGGCTGCAGCGAGCCCTACTTGCCTTCGGTAGTGACTGACACCTGCCGCTGGGTGCCGCTGCATAATGTAGATTGCGTGACACACGCACTTAACGGCAGAACGATATTGATTTAATTAACAGCATGTTGCGGTCAAGTATACGATTTATTGCATCGTTAAATTCATTTGTACAACAAATATTCCGCTATTAAGATTAAAATGTGTCTAATGCCCCTTAATGTGTATTTTTCATTGTAAGTTTATTTCCAGTAGCCTGCTTTGTACAATACATTCAAATAGCCTAAATACGTAAATACGCTTTTTTTGTTGCATAGATTTGACAGTTCAGCTCATCAGTTGTAATTATAAAATAATAGAGACTATGCAGAGGCCATAGCTAAAAAAAAGAAAAGAAAAGAAAAATAAAACGTTTTAATCAAAAGTGCCACCACTAACTGACACTTGCCTAACCGAAATTACATAAAAATATAAACTGTCATGAGAAAATTCCACAAACTATTATAAAGTGAAGTCTACTATTCTAACGTGCTTTATGAAAAACTTACACCTACCATTCAGAAGTGTGCTTGACCTTGACACAGGCTTTTCACAATGCAATGCAATGTAGCCCAAGTCTACAACGTATAATGTAAGTCTAGATGCTATTTAAACAAAATTTCTACTTATTAACGTGTCTGCAGAAAGTCAAATGCTTTGACAAAACATTCAGGCAACTCCAGAAGAAATGCTTGTACACAGTTAGAAATATATTTAATTTCTTGTTCCATAATTTCTATAAAATTATTTTTTAAATAGTAACGCAGTAGATGAGAAGTAGTTGCCAAATATTTAAATTATATCTGTATTATATCTGAACAGAGCTTCGGAAGGATGCTCTGTTCCAAAATCAAATCACTGTGCTTTGCCTTCATGCACATCTATTCTGACATATCATATTTTGTCCAGTCCATAGTTATGATTATCACAATGTCATTGCGATTTCGAGAGAATATGCGGATGTCGCTTCCGAAAGTTTGTTGCAACTTAGTACGCCACATTGGTCCTTTTAGCAGCATGAAAAACGAAACTTTTATTCATATTCTGAATGGAGGCTATATACAGCAAAGAAAGCGAGCAAAGTGCGCTTCCTTAAAAAGCTGTCACTCATTTCAGTTTATCGTGATCTCTAATTCACCTATAATCAATGAATCTGTCAACACAGCACAATTAATCTCTTATTTACATCACCTACACTTTGTTCATTATAATCAGAGGATTCGCGTCGCGAGCTTCCAGGACTCTGGACTGAACAAGAACACTCGGTGAGTGGATTCTGACTCACTAAAGCGCCTCTGATTGGCCATTGCGTTATAGAAATCAACAGATGTCTCTGATTTGCTACAATGTACAACGCTGCAGAAACAGAGCGCGAACACAAATACACATTTGATTCTGACCTGAGGCGGCTGCCGGTTACTTTCGTTTTGTTGTTTATGTTATTTAATTGCTGCTTTCCTGAGTCTTGAACTTGGTTACAAACGTTTTCCTTAAATCATCCTGGCGACCCATTTTTTAAGTCTCGCGACCCACCCGAGGGTCGCGACCCAGGGTTTGAAAACCACTGGTCTAGACCATGATCTAGCTCCATGTTTCTTAATGACATTATAAGCCTTCCACTTAAACTTACCTATCAAAAGTGTATGGTTGTGTCAAATCACATCCACATTTAAAGATGCCTTTTTTGGCCTCACTTTCTTTCACTCCAGCACAATCTGTGTGTAGCCAGCCCTACCACGTCACACTGTACCCACAGGATCTTCTCAGCACTGGGATACAATGGCCTGTTCATGTGAATAAGATACATGTGGAATAATAATAATAATAATAATATATATATATATATATATATATATATATATATATATATATATATATATATATATATATATATATATAAGTAAAAAGTAAAAACAAACAAGGCCTACCATTGGCCCACTTTTTGGAAGCAGCACACATGCAAGTCACCAGCCATGCACTGCATTGGTTTTTCTGGCTTTTTCATTGAATCCTATGGAAAATAATAATATTACTAATGTTCTTTTCCTGTCAATTACCAGTTTCAAACATTAAGTTAAAAAAGAAAATCTCGAAAACTAACCTCTACAACATCTTCTACTAAGACTGTTGCATGATATTCTCGTAGATATTGTGTTTGTGACAGGCCGATGGTCTCTGTGTTCAGCTTGTAGCCCTTCAGCTCCATCTCTGCCACCTGTTTGAAGAGAACATAAATAAAAGATGACACATTATTGGTGTGTTTTTAAATCAGCATGACATAACACTAACACTTTATTTCTGTTGAAATAAAAACAATGTAAAATAGAGCTGATAGTAAATATTTGAAAAAAAAAATCTATAGTCTTACAGTGCATACAAACACTCCACAGTTGTTTGCATCTCCGTGGCTCTGAAGCCACTGGGGTGGATAAGAGATTTTCCAATCAGCAAGTTACCATGTGTTACTGAAGACATGACTGATAGAGAAAAAGATACACAGACAAACATGTGAATAAGAACATGATTACACAAACACTGCTGATCTGAATAAAATAAAGTGCATTCTAGTAGACTGATCACTTATATTGAAAGTTGACTGATACTATCCTTTCTTTATATTATTGTGAAATATACTGGACATTATGTAATAGTCACAGATGACTGATAGATGGCATAGTTGGTTACAGTACTTTACAGTACACAAGCATTTTTGATACATTTTGGTTGAATGGCCAGTGTGCTTTATATATGCCTAGTATGCTGCAGCACAGAAATTTTAAAAAGGAAGGGGCCAAATACACTACCATAGTATTTCCATATGGTGTTCTGTTATGTCTTTGTAAAGCCCCATGGAATCATGGAAACACCCGGAGCTCATGACTTTGACCACAGAAGACCTTTGAAGATATTAACAGGAAAAGACATACATAAAATAGACCAAAAAAATTGTTTGTGTTAAAATATATTTGTAAGATCTTGATGTTTCAACTAACCCACAAAATGAAGTGGTTCACGGTCTCAGGGTTCTCATCTTTACCAACACATCGAGGAAAAACCAGTGTCACTGGGTTTAAGATTCTTTTTGGAAAAAAAAAAAAAAAAAAAAAAAAAACTTCATCATTATTTATTTTATAAATGATCAAAGTTGATAAATCCTCCATATGTGTGTGTGTGTGTGTATATATATATATATATATATATATATATATACACACATATACACATATATACACGTGTATGATTGATTGAGTGTACATGAAAAGTATACCTTCAAGCATGTTAAATTTCGAGAGGATATTTTTTTTGAGTGATCTAGTCTCTCCACCAGGAAATAAATATAAATGTTGGGAGCCTCACAACCTTTCAGGAAGTTATTATAAATTAATAATTGAATTCTAACTTTGAATTACAATTTATTTACACTGAATTCTGATTATAAATGAATTAGAACTTCATAATTCAATAAGGTATTTTTTAATCTAATCTAATAATTTAAAAAAGGTATGTACACTCACATTGGGTGTTGTAGATGCAAGCTGTGCTACTCTAGTGTTGAGAGCCTATTACAGATAAAAACATGTTAATACATATCTTCTTCAAAACACACATTAACATACAGTGTACATACGTCATCAGTCAGCCATGGTTGTTTGGGTAGGATGTCTTCTGATTCGGGTGAAATGGACTGTGCAGGATAGATTGTCAGTAGGTCCTTAATTGTTATTATTCAGTTGTCAATTTGCACAAGGACAGAAGCATCATTTCGTACAGTGGAGTACAGTTCAGAAAGCTTGTCCTACAAGTGACATGTATAATGAAAACAATTATTATGATGATATTTCCAACATGTCATGGCTTTTTAAATTGAAAATCAATCTGTGTTAAAAACAAAAGTTAATACATGCGAAAATACTTTGTTTTCCTTTGAGATTGGGAAAACTGATGTGCTGAAGTGTTGTCATTCCCCTGAGATGACTTCTTTCTTCTTTTCTTTAATATACTCAGGATTTTTTAAAGTTGACTGAGTACCTCTATCTGTATCAATACACCGTAATTACATCAACATTTGTGCAAGGTAGTTATATTGTATGTTAACATACAAATTAAGATAAGATTTCGATCAATCTCACATGTAGTGAAGAGGTACAGTCTTCCATCTGGTCCAACTTCAGCTGACCCTTGTGTCTGCCTTAGCATTTTGTCCATAAATGCTTTGTTCACTCTGCTGTTATGCAAAGGGAACACCAATCGAAGTGCAAAGATATAATGAATATCTTTCAACTGGCAAAGAAAGTATCGAGAATTTGCAAGCTCCCGGTTAAGCTGCTCTGCCATGGAAGAGTTGATGAGGCCAGTGAGCTCTGGGACAAGATCAAGGCTTCTCAGTTTCTCTGTTTCCTGTTTTTGGTTATGCTGATGAAAGCGGTAATGCTTGGTTATGCTACCACCGCAAATTATATATTTTGTAATAAGCAGTTGACTCATCTGCATCATTACAGGCTTTTTGCAATTTCCGGCATGCACTTTTTTCTCAATGTTTACCATTACATTGTCTCGCAGCAGAGGATCACATATCTAGCCACAGAAGCCACTTGTCTTACCATTCATTGTTGACCGAAAGTACCAGTGCAACTGTACATCATCTGTGGTTTATTAATTTCAATAATAGACTCTGATTAGTTGTTTTGTTTTGCTGATGCGCTACCGTCTAACTAATACACCATCCGTGGATCTTCCTCAACTGTCAATTTTTTGGGTTACTCTTACGCTGGCCAATGTTACTTGTACTGACACCTACCGGTGAGCATGCGGCGTCCACATGCCACTCAAAAACAGATGTGCCATAAACTCACGACATATCGGAGAAAGTATAACCGACTTGCAAATATGTTTAATTGACTTTTTTTTTAATCACTAAATTAGGCTATTTGTTTAGGATATCGCATCACAATTGCATCTTCTATAGATATAGTTGTGACACTTACGTGACAATGTCAATGACACATGCCACTCTCCACTGACACATGCCAATGAAAACCGGTCTGTGTCATTTGGATAGCCGGTTTTCAGTGGCATGTGTCAGTGGAGAGTGGCATGTGTCACTAAAACTTGTGACACATGCCATCTTTTCAGTGGCATGTGTCAATGGAGAGTGGCATATGTCACTAAAACTTGTGACACATGCCACTCTCCACTGACACATGCCACTGAAAACCGGCTATCCAAATGACACAGACCGGTTTTCACTGGCATGTGTCAGTGGAGAGTGGCATGTGCATGCACGTACACACATAGACATCAAAGGGGGCTTGAGCACCTGCCCTTTTTCTTCCTCGAGAGAAAGTGCCCTTTTTTCTGGGGAGTTTTTTTTTTTTTTTTTTTAATAAATGAATATATGTATATATGTGTGTGTTTTTCTGTTTGCGCACAGCTTTCCTTGTCAAACAAATAAAAAATCAAAATATCAGGTCAGGTCGTGAAATGTTGAGACTCTGTCGAGTTCCGTTGCCTTTCTCCCCTCCACGTCTCCGCGCAGCACAGCAGTGTAGCACACATTGATCGGCACATGCACATCACAGACGGAGAGCTGCAGAAATGAACCCCTCTCTCTTTTTCCAGTTGTGTTTGTCTTGGTGCGGAGGTGAGTGGTGATGAACAAAAGACTAAGCTACCTGGCCCTCGAATTTACAGCTAATTATCCAAAAGACAAAAGGCAAATATAGTTAATTTGTCTTGCTAACATCCATGACTCATGAGAGCTACCATGTAAGTTAGCTAAATTTTAGCTAAGGCAATAGGAGTAGGTTAGACCTGCATGCAGATCACTGGATGATTCAGTTTATTAAAATGCATTTAGATTAAGAATGATCACAAAATTCAAGATATGAGGGCAGAAATGGATATATTTATATAATTTCATATAGTTAATCAGTATCACACGAAGACTGACGTTTTTTTACACCAAAAAGCAGCATGATTACAAATGTGATATTGATTTTCAACACCAGTTCAATAAACAAGAATTTAATATTACATTTACATTTTAGACACAATATTGACTGTGTTTGCTCTGTTTCTCCAACAAATATAATTCCAATTTGCATCTCTGAGCAACATGACGCTGATTTGTTCCTGAATGAATCATCCGTTTAAATGATTCGGTTCAGTCGCAATGACTCACTTATTAACAGTGACTTGCTGCCACCTACTGACAGATTTAATTTCACATTTAAAGTGTCTTTTCTTTTTTTTATTATTAATTTCAAGTATCACTATTCAATGTTTTATGTTTAAAATATCAAAACAGTATTTCTGCATTTGGAACTGCAGGTTAAATGCATTCATGTCATGCTTTAAACAGTGTGCAAATGCATCTAAATGCCACTCTCTAATGCAACTTCTGTGTTTTCTCTGCATTGCAAAGATTAATTTTGTCAGTACTGATTTCATTTGCTTGGTAACAGCCCAAATGACTTATTATTCTAATTGATACTTCGTGTGATACTGACTTTTCATCGCGATGGCGCCACGCATGGCAGCCACTGTGCTTAGCTCTCCAGTTGTTTTAGTGTTTTTGTTAGTTTTTCCTGTTTTTTGTTTTGCAAACACGATCAGTTTTACCAGGGAAGAACTGCTGAACATTCAGCAGAACACACCACAAAATCTTCCACCGGTTTTCGAGTATTCGGACGTTTTGCTGAACGTTATAGTTGGCGGAGCGGCGGCGCTGATCAAACGCTTCAGGACGCGCAGACGGGGGAAGCGCGCTCGTGAAGCTCAGACAGCGCGGATTTAGAACGGCGTTGCCTAGCATCCATCTGGCGAATCCCCGCTCTCTACCCAACAAAACGGACGAACTCCTTCTGCTCTCCCGGACAAACAGGGACTTTTCAAACTCTGCTGCTCTGTGTTTCACGGAAACCTGGCTGAATGACGCCATTCCGGACAGCGCGCTTCATCTTCCAAGCTTTCAGCTGTTTAGAGCAGATCGCGAGGCAGAATCAATGGGGAAATCACGCGGCGGCGGGACGTGCTTTTACATCAATGAAAGGTGGTGTACAGATGTAACTGTGTTAAAGAAGATGTGCTGTTCTGATCTAGAAACGCTCTTCATTAACTGCAAGCCTTTCTACTCACCGCGGGAGTTTTGCTCGTTCATTCTCGTGAGTGTTTACATTCCTCCGCAAGCGCACGTGAGCTCCGCTTTACAGAAACTAGCTGATCTGATCACAGAGACAGAACAACAACACCCGGACTCTGTTTTAATCATTCTTGGGGACTTTAATAAAGCCAATCTCTCCCGTGAACTGCCAAAATACAGACAGCACATCACATGTCCCACCAGAGACAGTAATATACTGGATCACTTTTACACAGCGATAAAGGAGGCATATCGCTCTGTTCCACAGGCAGCTTTAGGACTCTCTGATCACTGTTTAGTTCATCTCATACCGACCTACAAGCAGAAACTTAAATCTGTTAAACCTGTAGTAAAGACTGTAAAGAGATGGACCAAAGAAACAGAGCGGGTTTTACAAGCCTGTTTCTATTCGACTGATTGGAGTGTTTTTGAAACTGCCGCCACCGATCTGGACGAGCTCACAGAGACTGTAACTTCATATATCAGTTACTGTGAGGATATATGCATTCCTACCAGGACTTATTTAACATTCAACAATGACAAGCCATGGTTTACAGCAAAACTCAGACATCTTTGTCAAGCCAAAGAGGATGCCTACAGAAATGGGGATAGAGCCTTGTACAGTCAGGCCAGGAACACACTGAACAAGGAGATTAAAGTGGCTAAAAGGACCTATGCAAAAAGGTTAGAAGATCAGTTCACTTCAGATAACCCAGCTTCAGTGTGGAAAGGTCTGAAAGTCATCACCAACTAAAAAACACCATCCCCCAGCACTGAGGCGAATCAACAACTTGCTGAAGACCTGAATGAGTTCTACTGTAGATTCAAAACCCCCCACACCCATTCTGACCATCTCTCTACACAACCGTTAACACCTCCAGCAACCCCCCTCTCCCCCCCTCCTCCACTGCAGATCAGTGAAGATGATGTGCGCCAGGTCTTCAGAAAGAACAAAAGAAGAAAAGCACCAGGCCCAGACGGTGTGACACCAGCCTGTCTGTCAGTGAAGACCTCGACTTAAATACAATAAAACTTAAAATTAAACAAAATAACTATAATATAATAAAATGCCTAACTACATAATACTATTATTGTTAGAAATTGCAACAATATAAAAATAGAAATATAATACATTTATACATTTAAAATTTAATTAAAACAATAAGTAAAAAAAGAAATAATAATATCCTGGCCGGAGGAGAACTGGCCCCCCGACTGAGCCTGGTTTCTCCCAAGGTTTTTTTTCTCCATTCTGTCACAGAGGGAGTTTTGGTTCCTTGCCGCTGTCGCCTCTGGCTTGCTCAGTTGGGGACACTTAATTTCTAACGATTATCGTCAATTTGATTTCATAGATACTATTTAAACTAAACTGAGCTAGACAATGACATCTCTGAATTCAATAATGAAATGCCTTTAACTGAAAATTGAGTGTTTAATCTTATTATTATACATTACTGACACTCTATCCTCCAATTTGATACTGTTAAGTGCTTTGACACAATCTGTATTGTTAAAAGCGCTATATAAATAAAGGTGACTTGACTTGAAAACCTGTGCTGACGAGCTGGCCCCCATCTTTTCACAAATCTTCAATAGATCTCTGGAGTTGTGTGAAGTCCCTGTCTGCTTCAAACGCTCCACCATCATCCCCGTCCCAAAGAGCCCCAAGATAACAGGACTTAATGACTACAGACCTGTGGCACTAACGTCTGTTGTCATGAAGTCGTTTGAAAAACTGGTTCTGGCTTATCTGAAGGACATCACAGGACCCCTACTGGACCCCCTGCAGTTTGCTTACCGAGCAAACAGGTCCGTGGATGATGCAGTCAACATGGGACTGCATTACCTCCTGCAACACCTGGACAAATCAGGGACTTATGTGAGGATCCTGTTTGTGGACTTCAGCTCGGCCTTCAACACCATCATTCCAACACTCCTCCAGACCAAACTAACCCACCTCTCTGTTCCTAGCTCTATCTGTCAATGGATCACCAGCTTTCTGACAGATAGGCAACAGCTAGTGAGAATGGGGAAATTCATGTCAAACAGCTGCATCATCAGCACTGGCGCCCCTCAGGGATGTGTTCTCTCCCCACTGCTCTTCTCCCTCTACACCAATGACTGCACCTCTAAAGACCCCTCTGTCAAGCTCCTGAAGTTTGCAGATGACACCACACTCATTGGCCTCATCCAGGATGGTGATGAGTCTGCTTACAGACAGGAGGTTGAGCAGCTGGCTGTCTGGTGCAGTCTAAACAACCTGGAGCTCAACACGCTCAATACTGTAGAGATGATAGTGGACTTCAGGAGGAAACCCCCTGCTCTCTCCCCACTCACCATCATGAACAGCACTGTGGCAGCAGTGGAGACATTCAAGTTCCTAGGGTCCAACATCTCCCAGGACCTGAAGTGGGACACTCACATTGACTCCATTGTAAAAAAGGCCCAACAAAGGTTGTACTTCCTTCGCCAGCTGAGGAAGTTTAACCTGCCACAGGAGCTGCTGAAACGGTTCTACTCAGCCGTCATCGAGTCTGTTCTGTGCACATCAATAACTGTCTGGTTTGGCTCAGCTACAAAATCAGACACCAGAAGATTACAGAGAACGATTCGGACTGCCGAAAGGATTATTGGTGCTCCCCTGCCCACCCTTCAAGAACTGTATACATCCAGAGTGAGGAAAAGAGCTCAGAAAATCACTCTGGATCCCTCACATCCAAGCCATCCCCTCTTTGAACTCTTGCCATCTGGTCGGCGCTACAGAGCACCGAATACCAGGACAGCCAGGCACAAGAACAGTTTCTTCCCCCAGGCAATCTATTTAATGAACAGTTAAATGTTCCCCCCATTATGCAATAACAATGTGCAATAACCTAATATTTGTTACCACCTCCATCTTACCACATCCCTGCTTTTCATTCTATTCTATTCCATTTTATCATCTATAGCACAACTGTACATACCACTTATTTATCTCTCAATTTATTTTTTCAAATTTTTGTCTATTTATATTTACATGTGTAATTTTTTTTTCTCATTATATTTTTATTGTCTGTGTGCTGTTGTTGTCTCTGTGTACTGGAAGTTTATGACACAAAAACAAATTCCTTGTATGCACAAGCATACTTGGCAATAAAGCTCTTTCTGATTCTGATTCTGACTGATTCCATTTAAGAATTGGACTGAAAAGATGATGCACACTTTTAGAAAAAAGGGCTTTATAAAGGTAAAAATGCCCATAAAAGGTAAAAAATCAATTTAAACTTATTGTAAAAGATTAATTTCTATCACTGCTTTGAACTGACCACCACACAGAATATGAAAAATATCAAAAACTTTAGGAGTCAGCTGTCCACAGTAGTCCTTAAGATATCAGCACAATAACACACTCAGCAAAATATCGTCTAATTATCCTTATCGGTAAAATCCCAGAAAATATAGAGTTTTTTGTCAATATCGCACAACCCTAATATATTTAACGTTTTGTTTAGAAAAAAAAATAAATATGAGAAGTGCCATTTTTTCCACTTGAGCCCCTGCCCCTCAAAATGTCTGTGCACGTCCCTGGGCATGTGTCATTGACATTGTCACGTAAGTGTCGCAACTATATCTATAGAAGATTTATCATGGATCACTACGAATACCGCATTAACACCTGCATCCCTTACTGTGAACCTTTATTTTGTATGCGTGCACGCCAGTAGGTGTCCGTATAAATTTTACATTGGCCAGCGCCAGATTGTCATCTGGCCTTAATATTCAATTCAATTCAAAATTGCTTTATTGGCATGACTGTAAAACAATACAATATTTAATATTCTATATAGTAATATAATAATCATATATAAACTAAATTTATAATCAGTTTATAATTGTAACTGTGTAACAAGAAACACTATATATATATATATATATATATATATATATATCGCGTACCTTGTCAGTGTCTGTGCTTGCTTGGCTGTTTATTGTGATTAACAGGAAAGTGTGTTCAAGCGCCAGCAGAAGACAGTGTAAGAAATACTCTTTAAGAGAAGCAGTCTATCAGCGGAAGTTAAAAGCAGCTCGTAAGTGTATTTACTTGTCTCATTAGTGTTTAGCGCAGTTGCCGTTGCTAGGAAATGCTTATTTTGTTTACTGTGTGGAGACATGCTGAAATCGTGTTTGGTCTCGTACTGTATCGCGTACCTTGTCAGTGTCTGTGCTTGCTTGGCTGTTTATTGTGATTAACAGGAAAGTGTGTTCAGCTGAATTCAATTAGTGATTTGTTAAACGGGTATAAATAAGCTTAGTTTACGCGGCAGCGGTCGCGGCAGTCCTTGTGTGAAGCCCTCGTCGTGTGAAGACCGAAGAGTGTAAAGACCATCGACTCTACCGTGCGACTCCACCGGGCAGGGAAACCGGCAAGGGATATAAGTATCACTATATATTTATTCTCTTTCCTATTACTTGTTTCACTTCTGTTTTATAATGACTTTGTTTTCAGATCACTACCACTACCATTCGCAAACCTCGCATCACACACTGTAGGCAGTGCAATCCTAACAACCTGCACGCTTTGCCTGTGTCTGCAAATACACTACTTTCTTTTTCTATTGGTCTCTGGAATTGTCAGTCTGCTGTCAACAAAGCTGATTTCATTACTTCCATTACTAGTCATTCAAGGCTAAACCTCATGGCCCTGACAGAGACTTGGATCAAACCAGAGGACAATGCTACACCTGCAGCACTCTCCAATAATTTCTCCTTTTCCCATACCCCCCGTCTGACTGGAAGATGTGGAGGTACTGGTCTGCTCATTTCTAATAATTGGAAGTTTACTCCTTTACCATCTCTGAGTATCAACAGCTCCTTTGAATCATATTCGGTTACTGTTACCTACCCTCTAAAAATCCATTTTGTAGTTGTTTATCGACCTCCAGGACCACTAGGTAACTTCGTGGAAGAATTAGATGTGTTGCTCTCAACCTTTCCTGAGGATGGTACTCCCTTAGTTATACTTGGAGACTTCAACATCCACCTAGATAAACCTCAGACTGCAGACTTCCACACTCTGCTTGCCTCTTTTGATCTCAAGAGATTGTTGTCTACAGTTACTCACAAATCAGGAAACCAACTGGACCTTATTTACACACGACACTGCTCCACTGATCATGTGCTGCTTACTCCACTGCACATCTCGGATCACTTCCTCCTCACTCTTAACCTCAACATGATTCCTGACACAACGCATACCCCTCCACATGTCACTTTTCGACGTAACTTACGCTCACTCTCACCCTCCCGGTTATCTGCTATGGTTTCATCTTCCAACCTCACTGTACAATTCTCCACACCACAAACTGTCAAACACATCTTACCATGAAACATACACTCATTCACATCCTTCTCTCCACTCTCTGAGGCAGAAGTCTCTAAACTCATCCTTTCCAGTCATCCTACTACTTGTCCGCTTGATCCTATTCCATCCCGTCTCCTTCAAACCATTTCTCCTGCAGTTGTACCTGCACTCACTCACATCGTTAACACATCCCTTCACACTGGAGTTTTTCCCTCAACTTTTAAACAGGCTCGTATAACCCCACTTCTTAAGAAACCCACTCTTAACCCAACTCTTTTAGGGAACTATAGACTGATTTCCCTTCTACCTTTCATTGCAAAAACACTTGAACGCGTTGTGTTCAACCAAGTCTCTGGCTTTCTCACACAGAACAACCTCCTGGACAGCAACCAATCTGGCTTCAGAAGTGGACATTCGACCGAAACTGCCTTGCTTTCAGTTGTTGAAGCCCTAAGACTTGCAAGAGCAGCTTCCAAGTCTTCATTACTTATCTTGCTGGATCTATCTGCTGCTTTTGATACAGTCAACCACCAGATCCTCCTGTCAACCCTATTGAGAAAGGGCATCTCAGGAACCACACTCCAGTAGTTTGAATCTTACCTCTCAGATAGATCCTTCAAGGTATCGTGGAGAGGTGAAGTATCCATGTCGCAACATCTAGCTACTGGAGTGCCTCAGGGCTTAGTCCTTGGACCACTTCTCTTCTCTGTCTACATGGCATCACTAGGTTCTGTCATTCTGAAACATGTCTTTTCATATCACTGCTATGCTGACACTCAACTCTACCTCTCATTCCATCCTGATGATCCGACGATAGCTGCTCGCATCTCAGCATGTATAACAGACATTTCTTGCTGGATGAAGGACCATCACCTTCAACTCAACCTAGCTAAGACAGAACTGCTTGTAGTTTCAGCAAACCCATCACTTCATCACAATTTCACCTTCCAGTTAGGCTCATCAACCATTACTCCTTCAAAAACAGCCAGAAACCTTGGAGTTGTGATTGATGATAAGCTGAATTTCTCAGACCACATTGCTAAAACTGCCCGGACCTGCAGATTTGCTTTATACAATATTAGGAAGATCAGACCCTTTCTTTTGGAACATGCAACACAACTCCTTGTTCAAGCTCTTGTTCTGTCCAGACTTGATTATTGCAATGCTCTCTTGGCAGGTCTTTCAGCCAATTCCATCAAACCTCTACAATTAATCCAAAATGCCGCTGCAAGATTAATCTTTAATGAGCCAAAAAGAACACACGTCACACCTCTGTTCATCAATTTGCACTGGCTACCAATAGCGGCTCGCATAAAATTCAAGGCATTAATGTTTGCCTACAAAACCACCTTTGGCTCTGCACCCCTTTATCTAAATTCAGTACTTCAGACTTATGTGCCCTCTAGAAACTTGCGTTCTGCAAGTGAACGCCGCATTATTGTGCCATCCCAAAAAGGCACAAAATCACTTTCACGGACTTTTTCACTAACTGTTTCCATCTGGTGGAATGACCTGCCCAACTCAATCCGAGCAGCTGAATCCTTAGCCATCTTCAAGAAACGGCTAAAACCCATCTCTTCCATCTTTATTTGACCCTCTAACTCTAGCATTCTCTTTTCTAATTCTATTTTATCTATCTGCCTTCTTTTTATTAAAAAAAAAAAAAAAAAAAAAACTTACTAAGTGTACTGCGTTAGGCTAACCATGACTTGTCATAGCACTTGCATGTTGTTGCTCTTTTGTTGGTTTTGATTGCTTCTATTGTCCTCATTTGTAAGTCGCTTTGGATAAAAGCATCTGCTAAATGACTAAATGTAAATGTATATATATACACTATATTGCCAAAAGTATTGGGTCATCCCCTTCTAATGAACAGGTTTGACTACTTTAGTAATTTCCATGAGTACAAATCTTAATGTTTAAGCATATAATGATATTCTAGGGAATTGTGTGCTTCTAATTTTAAAGCAACAGTTTGGACAGGACCCTTTTCTATTCTAACATGACAATGCCTCTGTGTATAAGGCAAGGTTCAAAAAGAAATGATTGATTTAGTCAGTGTGGAAGAACTTGACTGGTGTGCAGAAAGCCAAGTCCTAATCCAAGCTGAACACCTCTGGTGTGACTTTAAATGCAGATCTTGAGCCAAAAACTCATCACCAAACACCAATGACTTGTACATATGGGTACAGTCATTTTAGACACTTCCAAAACTGTTGCAACAGAGATGGAAATACAATTTTTAAATACATGCATTATGTTTCTATCTTTGTTGCCACAGTATTGGAAGTGCCTTTTTCTGTTCTAAAGAAGGGGGTGACCCAATACTTTTGGCAATATAGTGTGTATATATATATATATATATATATATACACACACACACACACACACACACATATATATATATATATATATATATATATTATTATGAGCATGCATTTCTTCTGGAGTTGCCTGAATGTTTTGTCAAGGCATTTGACTTACTGCAGACACGTTAATAAGTAGAAATTTTGTTTAAATAGCATCTAGACTTACATTATACGCTGTAGACTTAGGCTACATTGCATTGCATTGTGAAAAGCCTGTGTCAAGGTCAAGCACACTTTTGAATGGTTGGTGTAAGTTTCATAAAGCACGTTAGAATAGTAGACATCACTTTATAATGGTTTGTGGAATTTTCTCATGACAGTTTATATCTTTATGTAATTTCGGTTAGGCGAGTATCAGTTAGTGGTGGCACTTTTGATTAAAACGTTTCATTTTTCTTTTCTTTTCTTTTCTTTTTTTTAGCTATGGCCTCTGCATAGTCTCTATTATTTTATAATTACAACTGATAAGCTCAACTGTCAAATCTATGCAACACAAAAAAAAAAAACGTATTTACATAGGCTATTTATTGTACAAAGCAGGCTACTGGAAATAAACTTACAATGAAAAATACACATTAAAGGGCATTAGACACATTTTAATCTTAATAGAGGAATATTTGTTGTACAAAAGAATACTTGACCGCAACATACTGTTAATTAAATCAATATTGTTCTGCTGTTAAGTGCGTGTGTCACGCAATCTACATTATGCAGCGGCACCCAGCGGCAGGTGTCAGTCACTACCGAAGGTGCGACACGCACTGCGACAATGTCAGTGACACAAGACGCAGTCCATTGACATGTGTCACAGGTTTTACTGACACATACCACTGAAAACCAGAAGTGCCACCGGAAGTGTCACTGAGCATAGTGGCATGTGCCAATGGTATCTTTGCGTCAGATGCCATGTCACTTAATGTTAAAACTGCTGCTGCAATGGCGGAAGAGCACGTCGCAGCACTTCGACCTCGGCGCAGTAATATTGGTTCTATTGATGGAAGTTAGAGGGAGAGGGAGAGTTTTCAGGAGTGATGATATTACAGCACCGAGGTCGAAGTGCTGCGAGAAGAGAAAAGTACTCTTCCGCCATACATTATAGTTATCATTTTTTATCCGCTTAGAAAATCGCCCCGTATTATTTTGTGTCACCATACTTACTCGTGTAACTATTCATGTAACCGTCTTTAAATAAGGAAAACATGGAAGTGTTTGGTAGCTTCTAAATTCATCTCTGTTTGGATCCTAAGGAATGAATGGTGCTAAGCTAAATGCTAGCATACTGGCGCCGCGCGCTAGAGCGATTAAGTGCACGCACTGAGATAGGAGAGGTACGTATCAATTCGTCTAAATTGAGGGAAAAACATATTGGAATATGGAAAAAACTGTGACGTTTTCCTTTAAAGCAGCAGTGTTGCAAGCTTATGAATTAGTCCCAGAGGCTTATCGTCAAAAGTTTAGGTCTCAGTCAAAGTCTTTCAAACAAACCTGTGTAGAATTTGCTCGAGAAAAGAGAGTACTTTTTGAAAAATGGTGTTTAGTAAGTCAAGTTGTTGACTTCGAGCAACTCCAGGAGTTATTGTTACTGGAGGAGTTCAAAAATTGTATACCGGTGTAGCAAATTTAGCTCAAAAGGGAAATGTATATAAATAATTATAATTAATTATGATTAATTACAATTATTTATATTGGCTGACAGTAATAAACTGTATCAGAATTAAATTGCCATCAGCTGATCTGTTCGTCCAGCGAACATTCAGTGTATGATCATACCAACTCTAAGAAAGGATATTTTCGTGGCCACAGAAAATACTTTCCTAAGTATTAATGCATTAGAGCATGTAGTAAGGATCAAAATGGTAAAGGGACATTAATATTCAAGGCAGAATCAGAAACTCATGTAATTTGTGCACAAGAGTTTTATTAACTAAACACTAACGCAAACTAGTCTAACAAACAAACAAACATACAATCACTCATACATGGGGAAAGGGCAAATGAGAGTTGCTGGATGAAACCATCAGGAAAACCAGAGAATGCAATTATGGAAAGAGTCAGTTAACCACCTGAGTAAAACCATCAGTGCCGTTTATAACGGGGTCTATAACTTACACTAAACCTCTGTTTCGTTTAGTTAAATGTACTATACTTGCACTGCCTTGATCGTTGACGAGTGTCCAGAAGGCAGTCTCGGATGAAAGTCTTGATGGTTTCAAGGTTTTGGACTTGCAATCAGGTTCTTCCTGGTTTGAAGAGTGATGAATTCCAAAGATGTTCTGACTCGATGGTGATTGGGAGTTAAAATGAAGAAGAGTTAAGAGACATCAGCTAAGATCCAAGAATCTTTGGTCGAATGGAAAGACAAGGCCGCGAGGCCTGGCACAAAAACTTAATGGTCCAGAAGACATCTAGCTCACATCTTCCTCATCCTCTTAGGGTCTAACAGAACCGCCAACTGGGTCTTTGTGGTCAAGAGTCATCTCCCAGGCTGGGGAGATCACCCACGGCTCTATGTTGGGGCCCACCGGGCGTGCCTACACCGGTTCAGGCTCTCCGTGAGTCCTTCACGAAGCAATCAGAAGATAGCAGAAGAGCTTTTAGCAGAAGAGAGGCCGGACCTGTGTGTGAGAGCTTTATCTGGTATAGAGGTCACACCTGGGGAGTCAAAGAGCCAATGGACTCCAGTCTCTTTGGAGGGAAGGTTTTACGACTCTTTGTCTCTGAGCATGGTAATTTGCATGGGGTTGGATTGGAAGTTGATATACAAACTATTAAAGATTCTTAGAACACATATTTGTTGCATAGGTAGCAACATATAATATACACTCTCAATTAGATCATCCGAAGACGAATTGATAGAGATCAAACATGATATAAGTGAGGTAATATTAACTAGTGATCTATCATAAGCATGCATAAAACAGGATACAGTACAAAAGACAATATACAAGAACAGTAACAATATACACAATGGCCTGAGGATGTGTGTGTTCATTCAAAGAAAGGTTTTTCAATGAATTAATTAGAGATGAGTCCATTCTTATGTGCCTTATGTGCCTTTTCTATGGAAAGGGTAGGGAGAGGGAGAGCTCTCTACATGCCATTAGGTCGTAAAGTTCATCTGGCCTGGCAAAAGTCTCCTGGTTGCCATGGCAACCAGGGGCCTGGACTTCGTTCACAGACATATAGGTACAGAGTCTGGTGTTGGGTGAGGGGTCTGTGACTGTTTGTTAATCTAAGAAATAACTGACTTGTTAACTCTAATGAACAAATGTGTGTCTGATTAGTCCAAATGCTACACCGGAGGCTGTTGTAATCAGTGATGGGAATAACGGCGTTATAAATAAATGGCGTTACTAATGGCATTATTTTTTTCAGTAACGAGTAATCAAATAAATTACTGTTTCCGCCGCTACAACGCCGTTACCGTTACTGACAATAAAATACTGTGTTACTATAATTTATTATAATATTATTATAATTTTATTTTTCAATTCATCTGAATGAATGCGCAGTGTAGTTGTATTTGACGTACCATAAACTCTAGTGTGAAGGCGCACGGCTCGCCGTCGCTTTGTCACACCCGCAAAGAAAGATACAGAGCAAGAGAGTCTTTCAAAACATGCAGAATTGACGCGCTACATGTAAACGATATTCTTTGTTGTATTTTCCTGTCAAAATAACGGAGTTCCTTTGGAATTCTTCAGATTTTAAGAACTGCCGGGTTCTCTGGTAATGGGCGGACCTAATGCGCAAACGACAATCTCATTGGCTGGCGCTCACCTATTATCATCCCTGTCTTGATTTCAGCAAATCAATTCTAGTGAACGCAGACTACGTGATTAATATTCATGAACCCAGCAGTTTATTAATCCTTAGCGCATTTTATATTGTTAAATTCGTAGTAGTTTTATGTTATCAAGTTTCCCCCCCCCCCCCCTTTTTTTTATAGAAACACTAAATGACAAACAACATCTTAAGCACCACCACCAGTCCCAAGTTCAGTCAACATGACAAATATGCATTCATACTTGGTTATTCTAATTACTAAAGTTCTATCATCATATAATGATAAATTATCATAATATCATATTATAATGCTTGACTGACTGATGCTAAGTGTCAGTGGATAAATAGTGTAGATTAATGTACAATGTATTATAATAATAATTTATTCTATTTAGAGTCCATTTCATTAATTTAACATATTCAATATTGGGGGCATTCAAGTTATTTGACATTTGAACTTTTTTTTTTTTTTTTTTTTTTTAAGTAACGCAATAGTTACTTTCCCTGGTAATTAGTTACTTTTATAATGATGTAACTCAGTTACTAACTATAGTGAGTATAGAGTTATAGTAACTATAATTAATTACTTTTTTAAAGTAATGTGCCCAGCACTGGTTGTAATATATTTGAATGAACAAAAAGTTAATTCTCTTTCTGATGCCGCTGTGTTAGCGGACGAATTTATTTTGACACATCATCCTACACGTCCTGAGAGAACTAGTTATCCCGTAGTTAAAGTAGTGAGAGAAGAGACTCTGGTATCTCCTCAAATTCTGAGGCCGGGGAAGAGTACAAAGCCACCCCGTCAGTTTACTTCGGGGCGGACAGCGGGGAATAGGGTCTGTTTTTTTTGTTTAGATCCTGGCCATTTAATTGCTGATTTCAAGGCCTGGAAACAGAAAGCAGCTGCTAAAACTAAAAATGTGGCTTTTGCTCAGTCTATATCTGAATCTGATTGTACCTATGGACCATTTATTTTGCATGGCAATGTGTCATTTGCAAATGGTTCGGAAACTAAATCAGTTTTGGTTTTGCGTGATACTGGGTCGGCTCAGTCCTTTGTGTGCAAGGATGTGTTGCCCTTTTCTGATCAGTCCTATACAGGTAGAAACGTGCTGGTGCGAGGTATCGAGATGGGCTGTGTTCATGTTCCCCTCCATAATGTTCACTTAAAATCTGATCTCATTACAGGGGCTGTTGAGTTGGGTGTGCACCCTAAATTACCTGTGGACGTGACCTGATGCCTGCCTTCAGCCTGGATTTGTCTGTGCAGTGTTCCCTGCCTGTGTGGTAATGAGGTCGCAATTAAAGAAGTTTAACGATGTAATTGACATCTCGGATTCTTTTCGTGGTACTGGCTCTGAACCTGGAAAGGATCATTTAGTTGTGGAGGCTGAGGTAAAGTCTAGTTTAGAAAATTTGACAGCTGAAGGAGTTCATTTATGGGTGGGTCGAGATCAGTTATCCCTAGCCTAGAAGTCTGATCCTACATTACGAAATTGTTCTGAGATGGCAATTAATGTGAACGATATCTCTGATTTGAATACGACTTATTATTGGGATGAGGGAGTTCTCATGCGTAAATGGAAGCCTTCACATTCTGATGCGGCAGACTGGCAGGTGAGATATCAAATTGTGTGTAGGATATCAGAGCGAATCAGACAAATTAAGATTTGATCGGATTGGTGTTGAACAACCCAAAGAGCCAAATTCCAGAGAGGCCCCAAGGCTGCAACAGGATGCCATAAATCAGACTCCTAGCTCCAGCCCGTCTGAAGAAAACCTTACCAACGAGCCTCTTTCACAGAACAGCTTGCAACATTAAAACAAAAGGAACACTTATTGATAAGTTCAATGAAGGAAGGAAACCATCAAATTTGGGGCAAGTAATCAAGACTGATGGTCAAAGAGATGGCCATCACATGTGTTCCACGATAGAAATCACAGCTTCTCTTATCTCCACATAGAAGAAAGATCAGACTGAAATTCCTTTGTCCACAGAGTCGTTTCCATATGCACCTAAAATCATCTTAAAAGGACTTATGAGCAACTAATGAACTCCATATTATGTATGTAACCCACACAATTGATGATCATGTTTTAATCACATATGATGTATGTCTTTTAATAACTAGGGAATAGTTTAAAAGTTAATATTCATGTTTGGTATGTATGAGTTTGAAAAATCATGCTTTAAATGTTTCTTCCAATCAATTCTTTGTCAAATGTACCATAGTCTTGTTAGGGAAATCATGTCCAAAATTGTACTCTGTAAGAGCGGGAAAATTTGGACCATATGACTGATAAGATAACATGTTAGATTTATGAATGGGGAGGAGAAACATACAACACCACGAGCCAAGATCATTTCTAATTGGTCAAGACGTCCAGATAGGACGGTCTAGAAGCCGAGTTTAAATACTCAGGACAGCTCTTAGCCCTCTTCCTCTTGGTTCCTCTCGTGCTTCTTCTTCTCTTTTGCCACCGCGTTTTGACGCTGCTCTTTGAGCGTGCTCTGGCCTACATGCCAGCTGCTACCACAATGAGAAGAAAAACCACCTAGTCTCGATACATTCTTTTATTCTTTTACTTTAATTTCTTGTCTTTCCGTGAGAGTTTCGTTAAGTTAAGTTTGCCGCAAAGTCCAGCTCTGACTGCACCCGCCCAAACTTCAACCAGACCAACTCCGCATCAAGAGCCAACGCCCAAGACATCACTACGAAAGACCACTGAACTCAGCCAATCAGCATGTAGCGGCCCCTTGGCTTCCAAAACATGAGGCAGAGAGGTTTGACGGGTGTTTGCAGTTTTATTTCTGTTTCGATGCAATCAACTTCCAGATTGCTGATTAACTCCTTCCGTGCATCACAGCATCTCAATGCACCCTACTGCACCTTGTATCA
The DNA here is from genome assembly GCA_039654775.1 of Spinibarbus caldwelli. Lineage (NCBI taxonomy): Eukaryota > Metazoa > Chordata > Actinopteri > Cypriniformes > Cyprinidae > Spinibarbus > Spinibarbus caldwelli. The sequence goes on from CM077227.1 coordinate 15,888,446, forward strand.
CCGTAAAACTACACAAATGAAACATAACAGAAGATAACTTGAGCAATATGTATTCACAATGTGAGATTCAAAGTATTACATAGTATAATTTACACAAGCAGAGTTCACCCAACACCATTATCAAAGCAAATAACAAATAAACTAACATGAAATACAATGTAAACAACATACCTCATCCCGCTATTGCCAAAAAGGGGACACTAAACACATTCATATATTTCAAATAAACTCCAAATTCTGCCTTATGTGAGCTCGTGCAACACACGTGAAACCCTTTTCTTTCTTTTTAGTGCGGCAAACATCTGTCACCAAGTTACCTTGCGCCCTCTAGTGACGCCTTCAAGTAAAACTAATTAAAGGGCAAGCGGTCATTACACTCCCACCAATCATGTTGTGATACATTAACTCAAGTAACAGATTAAATAAATCATACATGATTCCAAACCTGGATGACCGCTCTTAATCAAGAATTTATAATGCATTGACAAATCACTCTTTAGAAAGTGTCTCATGCAAGGGTGTCACCTGTTAACAAATCACTCACTCTCAAGCAGGACCACCAGCTTCTGAATTGGTCTTTCAATGATATTAGGCTTGGAGTGCTGCTCTTGCTTACTCTTTGGTTCACCTGTTTGAATCTTAACTTGTCGAACTAAACCATCACTCCCCTGGATGACTTCAACGACTCTACCTAAGTGCCAACGGTTTCTTGGCAACATGTCCTCTTTCATGATGACTATGTCATTGACTCTGAGATTCCGCCGTGGTATGTGCCACTTCTGCCGTGTAGAAATGTTCAAGAGATACTCTCTTTTCCAGCGGCTCCAGAACTGCTCAATTAAATACTGAACCTTGCGCCACCTTTTTGAAGCATACAGGTCTTCCCTTTGAAATTTCCCAGGAGGAGGGAGAGCGGTCTTAGACTTCATCAAAATAAGGTGGTTTGGGGTTAACGGTTCCAGAGACTTGGGATTATTTATTCCATCGATTGTCAATGGACGACTGTTGATGATAGACATTGCTTCATAAAACAATGTTCTCAAGGAGGAATCATCAAGTCTACCTGGACACTGAGAAAGTGTGACATTCAGCACACTGCGAACAGACCTTATTTGGCGCTCCCAGACACCTCCGGTGTGACTCGCTGAGGGAGCATTAAAGACGAATTCACATTGGTTTTCATTGAGAAACAACTCTAGTGTCTTGACGTCACACTCCTTGAGAGCATCTCTTAGCTCATTTCTAGCTCCTACGAAATTCGTGCCACAATCACAGTAAAGTCGGCGAACAGCCCCTCTGAGGCTAATGAAACATCTCAGGGCATTGATAAATGTGTCAGTTGACAAGTCTTCAAGCATTTCGATGTGAACAGCTCGTGATGAAAGGCAGGTGAAAATTATTCCATACCTCTTGTATTCCTTTCGACCCCTCTTTATAACAAATGGGCCAAAGCAGTCCATACCGGAGTAGGAAAACGGGGCAGAGGTTTCAACACGCTCCTTAGGGAGCTCAGCCATTTGCTGTTCTTCTGTTGGCCGCCTGAGCTTCCTGCATTGAACACATCTGTGTATCAATTTAGCAACTGATTTACCGCCGCCGATAACCCAAAATCCATTTACTCTGAGCTCCATGAGTGTCAGATACCTCCCTTGATGACAGACTTTGGCATGATAGTGGGCCAAAATAAGTTTGGTTATGTGACTGTCCTTTGGCAGAACCACTGGGTACTTTACCTCTTCACTCAGAGATGATTGTTTCAATCTTCCTCCTACACGAAGGAGACCTCCCTTCATGATGGGATCGAGGGGAAAAAGTGCACTTGAGGTCTGAAGAACATTTCCTCCTTGAATCACCCTTATCTCGTGGGAGAAAGCTTGCTGTTGGACGAGCTTAATCACAGCCTCAGAAGCTTTTTCACATTCCTCCACAGTGACAATGTCATTGGGATATTTCTGTGTTGAAGCTAGCCTTTTTATTCTAGCAACCACTTTGATGAGTGTTCTCCAAGAGGAAAAGCGATTGAATCGGCTAAGCAAGTCCAAACCATCACTGCCTTTAGTTACAAAGGTTTGGGTTAATCTAACCTCAGGGTCACCAACAAGTAGGTTATTCGAAAAGTGAGGTGTTGAATGCACTTCTCGTTCCCATATGAACTTGGGTCCTGACAGCCAGAATGTTGAGGATATCTCTGAGGTGTAAAGGCCCCTGGAGGCGTGGTCGGCTGGATTCTCAGAAGTGTTGACATAATGCCACTGACTTACATCCGTGATTTCCCTGATTAATTGTACACGATTTGCAACGAATACATGAAATCTTGTTGCGTCATTTTTGACATATGCCAGCACGACCTGCGAGTCAGTCCAAAAGAACTCCTGATCGATCTTCATCTCCAGTTCGGTCTTTAACATAGCACTCATTCTGGCAGAAACTACAGCTGCAGACAATTCCAATCTTGGGATACTTAGAATTTTTGTGGGTGCAACTCTAGCCTTGGCCATTACGAGACTGCAGTGTACTTCATCCTTGTCATTTTTGAACCTAAGGTAAGAACATGCACCATACCCTAGATTGCTTGCATCTGAGAAGTGGTGCAGTTCTGTCCAAATGATGGTACCAAAGGATGGCGGATGGTAACATCTGGGAATGCTGAAATACTTCAGCTCCTGAAGACTACTCTTCCACTCCTCCCACCGTGGGATTAAGTCTTCAGGAAGGGGATCATCCCACCCAATGTTTCTACAGCACAGATCCTGTAAAATAACTTTTCCTTTCAGAAGAAAGGGGGAAACAAACCCAAGAGGGTCATACAAGGAAGCAGTGACCGACAAGATTCCACGACGTGTTGATGGGTGATCTTTTGGTTTGATGTCAAATCTAAAGGTGTCGTCTTTCACAGCCCACTGAATGCCAAGAACGCATCCTGTTGCTTCAGGATTAAGATTGAGCGGTTTGGTGGGTATTGCCCATTTTGAAGAATCTACACAACGTAAGACTTCCTCTTCATTTGAACTGAACTTATGAAGGTGTAAACCTCCACACTTGCACAATGCTTGGGCTTCAACGATTAGTTCTTTAGCTTTCTGAATCAAAGGGACTGAGATCAAGCCATCATCCACGTAGAAGTTCTTCTTGATGAATGATGAAGCTGATGGATATTCAAACTTGTATTGTTCTGCCAAGTATTTGATGCCAAAGTTGGCGCATCCAGGAGAGGAAGCAGCACCGAAGAGATGTACAGCCATTCTGTATTCTCGTGGTTCTCCCTGCAAATCTCCGTCCTCCCACCATAAGAATCTCAAATAATTTCTTTCCTCAGGGGGAACAAAGAATTGATGGAACATCTTTTCAATGTCGCATATCACGGCAACCGCTTCTTTCCTGAAGCGGCAAAGGACTCCCACCAAAGAGTTAATCAAGTCTGGTCCAGTAAGCAGTGTATCATTAAGGGAAATACCACAGAATTTTGCGGAGCAATCAAACACCACCCTCAACTTGCCTGGCTTGTGAGGGTGGTAAACCCCATGATGTGGTATGTACCATGCTATTTCTTCCTCAGACAGTGTAGGGGCTGGCTCTGCATCTCCCTTGTTAAACATATCCTCCATGAAGGCCTTGTAACTCTCGTAATACTGCTGGTTGTTCTTCAGCTTCTTCTTTAAGTGCTGTAGTCGTGCAATGGCAAGCTTCTTGTTATTAGGCAGTAAAGGAGAGCTGCTACTCTTGAACGGGAGGGGCAGTTGATAATGTCCATCATCTTTATGCTGAATTTTATCACTAAGAAGGCGTAGGAACCGGATGTCATCCTGAGATACATGTTTGTCCTCTGGATTCTTCTCATTGAAGTCTGACTCTAATACCTTTAAGATATCGTTTGCAGATGGGACTAACATTTCCTTCACTGAGACTCGATGAACAAAGCTTTGGTTCCCTTGCCTGTCTAGATGAGGATTACAAAGGCCTATGATGCTCCATCCAAGCCTTGTTTTCTGTGCAAAGGGCTCATTTTCACTGCCAGTAATAACCTCTAAAGGAGCCAATGCTGAAGGACAATCGTATCCAATCAACAAACCTATGTCACAGCTCTGAAGAGGTGACAATTCATTGGCGATGTGCTTGAGGTGAGGCCATTGCAACGCTGTCTTTCTAGTCGGAATATAAGCTTTGTCCACAGGAATAAAATCGCAAGTATAGGCCTGCGGAACCTGAATGTGTTTCTCACTATAGAGTCCTCTGACCCTTAGGCCTCTGATTTTACAACTTGTAGTGAGAGTATCCGTAGCTGTCATAGTGCTAAGTCTCAACTTCACTGCTTCACTGCTTACATGTAGCTCATCAAGAAAATCCTTTAAAATGAAAGTCGAATCGCTCTGTGTGTCAAGTAGAGCATATGTGAGAATTTCATTTTGTGGCTCCTCTGCAGCTGAAATGAAGACAGGAACGATGCTAGACGTAGCAGAAGCATGCTGCGTTAGGGCATTAGATGTGACCCTTTGTATTTCCTGACTGGTGTCTTCTACAATAGGAGCAGAATCTGATTTTAGTGTCCTCACATTGTCTTTGTCTCGCTCTTCATGTAAGCAAGTTGGGTGGCGCAGGCCACAAATACCACAGGTATGTCGTCTTTTGCAGTCTTTGGTAACGTGCCCCTTCCTCAAACATCCGAAACAGAGGTGGTTCTCACGAATGAAAGATCTTTTATCATCTGTGGATTTTGCTGCAAAGACAGGACATTTGGCAATATTGTGCATTTCATTCTTACAAACAGAGCATGGTGAGGTTGGTTTGAATTCTGGTCTCTTTAATGTTGGACCCTTCACTTGAGCTCTTGTGTTGAGAGCCTTGGCTCTCTTGGGGAATCTCTCATCTGAGGCCTTAGAACTCATCAGAAGTGAAGATGTGACAGGGTTGCAAGCTATCTTAGATTCCTTCTTTAAAAACTCTGCGAACCGTTTAAAGCTTGGATAGTCACCAGATTCATCCAACTCTTCCACCACGATTTTGTTCCATTTACGCACAATCCACTCAGGTAATTTCTTGAGTAGTTTGTAATTTTCCTCACAGTCATTTAAAATATCCAAACCTTTGACATGAGGAATTGCTTCCACACAGCCTTGTAGAAAATCTGTGAATTCTCACAGTGAAAGAGGATCATTGGCACCAATCTTAGGCCATTTCATAAGCTTTTCTCGAAATGCTCTCTGAACAATGAAGGAATTTCCATATCTCTCTTCCAGAACCTTCCAGGCACCCTGATATGCATCTTCTGAGTTTCTATAAAAGAATCCTTCCACAGCCTTTCGGGCTTCTCCAGCAAGATAGGTTTTCAGGTAGAACATCTTCTCACTCGCTGAAATTGACTTGCGATCGATAAGTGCGGTAAAGGACATTTTCCAGTCGATAAACTTTATTGGATCACCAGTGAAAGTTGTTGGTTCTGGGATGGGTAATCGACTTATACTCAGGGAGTTAATTAATGCTTGAGTTAAGCTTGCGGTCTCTTGAGTCATCTGCGCCTGTTGAGATGCTTGATGAGGATGGAAAGACTCAGCTTCAGGATTTAGCTGGGGTTTGCTATCGGCCTCTGTCCAGTCAGGCCTAGTTACATTGACTCTTTCCTCCTCATAGTCTTCAAAATTTCCCTCAAAATCATTGTATACTTTCACACGAGCTGCAGCTACCCTGACTTCCTTATCAGCCTTTAGCATCTGCAGCCTTGTTCTCTCCTCCTCAAGTCTTAGGGACATTTCTGTTTTCCTTTGTTTAATTTCTGCTAGCATTTTTGCTTCATTTAGCTTCCAGTCATTTTCTATCTTGTGTAGTCTCGCTTGCTGGTCAGAGATTTCTTGCATGGCCTTTGCTTGCTCTATTTTGGCTGCAAGTTCTGCCTCGGCATCAGCTCACTTACTGGAAGCTTTGGAGGAAATCTTTGACTGGATTTCTAAACTTGGTGATGACTCTGAAATGACAGTTTCAGTGTTTGTGCAACCAAAGATAGATTCATACTCATCTTTGTTTAATACTTGTCTCACTTTCTCTTTCACAACAAGTTCTTTATGAATCTCATCAGAGGTTTCTATTCTGTTACTCACCAGATCACAAATTTCTGCAGTCAATGTGGCACAGGCATCAACTCTTTTAACAATTTCTGGGTTTGCAGTATGATTGCGCAGCAAGGGAGCATAACACTGGTTAACTACATCTTGTCTGTCTTGAATATTTCTTTGGATTTGATCGAGATCTTCACGGGAGCATAAAGTTTTTAATTTGGACCTAGTTTCCTTAGCTGTCTGCTTCCAGGAGTCATAAGCTTTGTTAAAGGCTTTCTGATGCTTCTTTGCTTCCTGATTATGCATCTCCAGTCCCTTCTCTGTAAGACTTCCCTTTCGTGAACTTGATCTAATTTGTTGCCTTTCTAGGGGAATGCTTGATTCCTCTGCTGGGAATGACATTTGACTTGCTTGCTCAGCTGTTTGCTTAGTTGCGTCTTCCATTGTTGTCTGTCTTTAATTATAAAGAGCAGTGACCTACTCGCATCAGACCTATATGATTTAGACACTTAATTGGGTAGCAAACAGGAATAAGGCAAATGTCATGCAAGAGCTCTACAGGTTTTCAACATTCGGACAATTGTAGAAATTATTTTGCATAACAACATACAATATATGTCAATATATAGACATTACATTGCATGAAAGCAGTAAATGCAACCCAAACCAACATCTGATATAGGATGTGCCTTGAGAATCACATGCACAAAGTAAATATTCAACCTTTAGTGATCAATCTTACAAATCTCTTTACTTTAAATCTTGAAACATTCAATTTTACACTTTAAGAATGTTTTTAAACGTCCGAAGTCCCCTTTTAATAATGAAAGGTTCAACTTGTAAGGTCACACGTATGAATGAGGGGTATATTTGTGATTCGTTTCACTTATCTTGCCTTTAACTGAAGATAAACTCTGCATCTGTAGTAATGTGCTTTGATTTGCTGTTCACTTCCAAACTTTGATGAGTGTGCAGAGCTCTGAGCTGGCAGTCCAATGTCCCGACCCACGTGGTAATCAGTCTCTTGCTCAAGCGAGGAACAGCAGCGCGATGCGATGAAGGCCTCCGATGCAGCGTCACGCTCACGCGATGAAACAGCAGCGCTATGCGATGAAAGCCTCATATGCAACGGAGAGTTTTACTGTAGCGGCCCCTTGGCTTCCAAAACATGAGGCAGAGAGGTTTGACGGGTGTTTGCAGTTTTATTTCTGTTTCGATGCAATCAACTTCCAGATTGCTGATTAACTCCTTCCGTGCATCACAGCATCTCAATGCACCCTACTGCACCTTGTATCACCGTAAAACTACACAAATGAAACATAACAGAAGATAACTTGAGCAATATGTATTCACAATGTGAGATTCAAAGTATTACATAGTATAATTTACACAAGCAGAGTTCACCCAACACCATTATCAAAGCAAATAACAAATAAACTAACATGAAATACAATGTAAACAACATACCTCATCCCGCTATTGCCAAAAAGGGGACACTAAACACATTCATATATTTCAAATAAACTCCAAATTCTGCCTTATGTGAGCTCGTGCAACACACGTGAAACCCTTTTCTTTCTTTTTAGTGCGGCAAACATCTGTCACCAAGTTACCTTGCGCCCTCTAGTGACGCCTTCAAGTAAAACTAATTAAAGGGCAAGCGGTCATTACACAGCAACCTCGGGAAACCCCTTTCTCCAAAAATCACAAGGACACAAGGGAATTCCTTAAGGTAATACAAGCAAGTACAACCTCCAGACTTTTGCTGAGTAGGTGCAGTTTAATATAAATTTTAGCCTCATTGAGAAACTCAATGCGAGGGTCAAATGATTGATGGTTCAGGTCTATAGGCAATTGCACATATTGCTGTAAACTTGGGATTTCACATTTTCATTCTGTAAACTTATCCTTTCCTCACTTTCTCTCTTTCTGCAATGTGTGAATGTGTGAATGCATGTGTTCATGTGTTAGATTAGATTAGTTTACATGTCTTAGGTTTATATAAATAAAGTCTTATTCATATTGAAAAGAGAAGTATCTTGTGTTTTGTGCTTACAAGTTAATGTCTTAAACTGCCGATCTTGTTACTGTGCTATTTAATAGTGTTTTCACTATATTTTGGATTTTAATATCCAGTGTAGAGTTGATGTTATACGGCTCGTTCAGTGACTCGCTGCCGACTCAGTGATCAGCCGTGAAACAGTGATTCTGTTAAAATTCCCTATAAAATCAGAAACGATTTCCTTTGAGCTAAATTGACTTGTTTCCCTTATATATTACGTATTTACAAATTTTTACATGTGTTACCAACTGGATATCGATTACAGGTATTAAAATTTGCTCACGGACATCCTCTTTCGGGACATTTGGGAGTCACGAAAACATTTCACCGTGTTTCTAAGTATTATTTTTGGCCTGGATTAAAATCTGCTGTATCAGATTTCTGCCGTTCGTGTGACGTTTGTCAGCGTGCAGGGAAACCGAATCAAAAGATTCCTTCGGCACCTTTGTATCCCATTTATATCCTGTGCTAAGTGAACCTTTTGAGAGACTGATTATTGACTGTGTGGGTCCGCTGCCCAAATTGAAAACCGGGCATCAGTACATTCTAACAGTTATGTGTTGTGCGACGCGTTATGCAGAGGCTATTCCGCTGCGCTCGATTAAAGCTCCTCTAATTGTGAAAGAATTGGTGAAGTTTTGTACTACTTTTGGTCTGCCTCGAGCAATTCAGACTGATCAGGGGTCAAATTTTACCTCGAAGGTATTTGCACAAACGCTCACTAAGTTGGGAGTAACACATAAAATGTTAAGCGCATACCACCCAGAGTCGCAGGGAGCTCTTGAGCGGTTCCATCAGACATTAAAGTCCATGCTCCGTGCCTTCTGTATGGAGACTGGTAAAGATTGGGCGGACGGGTTGCCATTGTTGATGTTTGCCATACGTGAGTCAGTTCGGGAATCGTTGGGTTTTAGTCCCGTTGAGCTTGTGTTTGGGCACACGGTTTGTGGGCTGTTAAAGCTCTTTAGTGAGCAGTTGCTAAAGAAGTCTACTTCACCTGTGTCCATTCTTGAATACGTAAGTTCTTTTCTTGACATCAGGTGTGCATGTTCGCCAAAGCTCATCTGGCCGATGTGCAGTCTAAGATGAAGTAGCGCTTTGACCAGAAAAGTGTGTCGCGTAATTTTCATGCTGGTGATTTGGTTCTTGTTTTACTTCCCATCCCTGAATCTACATTTCAAGCGAAATTTTTCGGTCCTTATGTGATAGAAAAGAAGCTTAGTCAAATGGATTATGTTGTGGGCACACCAGATCGAAAGCGTAAGAGTCGAGTTTGTCACATAAATATGCATAAGGCATATTATGAGCGAGAGATGAGACGGACTCCCTCGTCATCAATGCTTGTTACCTCTATTCTTGTTGATTCTGAGCGGACACAGGAGGATGATGTGGCGGATGGTTATCAAGGTTGTGGGGTACGACTGGAGAATTCAGTTGTTTTGCATAACTTAGATTCTCATTTAGAGCATTTGCCGATATGCCAACAAGAGGATGTAGTGCGACTGATACGAAAATACCCCTCTCTATTTTCTGATGTTCCTGGTAGAACTACAGTCCTGTGTCATGATATTGACGTAGGTACTTGTTTGCCCATAAAGCAACATCCGTACGGACTGAATCCAATGAAACGAGCAGCGATGAAAAATGAAGTGGAATATTTGCTGAGAAATGGATTGGCTGTCCATAGTCAAAGTCCGTGGAGTTCTCCATGTCTGTTAGTCCAGAAACCAGACTCTTCGTTTTTGCACGGACTACCGAAAGGTTAACAGTGTGACTAAAGCGGATTCTTTTCCTTTACCCCACATTGAGGATTGTGTCGATCGAATTGGCTTTGCCTCTTACGTTACTAAATTAGATCTCCTTAAAGGGTATTGGCAAGTCCCTTTAACTGCGCGTGCTAGCGAAATATCTGCGTTTGTGACTCCTGATAGCTTTTTGCAATAAAATGTAATGGCGTTCGGGATGCGGAACGCCCCAGCGACTGACGCAGAAGGTTTTGTCAGGAGTGACGAATTGCGAAGCATATCTGGATGATCTAGTCATTTATTCGAACAGTTGGGAGGACCATTTGAATCGTTTGGCTCTAGTGTTCAGCCGTCTGGCTGAGGCTTCTTTGACTTTGAATCTTTCAAAGTGTGAGTTTGCAAAAGCAGTGATCACATATTTGGGTAAAATGGTAGGTCAGGGGCATGTGAAGCCCGTGATGGCCAAAGTGAGTGCAATCCTTGATTTTTCCCATTCCTGTAAATAAAAGAGAACTTCAAAGATTCCTGGGAATGGCAGGATACTACCACGGATTTTGTTATAATTTCGCAACGGTGGTGTCTCCGTTGACTGACCTTCTTAGCACTTCGAGAAAATTCGATTGGAATGCAAGGTGTGATCATCCCTTCACTGGGGTGAAAGATTTATTGTGTAACGCGCCAGTTCTCTCAGCTCCTGATTTCACACGATCTTTTCAGCTGAATGTCGATGCGAGTGCTGTTGGAGCTGGTGGTGTGCTGATGCAGGAGGATGACTCAGGTATTGAGCACCCCGTGAGTTATTTTTCTAAGAAATTTTCTAAGTGTCAATGTAACTACAGCACAATTGAGAAGGAGGCGCTGGCCTTGGTACTGGCGTTGCGACACTTTGAAGTGTATCTGGGGGGCCATTGTAGCCCGATTAAAGTGTACGCCGATCACAATCCATTAGTGTTTTTGTCACAGAGGTCTAACTCAAACCAGCGTTTGATGCGGTGGTCTCTCATTTTGCAGGAGTACAACCTTGAAATTAAACATCGGAAGGGTTCAGACAATGTAGTTGCTGATGCACTGTCCCGAGTAGGGGTGTGCCCAAAGCCGAATACCTTATTCGGAAAGGCACGGATAATGACTTCAAAAACGAATAACGGATAATGAATAATTCTGCCCGAATATTCGGCTGAGGCTGCAGCACAGTCTGGTGTTTGCTAGATTCACAGGTGAGCAAGGGGATCAGCGCAATATTTTACACAACCCTCTAAATTCGCGCAATAATGAGTGTGTGAAGTGAATGAATTTAAACTTTATGGATGAAAAGAGCGCAAATCAAACATTGCTGTTGCCTACCGTGCATCTATCAGAAATCAGAGCTTGGCAAGAGTAATATTACCAAAAATAATACATCATACACGTTCTACTATTTGTGTATATTTAAAAGGCAATGATTTAAATCTTATAGGCTACAATATGATACACGAATTAATGGAATAAGCATAGCGCGATCGCCAATCAAACAGCCGCATTGCCGTCTCTTTGCGTCTCCTTCTCTCAAAAACCAAACCAGCTCTCTGTCAAGAGTAGGCTAATAATCAACTTATATACAGATACATTTTCTACTAGGCCTACATATTTGCTTCTTTATCTTTTGCTGGTTTGCGTGGCACACACACATTTGTTTAGTGAAGTTCAAAAAAGACTCGCTTAAAGAGTTCTACATAATGAAAATGTGCGCCTTGAACTAATTCAGTCGTGTTAAAATGCTCACTAAACGTTTGTCATGAAATCTCTCTGCTTGTATGATAAATTTATTTTAGAAATTATTAATTTTATATTTTAGAACACTGAATAGGACAAATAGTCGAAACACATATTTTTTCCATATAGGTAACTCTTTTCTTCCATACTTTTCCAGACCTGCAAATTACTTAAGTAAAATACTTTTTTAAACTACGCAGGAACCGGTGAGCCAAAGCAAATCATTTTGTTTTACATAAACCTCTACAATTATAATGCAGTAACAAGTTTGTGAAGTAAATGAGTGTAAATAGCAGTGTTGCAGTTGCCGTTTTCTATGCATTTCCTGGAAATTACTTAAATTAATTTCCATATTTCTAAACTGCATATGAACCCTTACTGTTTTAATTAGAAGATATTTAAATATTTATTTATCGGATCATGAAAGGTCCCCAAGCTGGGACTCGAACTTGCGTTGCCCGAAGCACAACCGCACTACATCTCGAAGCACCTACAAGGGTATTGGCTCCGACTGTTAGAAGATATTTAAATAAAGTTATCCTTTTTTTTTTTTTTTTTTAGTTAAACACGGCATATTTGTTCAGTGATAACTACGAAAAAAGATAGGCTGTAAAACCATAGAAATAACGGTCTTATCAAGTATAGGAAGTTCCGGTTCAAGCTCCGCCCACTTCCGGTTTTATCCGAATACAGATGCAGATACGAATAATTTTGTGATTGTTACAGATACAAATAGAGATACAAATACTGGCTTCGCTGCACACCCCTAGTCCCGAGTGTGCGGAGCTGATGGGTGACAGAGAATTTTTTTTTTTTTTTTGTATGGAAAAAATTTAGTGATGGGGGTGTTCCGTCCAAGGACGTATTTCATGTGTTTTGTAATTGTGTGTGTTGTATGTGGTTTTGTTTGCTTTCTTTCTATCTCTTTTTCTTTCTCTTTTCCTCATCACGAGATAGGAATTCCAGACAGCTGTGTTCAATCGGTGATGCCTGCGGTGATTGGATGATGACGGGAGGAAGTGGACATATAAGAAGTGGTGGATCTGTGGAGGAGTTGGGAGAGACTTCTTTTCGCCAGGGCCATTCTTCCTCCTGGTTGCCCAGACTCATTTGCTACTTGATTTTGGTTGATTTAATTCTGAATATGTGGACTCAGGACTTTGTTGTGTTCAGAAAGAGAACTGAGGTTGTTTAAAACTATTTGATTATTATTGTTTTATGTTAACTGGGGTTAATAGTTTCTTCTTATGTTTTGTTTTATTTAAGGGAACGTAGGGGGAGGGTGCCATTTTTGTTTGCACTTCTCTTTTCTCCTGGTTATGGGTAGATAGGAAGAGAGGGAAGTGTAACACGTGTCTAAGGAATTTGCAATAATTTAATTGCTGTTACTGCAGATAGAATTGAATTGAATTGATCAGAAGATTTAGAGATCGTAAAGGAGGTGGCGGGTTGTGGTGAGAAACAACAGACAAACACAAAGTTAAATTTGAACTTGGAATGTGATTCCTCTTAATAGAAAAGTGGAAATAATAACCAAAATAAAAAAGTAAATTACAATGTCATATAAACAATATACAATAAAGATAAACTTCCCTTGAGTGCACTCTTCTTTTACCCCAAAAATATACACGGACCGGTCATTTCAATGTCAGAAAGAAAAGAATAGAAGAAATGAAATGAATAAAAGAAATAACTTCTCTCTCAAAATATCACAGCTGTCCCAATAAGGACTTCGGTGTCAATCAAATGGGTTATGGGTAACCATACACCATCAGTAGTTCAATGTTCTGTAAAGTACTGATCAGTTTCTTCTCTTTTCCCGTTCTTTATCAATTCCCTCAAGGAAGGGAAATTAATAGTTCTTTAGATTCGGAATACGTCTTGCATTCATAAACCACACTCGTGCGTGACCAACAATGGCGTCGGTGAACTGCAACCAACAATAATCACGCGGTTCACTATGACATTTATAACTACTTAGATCGAAATACAAATTGAAAAGGGAAATAAACACAGTTTACTGCAACTAAATATCCATTTTGCATCTATTATGGAGTTTCTTTTTTAATACATTCTTTTTTTACCATTATATTATGCTGACTCACCGAGTAAAATGTGACTCAACAATATTCAATCTGCTTCTTCAGATACTGGATGGCTCGAAATAAATGAATTCTAATACTTTCGTACACCTTTCGGAGGATTTTAATCTATTTCCTTAAATTAGATCGCGAAGATCAGATCAGGTCTTTTCTTCTCTGTCAGGCTCGTCTCTTTTGTCATTGCGCATGCTCGTCGACACGCAGGGCGCGCAACAACAACGAGCTCTCATTGGTCAATAACTAATCTTCTAAATAGGATAAATTGACTAATTTTTAAATGTTCTTTAATAACTTCTACACTTCTTTTCAACTTTTATTAGAGAAATATGATGTTACTAAACTGTGAATATATTAAATAATTCCCTTCAATTACACTTCATTTAACCGGGGTTACAGAAGTTTCGTGTATTTTTATTTTTGGTTTATCTCTTTCTAGGAAATTTATAAATATCTTCGGGTTAGTTAGTTTGGTTTTGTTTGTTATTTTGGCCTAGCTCTCCCCTGAAGTCTTTGTTCCCTATGTTTGATAACCTTTTCTGTGAGATTGTTTCTGTTTATTCTTCTTTATTCAAATTAAAAAGATATTAATTTGAGTTGGTGTTTGTGTTGATTCTGGGACAGGAGGTTGGATGCCCTGGTTCTCTCTCCAAGGTATGTATGTATGTATGTATGTATGTATGTATGTATATATTTAGTTAGTTAGTTAGTTAGTTAGTTACTGGCTTCCCAGCCCTAGATGGGAAGTATGTAACACTGTCATGTAGCATTTCTAAATCCTCAGACTGAGTCTTAAATCTTTACCATCGCATTTTCAAGGTTGCATCAGACACAGTCAATATGGCTATCCAAAAGAAAAGGATAATTCTCTCGTACCAAATTAAAGATGGAAAGCGCATTCAGTGTCTGTATTGGAGGATGAGTGTGGAGGGGGCGGGGCCGAGGAGGGAGGGATACGTGTGCAGGAGGTTGTGCGGAGACTCTGGATACGCCGGCACTCCTGACAAATGAACACGAGTGCGGCTGTCACTGCAGGTGGACCCAGGGCCACTGTGGGGGTGCTGTTGGCACCTAACGGGTCCTCCAGGAGTCGCTGGGGGCCGGGGCCCATGTCTGAGGGGCCTCCTCCTGGCCCTGAAATTCCTGTCAGGGGTCTGGTACAGCTGTAGAGTGTGTGAGTAAAAGTAGTCACTTAACTACTGGAAAGGTATTTTTTTTTTTTTTTTTTTCACAAAACTTTGTTTTTCTATACAGTGCTTTACTGTATTAATAGAATCTTTGTAAAGGTCAGGAATTGATGAAGCATAGTTGTTAATGATGAGTTAACATTAACTCTGGGTAAATTAGATTTAATAATGTTGACATTATATTTTATTACAATTGTATTTTCAATGTTGTTTAAACAATATACACTGCAGTATAACATTGATTCAATTACATTATTATTGTCATGAATCCTGTCCATGCACTTCCATTTACTCACCACCAGAGGTCACTACTCCATCACATTGACTCTCACACCACACAGACTGTTATATATTAGCCTGGACTGCATTTCCCATAATTCTTTGCACTAAGTATACACAGCTGTCTCAATCACACGCTCACACCAGAGAACTATCTCACAATCACACACCCTATTTAAACCATGGACTTCAGTTCACAGATGGCCAAGTATTGATCTGCGTATAGCTCTCTTCTAGCGCTAGCTGCCTTACCGTGCCATTCTGTGTTTCTGTTCAGTTCCAGTGTTGTCCTGCGTTTATCACTCCCCTAGTGTTAGCTGCGATACGGAACCTGTTTGTTGTTTTCTAGTCTGTGTTCCCTGTATTTACCCTTGTCTCACTGTTCGGACTCTGTTTATGCCCTGCCTGGACTTTTGCTCTTGTACCTGGATTATCTCTCTGCCTTACCCTGTTGGATACTGTTCGCCGATCGTCGACCCACGCTTGTCCTAGGATTACTCTCTGTCTTATCTGTGTTATACCTATGTGCTGATGCTTTTGACCCTGCTTGTTTTGTGACCATGTCTATTAATAAAAGCCTGCAAATGGATCTGCACGCCTCTCGTCTCATCAGCCCCGTTACAATTATAGCTTTTTTTGTTAAAATTTGAGCCTTGTTTCAACATTAACTGAGAGTGCAAACAAAATACTGAACCAACATCATATTGTATCACTGATTCTACAACAGTCTTGTAGAATCAACATGTAACGTTATAGCATTGATTGTAGCAAAAGTGTAACATTGATTGAATGACTTAACAATAGATTTTTTTTTTGTTGACATTTTAACATTGATTTAAAATTAAATGAGGGTGCACAAGTGGCACTGAAACAACATCATTTTCTGACATTAATTCCATTCCATTGTTGTTGATTTAGCATTATTTCAATGGTTGCTTGCTATCTGGGATATCTTCCTCCACATCCACCTCCTCCTCCACCTACTGTGGTAGACATACAAGAACAGTAACAAACAATTAAAGAAACACAACATTTCTAAAACAAAATAAAAGCAGAAGCTACAATAGAGGTGTTTAGAACAGTAGAAGTTTATGTATTTATTTATCTATAGTATATTTTTGAAAATAGAGTTGTAGATGTATGTTAAAGCACTAGTAATCAAGACTTAACTCATTTCAGTTTAGTTTTAAATAGAGTACTTACCTTTAACTAGTAAAGCATGTTTTTGTGAGGTGCCTCTCTTTGTGATGCTATTCCAGGCTGTGCATTCATAATCTCCAGTGTGTGTGAAGTCAGTCTGATCTATGGTGAATGTGTGTGTGGTCTCATCAGTGTCTGTTCCATTAAACTTCCAGCTGAATGAGGCAGAAGGTTCAGAATTTGCAGAACAAGAAAGCGATACACGAATCCCTAAATCCACCACATCCTGACCCTTAATAGAAACATCTTCTGGTCCATCTAGAACACAGACAAGAGACTCACTGTTAGAGGAACAGACTGAGCACTGAAGAATAACTGTATTTCATCAGCTTTGAGCTCAAATCATCTTTATGTTTGAATGTTTAACACTCACAGTTGATGATCAGGTTGAGGTTTGCCGTCTCAGAGCTGACAGGGTTTCTATATGTACACTGATATTCTCCACTGTCTGATCTCTGCACTGGACTGATGGACACTGATCTGTTATCAGATGAGAAGATGATGCTGTTGCTAGGAGACAGAGGACTGTTATCTTTCATCCACTGCACAGAGGTGATGCTGATTATTAGGGGCCCAGAGGGCAACATAACCCATAATCATGTAGGATCATCATCAATGAAAGATATGTTAATTTACAATTAACACAATAACAATTATATATTTATTTCAGTCTTCATTTAAATCTTCAGTTTTTAAGATGTAATAATTTATATTTTCATGGATTTTCATTGTTGGTAGAAGATTGAAAGTGTGGGACAAGGGCAAAACAATAAAAAAGTGATATCCTACACTAACAGGTATTTGAAACAGCTCCTTTTATAACTATTATGTTTTTTTTTCCACACATCCATGATTATATGCTACAAAGGTATGTTGCTTTTTAAATCTTTTTTTTTTTCACATACTTTTTAAATACCCATTTTATATCATCACCTATTAGGCCTGTATAATCTGTGGTCAATATACTAAACCAATTTTTAGGAGCACACTCACCGAACACTTGTAGTGAAGTTTCTCCTGTAAGCTGATGTCCAGCACTAGTTAGTACAGTCAGACTGTATATTCCAGAATCATCCAGTCTCAGGTTGCTGAGCTCCAGATCGAGAGTGTTTATGTCAAAACTAACTCTGTCTCTGTATGCTGGGACTATTGAGGTTGAATCAGAAAGTGCTGTCAATATAATAGTTGTTCCAAAATGCCACTGAATTATATCAGCCGATGTGGAGGGCTGGTTATCAGGGGCGAGCACCACACTTCCTCCTACTGCTCCATTAGCCGGCTCAGAAAACTGCAGATCTTCACCTAAAAATTGACAAAAAAGAAAAAAAAAAAAGAAAGTAAGTAAAAAAAGAAAAATTGAATGGTTGCAGTAAATTGGATACTTTTGTTTTTCTGCTATTAAATAATTATCTACTCCACCTACTGTATTTCATTTTGTTTAGTGGTAGTAACAACAACAAAGTGCATTTGCAGTAAAAGCCAGACATGCATTTTTCTACTCTTACATAATAAAATCTGTCACTTGCTTTTCTGCGGTTAAAATAAATAAATAAATTCATTAATTTATTAATCTATTACCTATAACTACTGTAGCCAACACACAAGATTTGCTTCATTGCTAAAAAGGCTAAAAGTCTCAACACAACACGATAAATGACCATAAACCATCATAATCAAACTCTCATCAGTTAGGAGCTTAAAGCATCTGAACTATGCAATAATCACTTCAATCCCGTAACAATACGTAAATTAACAGGGTTAATTCAGCTCAAAGAAAAGTTTGAAATTCATTGATTCAGTTCTATTACATTTAGTTGGGTTTGAATCATTTACTGAGAGAAAATAAAACACAGTTGTGACACAATTAGTAAACTGACTAATACACACAGATGTTTGTTTCACTAGAATATATTACAGACTTCCTTCAGGTTAATGACCCCTCACATTAATGCACAGGCTTCCATGAGCTGAAGCCAAGAGGCCTACACTGAGGTGCCTACCGGCTATACAAAAATAATATTTTTTTAATAATTGATTATTTTACAACCACATTCTATAACCAAACTCACACCCCTAAATTTTCAGGACTCACAACATTTTCTCAGAATCCCTGAACTCTGTGTCAATGGAACCAAAACTTTTCTATAATGTCATACAGTGCAAGGAGGACACTTTGCTGAACATAGGTTTGGTAATTTACAAAGGCATGGAAATAATCTGTGTGTCATCTGAAAGATTAGGTCCAGTCACTGTCTTCCACCGGAGCTGTTTCTGTGAGTTTTGTGGTCTGCATGTGACTCATATACTCTGCTGACTGTTGATTTGAAGGATGATTTGTCAAATATAGATGACTTGCGCTATGACCTTTGTCATTTCAAACGTGTTTTTTTTTTTTTTTTTTTTTTTTTTACGTAGCCATTACAACTCATATAGACAGAATATTTCACCACTGGCCTTGATTTAAAAACAAACAAAAATCTATCAAGAGTGACGTTCTCCAAAAACAGGATTTTACTGACATTATCAAGTACTTTTCAGCTAGAAAGTCAAAGACGAAAAGTTTCTAAAGTTATGTAATTTTAATTCTTTCATATAAAAGCACAAATTTTCTATTTATTGACTAATGGCCTAGTGACAATTGTATTCGGCATAAGGAGCAGACTGAAATATTGTAACCCAGGGGCATCTGGTTATCTAAAGGTGCTCCTGGTAAAGACATTTTGGACCTAATAAATATAGTCAAACCTGTACACAGGAACATGTACACGAGTTTGTTTTACTATATTGGTGAGGACTTCTTATAGATTTCAGTTGTTTTTAAATCCAGGTTAATCAAATTTTTATGTCCTAGCTCAACACTGACAGAAACTTGTGCATATCAATCTATTTAAATATAAACTTGATTTAGCTGATAACCATTTTTTTCATAATAAGGGCACATAAAATGCCATCACAAGGGGGTTGATATTTCACTAGCCTATATTAGTACATTAGCCTCCACAATAGCCAAGCCTGGACTGAGCCTATTATGTTTTTGGTAACACTTTACATTAAGGTTCCCTTTGTAAAGGGTTTATAAAGGTGTTTATAAATGACTAATAACTAATTTACAAATGCATTATAAATCGTTGCTAAACAGTTGTAACTGCATGAATAAAAAGGGTGATTTTAACACAATACCAGCCAAATAGTGAGCCATTGTTTAACTCATGTGTTATAAATGCTTAATAAATATATTTGTTCATACTTATTTTACTCAAAACCAGATTCCTGATTTGTTTCATGATGCACCAAAAACAGATTATTATAGCGAGATTAAATAAGGGTGTTTTATTTGTGGTTTTCTCATTTTTATCTCATGACTCATGTAATTCTTTTCACTATGTTGCTTACCATAAGCTACTCTGTATCTTACCCATGATACTCTGCAAAAGTTCATGATGTCTATCCACAGAAATGTATAAAAACTGATTAGTTGTGAACATTATTGTAGGGTGAACCATTTATTCAAGAATTTTAGATGTTAATAACCTGTGAAAGTGAACATTAATGTAAAGTGAACACTCCTGCGAATATGTGAGTTATTGGTCATTTATGAACACCTTTATGTAAAGTGTTACAATGTTTTTAATTGGGATCCATGGCATGTCCATTAAGTCTGGTGTTGAGGGAGCAGACCCATAAACATAACCTCAGGCTCAGACGACTGTAAAGTTATTTTGTGTTTAAATAGCGTCAAACTGGTATCGAGCCAATCTCAGACCTACTGTATGCAAGAGACATATATTCAGCTGTGCTATGTTTGTACTCCATAACTGTCAATTCATATTTCATGTTACAGGCACATTGAAATTAATCATGGTCAGGTCATTTCACTGACATTTCATTCCCAAAGTATTCAGAAAACTTTAAGAAACTTTTTAATAAATTAATAAATCTTGTACAGCAACTGTAACAACTGACTTCTCTTGAGTGCTTTAATTCTGGCATAAAACCAGAACAAGAACATTTAACAATGCATAAAGCTTTACATCTTGAACGTATAAAGTTATGGGGTCCTGTTATATTTATTTATATATATATATATATATATATATATATATATATATATATAAAGTAGTAATAATGCATGACTTAAAAATCTGTTGAAACTGTCAAAAAGAATAGGTTGCAACATGACTGTTTTGAAAGAGTTCCAGCTCCAAATGAAACTTCTGGATTCCCATCACCTCATAACTTGTGGCAGGGGATGAAGTAGGAACCGTAGGGTCACGGGCGTCTCAGCAGCTACTTATACATCATCAGCCTCACAATTCTGAAATAAATAGTATATGCAGCATAAACAAACTTAAATGAAATGTACATGGTCTCTAATGTGTTCATGTTATCACATCGTCATCAGTTGAATGCGACTTTACACACAAGACAAGTTCTGCTGTGACAGCTCTTTCATGCTCTCAATAAACAAAAAGTATATTTTCATTCTATTTATTTACCACATGTCCCATCAGTCAAAACTTATGTTATGCTTTACACTTGAGTTTCTGAATCTAATATCTTAATGTGGTATGGTATCCACGTGAATAATGATTCTTTATTACTTTATTAAACATAAGAATCGATCACTATTGCATCATAACACACTCTGGACTAAACAGCAGCTTACATTGTTCACGTTAGTGAGTGTCTAAACGACCGATCTTACTTCCAAGTTTTAAGTAAACATGCAAAAATAAAACGACACTACGGTGCCCGGGAGGGGACATGATCGGTTCACTTACTTCTGTCGTGGCCACGAGATCGTTTTGTTGAGGGAAGGACATGTTTTTCTCGTGGCCACGAGTTTAATGCGTAAACAAACCTACGTGACCATAGAAACCATAGCTACGTGATTATCAGAGATGGATTCATTAATATTTTATTTTGAATTATGAAATTATTATAT
Source organism: Spinibarbus caldwelli (assembly GCA_039654775.1). Lineage (NCBI taxonomy): Eukaryota > Metazoa > Chordata > Actinopteri > Cypriniformes > Cyprinidae > Spinibarbus > Spinibarbus caldwelli. The sequence continues at coordinate 15,909,762 of CM077227.1, forward strand.
TAATTATTATAGAAATTATTACATAATTAAATTATTATATTGACCATAGGTTACCAGACTGTAGGCAATGGCATGCGATGTACACAGCATTCGAATTAAGTTTATCATGAATAGGCCAAATATTACATAAAGTACATAAAATAAAATAGACCTACAAGAAAACATTTTTATCCATCCCACAGTCTTGCTAGCTGTGTGTGTCCATTAACTGATCGTCTTTTTCCGTAATATTTGTATATTATTATTAGCTATTATCATCATCATCATAATCATTATTATTAGCCTATTATTATATTTTTATATTCGTTTTTTCCCTTCATTTCGATCTCTTTACAAAACGTTCTGACTAGTTTTGTAAATAAGCCTACTGTAAATGCTGGACATGCCAATAAAGCTTTGATTATGCTGACTGGAATTTATAGCCTATTGGAAATGCAGTTTAAAGGTTGAATTTAACATATATTTATTTTTTTCCTGCGAATTAATAATTATTAATATTATAGCCTACTGCCTAGTGTTTCGTTGAGGAATGAATCATTCACGTAGTTTCATTTGTGAATGAAAACACAACACGCTCATTTATCATCACGCACTGGCATAATAGCCTACAATCATAAAGTATTGGCGTAATTATCAGGCATTTACAGTATTTGCAAAATATATGGTAGCAAATAGCATAATTATACAGAACGTTAATTAGGTAAAGCGAATTGAAAGGGGAAATAAAATATTATATTTATATGTCATTTAACCTTTATTTATTTACATGAAATAAATATAAAAAACATAGCCCTAACAAGCTAATATAACCTAATAATAATAATAATAATATACAAATATTAAATAAAATGTTTAATGTTAATAAAATTGTTTTATCCATCTCTGATAATCCCGGGTTGCTATGGTCACGTAGGTTTGTTTAGGCATTAAACTCGTGGCCAGGAGAAAAATATGTCGTTCCCTCAACAAAACATATCTAGGCCAAGACATAAGTTACCTCGACAAAAGGATCTCGTGGCCACAACAAAACTAAGTGAACCGAAGACGGGCCCTCCCGGGCACCGTACGATACACCTTTACTTGGCTAGTTAACTGAAACGAAACGATCAGCTGCACACACCTCTGCTGAATCGAAACTTGAACGGTGGTCTCGCGCCGATGATGTCAGCATCCAGGTAGGCACGCCCATAGTGGGTTATGATTGGTCGACTGACAGGCTCAAATCTGATTGGCTAAAGAGTATGAGTGAAACCAAAGACTATAGAAATACAATAACAGTTCACTCCTATACTTATGAATGGGAGAAAGCAGGATAGTCCCGCCTTCTAAATGAAAGAGCCAATTGTTGATTGGTAAAGTAATTGCGTCACTGCAGCGGCCGATAGAAGCTCCGGTTCCCATAGAAACCTGGGGCTGGACCAGCAGCTGCGCATGCGCAGTCATAAGCGCGTTGGAGCTACGCATGCGCATTGGCTGGCCTAGCCTGAAAAATAAAAGTTTTTTAAACGCTATTTGAGCATAAGAAATATTCATGGGGCAGTTCATATCATCAGTTCAGATTTTATTGCTGATTTGAAATATGTAATTTAATCGCGAGTTCAGCGAGCCGTTTTTGAGATTTCAGGATTCCCCCATTCATTTAGATAGGACTTGGTCTTGTCTGAGCTGCCTGGAGGCGTTGCAAATATGGCGACCGAGTGAACGGACTTTCCTTAAAAGGGACTTTGGTGAAACGCGTGGGAGGAGTTCGTTGCCAGGAAAGTCTCAAAAATACACACACAAATCCAAGGCGATTCACTTTCACAGTCCATGATAAACAAGTTAATTTTAAACATTCAAAAATTTTGTACACAGTTGTACATCTGTGAAGTGTGTTTTGCATTTGTGAAACATATTTTATGAATATATATTCTTATTTTGTGCATGTGAATTGGTTTTTGTGATTTGTTTTTTCGTGCATGTGAATTATTTTTCATGCATGTGAATTGGGTTACGCATGTGTGCATCGCGTCTTTTGCGTGAATTATTATTGAGATCATTTTGGCTCCATATTATATTGTCTTTCTGTACATTCATATACATCTGAGTGCTATGACAAATTGTTTTGATGTGCACTGCACTGCATACTGAACATTAAAAAAACACAAGATAGAAGTGTTTTACATTTGTCGCATCCGTGTTGCTTTCTCTGGCTAATCATTTGATGGTTTGTAGAGTTATGATGCAAAAACAATTTTAAGAAGATTTAAAATAGTTTAAATTAAGTGTTTCTTTTGCAAGATAAATGTGATTTTTTTGCATGTTGTGTGTGTATTTGGGGCATTTGTGTGTGTGTAGAGTGTGGAGAAAAAGAAATAAATTTTTTTTAGAAATTGAAGATAGGATGTTATTTACAAACAAATATTTAAAATGTCTTTTACAAATCTCCTGAAAGTCAGAGAGAGTTTTTGCAATTAATTGGCAATGTCAGACCACAATGCATTTACAAAAGTTGTCTGTTGTTTTATTTGGCACAAATGAAATTCCTCCATCACTGTAGTTTACATAATTTTTTAAGAAAATAACAGCAGTAGATTTATCACATTTGTTGAAAAAGAAAATGAACAATATAGTTAAGTAATCAGATAATATAATTTCCATAGAAATATCAGTCATATAATTTGTTCACCAAAAGTCACTTTTATGATCAGAACAAAATATCACTTCCTCATTTCTTTTCCCTGAGTGACATGGTGTTCAGGTCTAAAGGTGAGTTTAGTCATGAATGAGGCCTTTGTTTTGTATCACCTATTACCACAGTTTTATCTTTTTTAATTTGCCCAGTTCAGGAAAGAAAGAATGAGGACGTGTCTTATGATTTCTGAGAGACTGTATGTGATCAAGCTAAACATAAGCCTATAAATATAAATTAAACAGAGCTAAGTGTAACTGACAGCATAATCAAACCAGCCAAAATATTGAATAAATTAACATGGACAGGTGTTAAATCTGCTTTCTACTCACTCTGTGTGCACTGACCCCATGTGGACCTGTACATAAACATGTTATTACCAGATCTATAGATAGATTTTTAAATGAAGTGCAGAAATATCACAAAATATGTGTAAAATTGCAATATGCAGGAACACTCAGTGCAGCAGATTTGAGTGTTTTAGTTCTTCACTTCGTCACCTGCGCACAGGAGGAGGGTTTGATACCTGAATGGAGATGTTACACAAGCACGTATTAAACAAAATAAAACCTTAAACAAAAACTTCCTGTTTGTGTTACTGCAAACTACAGAACAGAATAAATAGCACTTATTTTGTGATACAAACAAAACACATGATGCTCTACAATGAGACAAGCTGGATTTAAATATTATGAAACTGCTCACCCGAGGAGGAGTAGGAGCCCTTGGTCTGTTTGAAACTCCATTTTTTACATTTTCATTGAGATTCACATACAGACTAGATTCACTCATATTCCCTGAAATCGATCCCTGTCCATTAGTACTCTGGAAATCATTCATTTCTTCATAGTCCTACAAACAGTAATTTGTTTTTGTTAAATTACAAAGTCACAGTGACACAATGACAATCACTTGAGTTGAAAGTGATATTTAAATGGCAAAAATCGTTATCTGTGACAATGGCTCTAAATATCTTAATGATTGGATATCTGTCAATCTCCATAGCTCTAATTCAATCTTTAAACTTCAAAGCATGTCTTTGTGCAGTAATATGTGAAAGATTAAAGTCCATTTAAGCTGACTGTAAAATAAACTTGTGTCTCCTGCTATAAAAGCCGTAAACTCTTTAATTACCTCTGAGATAAAAGATCAAGAGTCAGAAGAGGCTGAAAAACTTAATCTCACTTAAAATTAATAAAAATCACCTTTACAATCAAATATGTCATTGGACATCAGATTTACAGTTTTAGATCAGTTATCCAGAGAAATAAAAGGTAACAAAATCTGAAAGTCACTCACAGGCTCCTGTATTTTTTGTGCTGCTGTTCAAAAAAAAAAAAAAAAAAAAAAAAAATACTCAGTCAGTTCTAAAATCTATTATGGGATGATCATGATCATAATCAGTCTTGTTATAACTGGTGATGTCAGTTGTGTTTTTTAATGAGATCATATTCATGTAATTATGAATAAATAACAAACATACCTTCACTTGCTGGTCTCTTTTGTCGTAGGTTTAGTTCTGGGCTGTAGTGTAAAGACAGACATTGTGTTACAACTAAATGTTTTTTTTTTCTATCTCTCAAATAGGCACTCATAGTTTCCACTGTGATCAGGTAATTTTATTATTACTGTATGTATGAAATATCAAAAAAAAAAATATGTTACACATTTCACTATAACAAGTCACTATAACTTGACACAATTCAGAGATATGCAGTAGTCTCATGTATGAAAAAGATTTTCATCAGGACTTCAAAGGTCACGTTGATCTTTACTTAGAAAGACCTGTTGAAACCTGATAAAAGCTGTGACTCTTACTCTCACTTATTGATGGGTAAAATATGTTAAATCTGTGAGGTTTCTGATTACTCACATTTTCTTAGTTTTTGTTAAATAAATAATCAGACCACAGATGCCTGCAACTGCCACTAAAACCCCAATGACAATCCCAGCTATCGCCCCTGATGTCAGCCTTCCTCCTCCTCCTCCTCCTCCAACTCCTCCTACTATGACAAAGACGAGGAAACAACAGTATATTACAGTAAATTATTATAGTAAATTAAGGTGAAAGCATTAGCTACCAAAAGTTGCGAACTCATTTCAGGTTAGTTTTAATTACAGTACCTTTAACTAGTAAAGCATGTTTTTGTGAGGCTCTTCTCTTTGTGACACTATTCAAAGCTGTGCATTCATAATCTCCAGTGTGTGTGAAGTCAGTCTGATCTATGGTGAATGTGTCTGTGGTCACATCAGTGTCTGTTCCATTAAACTTCCAGCTGAATGAAGCAGAAGGTTCAGAATTTGCAGAGCAAGAGAGCAACACTCGAACCCCTAAATCCACCACATCCTGACCCTTAATAGAAACATCTTCTGGTCCATCTAGAACACAGACAAGAGACTCACTGTTAGAGGAACAAACTGAGCACTGAAGAATGTCTGTATTTCATCAGCTTTGAGCTCAAATCATCTTGATATTTAAATGTTTAACACTCACAGTTGATGATCAGGTTGAGTTTTGCCGTCTCAGAGCTGACAGGGTTTCTATATGTACACTGATATTCTCCACTGTCTGATCTCTGCACTGGACTGATGGACACTGATCTGTTATCAGATGAGAAGATGATGCTGTTGCTAGGAGACAGAGGACTGTTATCTTTCATCCACTGCACAGAGGTGATGCTGCCAGTTCCCTCAGAGCTGATGTTAACAGATGATTCTTCCTCTATTAATGATTCTTCTGGACCAGTAAGCCTGACATTAGCTATATTTTCTGTATGAGTGAGAGACAAAACAAAGAAACTGAATCTAAAACTTTCACATTTAGTGAGTACTGAATTTAATTCCGTTTATTAAAATAGCAAGTTACATTAAAAATATCCATTATAATACTTATTTAAAAACTTAGCAACTAAGTTCAAAATTTACATCTGAGGTCTGACTACAGTCCGGAGAGGCAGGTGGTACAGAAGGTCCATCAACAATGAAAGAAATTTTTATTTATTTTTCAATATGTACACATCATAGAATGTTTGCTTCACCGTCTATTTAAATGGTCATCATTTATAACATGCATAATTTATTTGATTTGATTTTGATAGTTGATGGAAGACTGAAAATCCAGGTCTGAGACAAGAGTAAAAAAAAAAAAAAAAAAAAAAAAATTCCGTAATCTAAAAGAAATTTTAAAGTAAACTGAAAGTTTCCAAGACAGTTTTAATGTTATTTCTATGTCACAACATTTAAATAAAAATGGGACTCCTGGGACGTGAGAGTACCAGAAGTAACGCCCATCTGTGCAAAGCTCGTTCACCAGAAAAAAAAAAAATCACAGATCACTGAGAATAACAGTAGACGTGTGCCTATTACGATACATTCTCATTAGTACTCATTAGTTTAACGGTTATAACAGCATTTTTACACACGTTTAATTTACAGCATATTAAATTGCTTTATTTTTCCATTTCACAAATGTTTTTAATTCAATCATCTATTAGGCCCATAGTCTATGGTAAATATACTAAAGCGTTTTTTTTTTTTTTTTTTAGCAACACACTCACCGAACACTTGTAGTGAAGTTTCTCCTGTAAGCTGATGTCCAGCACTAGTTAGTACAGACAGTCTGTATGTTCCAGAATCATCCAGCCTCAGGTTCCTGAGCTCCAGAGCGAGAGTGTTTATGTCAAAACTGACTCTGTCTCTGTATGCTGAGGCTATTGAGGTTAAATCAGAAAGTGCTGTCAATATAAGTGTTGTTCCAAAATGCCACAGAACTGTATCAATTGATGTGGAGGGCGGGTTATCAGGAGTGAACACCACACTTCCTCCTACTGCTCCATTAGCCGCCTCAGAAAACTGCAGATCTTCACCTAAATATTGTCCTATGTTAAAGAAAGAAAGAAAGAATCGATCAGTTGCACTAAAAGTCATGCTTACATTGTTTAAAATTTTTTACTTTTTATTGTAGTTATTTTTTTTAGATGGAGTAACAGCAAGAACGAAAAGGCACACAACTAAACAAGCAACCTTTCTGAATTTCTAAAACGACTCACCAAAACACGACAACATGCACAGTGTCCAGTACAAACCATGAGAAACCATGATCGAGCTCTGAATTGTCAGGAGCTGCTGCTCAAATCATCTAAACTGTTTACATCAGTTTTCAGTCAATGATTAACGACTGTTATAGAATGCAGAGAGCTCACTGCGCCACCTAGCGCTGGATATTAACATCTAAAATTAACTCGACACTTCTGGGGGATTTATTCAAGTTGAAGAAATACTAAAATAATACTGAATCGATGGAAAATAACATTATACTTCTTTTATTTGAGCAGCCTCTCTCTCCCTCTCTCTAAAAAAAAAAATAAAAATCTAGGCCTACTGTTATAACTCACCCTGGTAATGGTGATGTAACAACAGCACTCTTTGTTTTTGTTTTATATATACACAATTTAGGAATAAGCTGTATAAAAACAGCTATAACTTTTTGCAGATAACATTTGAGATAACATTACAACAAAAAGTGCTATAACCATCCCCATGCAGTCTCCATTTACTTATACTTCACCAAAAATTATCACAGGTGTGAGTCTTGTTATTTTTAATCAATAAACATATGCTGTACATACAGTAGCAGACATATACAGTACCCTGACTACAATATTTTAAAATTTTCCTCAGTCATTCCAATATTGTAAACCTTTGATCTTTCTTGTGAAAATCTAACAAGCCATCATCAACATTAAAATTAGCAACTTAAAATGTCAAACCAACCATTTCAAATTTCTAATGTAAAGATAAAGATTACTTAGATGTCCTGCTATTTTTGAAATACTAATACACAAAAATAAAAGTATTTTTGTGGAATCAATGAATTCACAAACGAGTTTCACATGTGACTAGGTATTATTTAATGCCGTGGCCTTGCGGCAGTACACAAGGCGGTTGTAGGCATTTTGGTTGACTACCTACTGTATATACATACAAACATACATACATACATACATACATATATATGGAATATATATATATGGCCAGAATTATTGACACTCTTGGTAAATATGAACAAAGAGGCCTGTGAAAATAAATCTGCATTGTTAATCCTTTTGATCTTTTATTCAAAAAAAAAATAAAAAATAAAAAAATCACAAAAACCTAACCTTGCATTGAAATAAAGCAGTTGAAAATGGGGGGGAAATCTCATTATGAAGTAAATGTTTTCTCAAATACACTTTGCCAATAATTATTGACACCCCTAGAAATTATTATAAATAAAATATCTGAAGCATATTCCCATTCATATTTACAGTTTTTAGCACACTGAGGTGACTATGAACCTGAACTCATCCAGCCATGGCTTTCTGTTTCACAGGAATATAAAAATGAGGGAAAACATAGGCCACATTCCCTTAATCATTTATCACAATGAGAAAAATCAAAGAATGTTCTGAGATTGTTGAGCTTCGCAAATTAGAAAGTGACTGCAAGAAAATATCTAAAGCACTGAAAATTCCTATTTCTACCATCAGTGCAGTAATCAAGAATTTCCAATAACAGAAAATGTTACAAATCTACCTGCAAGAGGACATGTCTATATTGTCTTAATGCCAGGTGAGGAGGATAGTTTGAGTGGCCAAAGACTCTCCAAGGATCAGCGCTAGAGAACTGCAGGAAAAGTCTCAGGGTCAGAAAGCAAATAAGCAAGCAAGCAAACAAACAAACAAATAAATAAATAAATAAATAAAATCATTTATATATAGTCGTGGCCGGTATTATTGGCACCATTCTAATATGCTGATTTGGTGCTCAAGAAACATTTCTTATTTTTATCAGTGGTGAAAATGTTGCAGCTTATTCAATTAAGTAATTTCTATTTTGAATAAATGCTTTTCAATTAACATTTTATTCATCAATGAATCCTGGGGAAATTTTTTTTATTTTATTTTTTTATAAATAAGCAGAAAAAAAACTGTTATAGCTGTTACTATAACAAATTAACATCAATAATAAGAAAGAAATGGCTGTTGAAAATTCAGCAGAGGAATAAATGATATTTTAAAATATATTAAAATAAAAACAGCTATTTTAATAACATTCAACAATATTACTGTTTTTATTATTTATATTTAATTATTTTTAATTATTAAAACCTTTTGACCTGTAGTGTATATCAAAGAAATATGTATTACTTATATATTAACACAAGTAGACATGCACACCATAACACAACCACTGACTTGTACTTCACTACGACACACACTAAGGCGAGGAGTCGGCGGGTTGCTTTGTAACCTACTGTAGTGTGACTGTGATATTGGCGGTCGCAGGAGAGAGGCCGTACCTCGTCTGTTTCAGCTGATTGGCGTGTGGACCACACAAACTCCATTACAGCCACAAACAATACAGTACATGTTATATATCCCCATACATGTTATATATCACTATATAACACTTTAGGAAAAACATTCAGTAAGATAAAGGATTTTAAGGAAAGAAATGTCTAGCTCTTTCTTCACCATCAACTTTTCACCATTTTCCTCCAAAACGAGAAGCTATTTTTGTGTTCAGGGCCATGCACAGTCATTAAGAGGGGCAGTGGCCAAAATCACTGGGGGCTGGGTCATTTATAGTGGGACCTTTGTGTCCTTTTATAGTGCTAAAGCTCTGATTTCTAAGTGAAAAATTCAGCAACTGTTTACAAATGTGAAGAGTGGCTGATGCCACTTAGTGCCTAGAGTTTTTTAGCATTGTGATTTAGAGATAGAGGCATTGTGATTTCTATTGGTTTCCAAACGGATTAAAGAAATGTTGAGCCTAATGTAGAGAACAGTGTTTAGTATTTTGCACAAAGTGTGATACAGTATTGAAAACTGCGTGTTAAAGGTATGGTCACGTTTGCAAAACTTATGGCTTAAAGTAAAAACTGTGCTTGCAATTTTGCAGACTTGGTCTAGGGATTTGGTTCATGAGTTTCAGGGTTCTGTGACTGTTTCAAATTCCAATTTTTGTGTGTAATCAACTAAGAAAAACTGTAATATGTCAGTAGGAAAACATCATTTACTGTCAGAATTGAGAAATGCATACAGCAGCCTGATTTACAGTAAGCCAGATTTTAAAAACTGAACCGCTTATATATATATATATTTATATGTATGTATGTATATATTCCTAATTAGTTGAAGTTAGTTATGTTTTTCAACACTTCTTTTAGGTGAGCAACCTCAAAAAGACTTTACAAACAAAATATTAATATTGATATTAACTTCTACTGGAGTCACCAAACGTGAGCAAAAACAGTGTACAAGCCAGCATTTGACGCCAAATGACCAACACACAAATACACACACAAATGATCTACTGGCATTACTATACTTGTGGAGACTAGGGGTGTGCCCGAAGCCATCTCTGTGCGTCTCCGTCTCTCAAAAACCAAACCAGCTCTCTGTCAAGAGTAGGCTAATAATCAACTTATATACAAATACATTTTCTACTAGGCCTACATATTTGCTTCTTTATCTTTTGCTGGTTTGCATGGCACACGCACATTTGTTTAGTGTAGTTCAAAAAAGACTCACTTAAAGAGTTCTACATAATGAAAATGTGCGCCTTGAACTAATTCAGTCGTGTTAAAATGCTCACTAAACGTTTGTCATGAAATATCTCTGCTTGTATGATAAATTTATTTTTAGAAATTATGAATTTTATATTTTAGAACACTGAATAGGACAAATAGTCGAAACACATTTTCCGTATAGGTAACTCTGTTCTCTTTTTATTCCATACTTTTCCAGACCAGCAAATTACTTAAGTAAAATACTTTTTTAAACTACGCAGGAACCGGTGAGCCAAAGCAAATCATTTTGTTTTACATAAACTTCTACAATTATAATGCAGTAACAAGTTTGTGAAGTAAATGAGTGTAAATAGCAGTTGCAGTTGCCTTTTTCTATGCATTTCCTGGAAATTACTTAAATTAATTTCCATATTTCTAAACTGCGTAGGAACCCTTACTGTTTTAATTAGAAGATATTTAAATATTTATTTATCGGGTCACGAAAGGTCCCCAAGCTGGGACTCGAACTTGCGTTGCCCGAAGCACAACCGCACTACATCTCGAAGCACCTACAAGGGTATCGGCTCCGACTGTTAGAAGATATTTAAATAAATGTTATAATCATATATTTTTTATTTTTTTATTTATTTATTTTTATTTTTTTTTTTTTTTTTAGTTAAACGCGGCATATTTGTTCAGTGATAACTACGAAAAAAGATAGGCTGTAAAACCATAGAAATAACGGTCTTATCAAGTATAGGAAGTTCCGGTTCAAGCTCCGCCCACTTCCGGTTTTATCGGAATACAGATACGAATAATTTTGTGATTGTTACAGATACAAATATAGATACAAATACTGGCTTCGCTGCACACCCTATTGTGAAATTCCTACTAGAAAATATTAGTTTATTGAAAGAATGAATGATAATGAAGAAATCAATATAATGGTTATTATGTGAAATCATTTCAATGCTTAGTATTCTAAAAACAGATGGTAAGGTAATAGTGGTAAATTTCCATTGCAAATGTTGGGTGATTTCCAGAAGATGACATGAAGTATGATGTATTGTTTACGAGATTGCCTCCAGGTGGCGGCCTTGGCCAAGATTGCCTCCAGGTGATGGCCTTGGCCAAGTGCCACCATTAAAGATAAGCTGGGGGGGCAGGTAGACAATTATGGAAGATCAGACAGGCAGAACAAATGAAAAAAATAGAAAGAACCAACTTTGATAAGAAGAGTGTATAAAACATGGAGCTTGGACAGACAAAGACTCAGAGGCAGTGGATGTGGCGGCTGTCTCTCGGCTTTGTTACATTGTAATAAAGTCTTGCTTCTGTCACCTGGAACCCTGCTGTTTGAGCTTTTTTGACTGCGCCGAAGAGATCTCCCTCTCTCGGGCCACGACATAGAACTTGGCGTCACGAACAGGATTGGATTGAGGTCCGGTGTCCGGGAGAGCCCTTGCAGGTGGGACCGAGTTGACACGCAAACTAATCCGAAATTAAAGACGTCTATAAGAGGTAAGCAATTTTGCTTATATTGGAAATAAGATTGTTTGCGTAGTTAACTAAGGTCACGCCTGTAATGGTAATCTGGGACAGGGCTTCACCAATCAACGAATGTAAGATTAGTATCAAAAATAAGAAATATGAAAAGAGTGTAAAGTAAGTGGATATAGATTGACGGGTTCCAGGTTCCAAAAGATACGCCCTTAGTAGAATAGTTTAGTAGTCCAAGCGTCATATCCTAGGTGGGAGATCAAGGGATACCAGGGAGCGGCTTGTAGGTTGGTTAAGCCTGGCCCTGGTAGATTCTCACAGAGGTATATGAACGCTTCCCAAGTGGGGGGTCAAAGGGATATCAGGGAGCGGCTTGTAGGTTGGTAAAAGCCTGGCCCTGATCGACACTCACGAGGGCGTAGTGAAAGAAGCACAAGAGGTGCAGTGCCTAAGGGAGGCACAGAGTGAGAAGCACAAGAGGTGCATGAGGCCTAAGAGAAGCCCAAGAGGGGCTGCCCAAGAGGGGCTTAAAACCCGTGGTTACCGCTTCCTAAGTGAGAGGTCCAGGGATATCAGGGAGCAGCTTGTAGGTTGGTTAAAAGCTTGGCCCTGGTGGACTCTCATGACCGAAGGTCTGATCGGGCGGGTGTCTGCAGACTAGAGAGTTAAAGTGTTTGTATTGTCCATTATATGTTGAGAAGAGATATCTGTATGTGTTAATGCATTAAATGAATGTTTGTGTGATTGGATGAGAATGATATGTGTCTTATGTGAATGCCTTTTGGTTTGACTGAAATGAATACAAGAAAGGGATGTGTAAATATGTAAATATTTTTTGGTAGAAACAGAGTGAAGAATCAGTGTAAATAATTATAAGTCTGAAATAAAGACACTATATTGAATGGAGTATGTTAACATAATTGTAAAAGTTGAAAGAACAAAGAATACTCCATAGAATTGGCTTTGTTGATTGTTTGGACATCGTCCAAATTATCGACGTTGTGATCTAAATTGTGAAACTGAATTATTGTTAAAGAAAAAGAGCAACTGATCGCCTTCCAAAAGAGGAGAGAGAGAGATCAGGTGTTTGATTTTGCTGCAGCTGTAAATAGAGGGAGAGAAAGTGGGGGCCTTGTGTACATAAGTGTATGAGCTCATTGTGTGTATATGGATACATGAACTGATTGTGTGTATGTGTGCTCATGAGCAGAGTGTAAGAGTGTGAGTGCTGCAAGTAGTGTGTGTATTGCCGTGTGAGTTGTGTGAACTGAGAGAATGTGAGAGAAATTAGAACAATTATTTTAAAACTAATAACATTACAACGAATTGGCTCTATTGATTATTTGAAGATTGGTCAAATTGTCACCATATATAAAATAAATAACTGAAAAGTTTTTGTTTCTCTCCTGTAGTAAGAATGAGCATATGAACCAAGTGTGTCTGTGAGAGAAAGGAGGGGCTGAGAGAGGAATCTCGTGAGTGAGAGAAAGGAGGGGCTGAGAGAGGAATCTTGTGAGTGAGAGAAAGGAGGGGCTACAAGGAGAAAGTGAGAGTGGGGGCATTGAATGTGTGTGTAAGCCAAGTGTGTGCGTGTAAGTGCTTCTGATAGTGAAGGTAGGAGTGTGAAGGAGGGAGGAAGAAAGGGAGGAACAAACGGAGGAGATATTTGAGTGGTCATTTTGTGCCTGTCTCATCCAAAATTGAATGAAACAAACAAAGAAAAAGAAACACCTTGATGATTTAAATGAATGGGAAAGTGAAAAAGAATATCAGCAATTTTAGGAGACCATGGTAAAAACACAAGGGATCCACAACCATTTTTGGATGGAATCAAGTTTTGTTGATTTGGATGGACAGGTACAAAGGTTGACAGAATTCAAGAAAAATAGTTTTCTTAGAAAATTGACCAAAATCACAAATTTGAGAGAAAAATCAATTGAATGGCCAGTAATACCTTGGGAGGATGTGGTTTTCAAACATATAACGAGTTGTAAATTGGTAAATAATTTTTTCAGGCTCTGTGCTCCAGCATCTTCCCAATTGGAAACTGCATTAAATGTAATTGATATTCCAGTCGATCCAGTGGTAGCACCCTATCTGAAGCGCAACTGGGTAGGCCAGTGGTCAGTACTTGAAACAAGAGCTACAATCCTTGGTAATGTACATCTCAGAATATCAGATGATACAAGAGAAGTGATCTGGACATCTAAAATTCTGTTTAGGTCAAAAGAAACAGGAGATGCACAGTCAATGGATATGATTGGCAGAACTGTGAGATGCTTATAGGTGATAATTGAGAGAAGAACTCAGCCACAATATACAACATTTGTGGGTGGAAATCCAAAAAGATCAAGAAAAAGCAGAATCACAGCAGTTTGACATGCTGAAATCAATGCTCAATTAAACTGAATAAAAGAGAAAGAAACAAAAGTGACAGACAGAGTAGTTGTGAATAAGAAAAGAAAGGGAACAAGGGGTAGAAAAATTTTAACATTACAGGAAAAAAAGTTTATTGATTGATTATATGGAACCCCTAAACCTAATGTGGTGTACAAGAGATGAATTGAACATTAGTGTGTTCAAGACACAAGAATTTTGCATAGAATTCATGCCATCTTTCACTTACTCAATTTGGGCAGGAGGAGTGACGGCTACAGGTCGCAGATTTCATTTGAGAAGGCTGTGGAGTTTTGAGGCATTTAGCTTGAGAGAAAACATAATTTGGACAAAAAGCAATTTGCAATGGAAAGAACCAGGAGGCCTTGTGTTACCCTTCAAATTATTAACTAGAAAACATATGGTGATTATTTTGAAATATTTGAGACAAACTATCCAGCTTTCATAAATAAGGTGATAAGTCCTCTGCCCAGCAAAAGTCCAGGTGAAAATCAGGGGTCGGATATTTTTAGTGGTCCTCGTCTGATGAGCCTGGTGAAGATTAGCTATTAATTAAGGTGCTGGGATTAGAGAGGTAAATCACTAAAGGGAAACTAAATAATAATAATTCATTACATTAAACGAATTAATAAGTTTGATTTTCAAAGATGTCAACTCCAGTAGAATTATTGATTTCCAAAAATCCAGCCTGTAAAGAAGCAATAAGGGATTTCTCGAAAAAGTGGGCAGAAAGAACAGAGAAATTGGTTACCAAATGGCCAGCAGAGGGAACATTTGATGTGATAATGTGTAGAGAAATAGAGGTCTTGTTAAAAAAATAAAAAATAAATAAATTACAAGGCCAATGACAAAATCCAAAAAGCGAAATGAAAAAAGGGAACAAGAATTAGGGGTATTGGCCTTGTTTAAACAACAAGGAATCAAATTATTGAAATTAAAAAAGGAAAATAAAAAAGATGAAATTAAAGAAAGGCCACCTCCATATGCTCCTTCCTGCGATCAAGTTGTAAACCAAATGCCTGTGGTACAGGGAAAAATAGATCTAAAAGGGCCAATAGAATTGGAGGGATATGTACATGATTCAAACACAGAAACTGATAGAAATTAATAGAGCTGCAGAGATGAGGTGAGGGAAAGAGCAGACAGACATCAGGGAAGAACAACACACTCACTCAGCCATGAGGGAGGGGCTGAACTCACAGGAGCAGAGGCTGAGAACATTTACACCACTGTCACAGCCACGACAAAGAGAAAGAGAGAGGACAACCTACCAGGAGGAGTCAAGGATTGAAAGAGGGGGGCCAGAGACTGCAAAGAGGAAGAGAAAAAAGGTGAGCCACTCTCATATCATTGTCTTTCAGAAATGCTTGAAGAATTGGAAGACTGCCACAAACATTTAACACCAGTGGATGAAGAGGAGGAGAACGATCAAGAAAAAGAACTCGAAGAAGCCTCTGAAGGAAGAGTGACACCTACAGACTCCATCCAGGAAGCACTGGAGGACATGGAGGAAAGGTGCAACAGGACAAGAGAGAATCTCAAGCACGCTGTCAACATGACAAGAGAAGAATATGACCAAGCTGTGACATCATTGCGACAAGAGATAAGTGAACTGTTGAACAACAGTCAAACAGAGCAACTACGTCCAAGCTCACATGATTATGCCCAGCAAAAGCAGTATAAGTAGCTGGTACATTGATCATGCAAGATAAAGAATATCCAGATGACCTGTTGAAATCCTGCCAAACACCAAGAGGACCGAATATCCAATGCAAACTGATCCAAATTTCCTGAAGGGGGAACCAATGGGAGAAACTGAGAACCCCACCACCTACATTCAGAAACAACTGAAACGATGGAAAGAAGAACTGGAAAGAGATCCAGAACAAGACAGAGTACTGACAGCACTCTTCAGAACCTCCATTGTGGAAGCCATGCCTGCAGCAATGAAAGTGAAGCTGGAGGATGTGGTAGGTCTGAATTCAAAGTCACACAAAGAATTCAGAGACCATGTGGTCCATGCTGTGGAACAATACAGAAGACAAGAGCTAAAGATGAAGACCCAAGAAAAGGAGCTGCAAAGAAAACTGACTCAGATGCAGCTTGAAGAACTACTCAACAAGAAGAAGAAGGTCCAAGCAGTACAGAAGGAAGACCTCTCAGCAGTGATGGCACCTGTCAATGTTTCAGTGCCTGTCAATCCACCAGCACCAATGAATGTGCCTGTACCTGTACATCAGACTGCAGCAGCACAAGTGACAGCTGCTGGAACAGTCAATACACCACAAGAACCAGCACCAGTTGTAATATATCTTAAACCAGAGCAATCAAACAACAGGAACTGGAATAGACAGCAATAACAAGGAGGACGTGGCAGAGGAAGATTTAACAACAATCAACAGAGAGCTGGAGGCCCACCAGGAGTGTGTTGGGGGTGTAACCAGCCTGGACACAACAGAAGAGACTGCCCCATAAATCCTTGGCAACAGAACAAACCAATGGGGTAGGAGTTAACTATGGACAGCCACAAATGCAAGCCCAAACTCTAGGACCAAAAGGTGCAGCTCTGCAGATAGATAGGGAAAAATTCATTGATGAATGGTTTGAGGTACCAAATTCAGTTCCCCATGTTACCTTATATGCAAATAAAGACTATGTTTCTAAGTACTTAGGACCCATGATGCAAACAGCAGAAAAAGCAAGTGAGAAGCCACAGAAAATCATCTAATTTTCCAATCAGCAGATAAAGCGTATCTTAAAAATTTGTGTGCTACTCCAATGATGGGAGTCCCCAGAATGGTTATAAACACATAAATTGAACCAAAAGTTAAGGGACATCAAAAAAAAGCAATCTGAATTAAGGAAAGAAATGGAGAAACAGGTACCATTAGAACTATGGTCTCAACATGATATAGATGTAGGGTTAGTAAAATCAGCCAATCCAATTAGAATAAATCTCAGACCAGGAGCTAAACCACCCAGAAAGACACAATACCCTTTGAAACCTGAAGCAGAAGAGGGAAAAAAAAGACAATTGAGGGATTAATAAAAGAAGGAGTGCTACTAGCTACAGTAACACCCCAATATTGCCAGTGGCTAAAGCAGATAAAACAAAATGGCGTTTGGTGCGTGATTTGAGAGTGGTGAATGAGGTTGTGGAGGATTGGCCTACTGAAGTTCTAAACCAGCATACATTGCTAACTAATGTTCCACCTGTTGCTGATTATTTCACTGTGATTTATCTTTGCTCCGCCCTTTTTCAGCATTCCCTTAGTAGAAGAGAGCAGACCATTGTTTGCATTCACCTACCAAGGTAAAAAACTTACATACACGAGAATTATTACAGAAATGCCTCATTTATATTGCTGTGAAACAACAATTAAATGAAATTAATGTAGGGTAACAAAGGGGAGCAACATGTAATGCAAATGGGCTTTGACAGTTTCTTGAGAGGCATATGATTGCTACTATTATATTGCTTGCAATCCTAATCTCTGACGCGCATGGTTTTGACCATTGCGCGAGGGGGGAAGTGATTAGAAAAATTAAGCGACAGGATTACTGGTCGTCTTATTTACAGGCAATGATGGACGGGTATCTATCTGAATGTGACGTTTGTGCCCAAAACAATGTTAGGAAAGGAACATCTTCACCTATAGGCCATATACCAGTCCCAGAAGGGCCATTCAAACACTAGTAATGGATTATGTAGACAAGATAAAATCAATCAGAAGCAATAGAAGACTGAGTAAGATTACTACAAGGAGTGACAATATAGGAGGGGACCTAAACGAATCTGTACAGTCCCTGCAAATAGACAAAGAGTGAAAAGAGCAAATAAGGCAGTCCCAAGTGTATACATACATTCGAATGGCCAATCAAGGGAATTCTAGAGCAATTTAAGGCCAAGAATGAGATAAAATATGGATTTGAGTCAATATTCATAATATAGATACCTTTTATCAAGAATATAGAGTGGATAAACTATACTTATTGTAATAAGCAGAGATTTATTAACTATACTGATGATGCACAGAAAAAAACATTGAACTGGTTGTTGGTCGAAAAAAGGCGTATGTGTAATGCTTGGAACTGACTGTTGTATTTATATTCCAAGTAATACAGCCCCAGATGGGTCATTCACCAAAGCAATGGAGAAACTGAAAAACCTGTGAGAGGAAGTGACCAAGAATGCTGGAGCAGATAAGCATATTGGGAATTGGTTTAATTCACTTTTTGGGGCTTGGGGACAATGGTTAACTCAAGTGGGCATCATAATAGCTATTGCTATTGTTGTGTTTCTTTTACTGTTTTGTTGTATTGTGCCTCTCATTAGGTCTATGTTGACCAAAGCTGCAGCCAAACAGATGATTAACATATCGGTTAAACCAACTGGAATTGACATTGGGTACACCAACGAACACAGTGTGGGACCTGGACTGGATGAACTGGATGACTTTGACTTGGATAATTTTGTGTGAGACCTTCCTGAGAAACAACGGAGTGGTAGGGAAGGGGTGCCTTTTTCTTTTTTATCATTTTTTATTTTTATCTTTTAGAGTAGTATTAGAGAATTTGGGTAGAGTAGGCAGGAAGCTATAGGGTACTATGTATTTTCCTTTGGCATATGCCCCTTCCTGAAGTTATTTACTCCATAAATCATTTATGTTGAAATTACTATATTAAATTAAATGTAAAATGTGATTTTTTTTCAATCAAAAAAGAAAAAGATGAAGGTTTTAAGCAGGTCCCTGTCCATGTTATGAGACAGTGCTATCAGATAAAGGGAATGATAAAGAAGGACTATTTTCTGAGGGGTGACTGAGGGTCTGACTTGTCAGGGGTGCAATAACAGTGATTATTCATTCAGCCCGGCCTCCAGAGAATAGTTTGTTTTGTTTCGATCACTTTATTATTCATATAATTATGACATGATTAAACTAATCAAAGATTTTATTATTGGTATGATGATTAATTGTTTTAACACTGGAAAACATCACTAGCAAGTTTGAAGGAAAAAGAGGATCGACGAGCACCTCAGTGCTTAGCAGCATGAGTAGATTCAACTGGAGGTTTAAAAACCCACCATCTACTCCAACAACAGACAGTGCTGGATGGCAAAAGACTTGCCTGAGAGCTCCTCTGGCAACGAAGGACAGCAGCACCAGATAGCGCTTCAGGCTACCGGAAATGTCTGAAGTTCCTCTGGCCACGTGGAATGAACCAGTGTACCTATCTTGCATTAAGCTGATTCATTTTGATTTTGATTATTTTGGCTAATCACCTGTATATTGTACATAACCATGATAACCATGGGCAAGGCTCAAAGACATTTTCTGCACATGCTTACATACATATTGCTGATTTAAGTAATTGATCATTGACCCCCAAAAGAATGTTTAGGTAGGGAAGCAGATTCTTTTACTCCTCTCTGGTCAAGTGGGAGGGGAGATGTTTGGGTCTGACTTCCTCTGGAGTGCACCGTCATGAAGAAACCAATTGTTAAAGACTGAATGACGGACCTTTATTGGTTCATAGATGAATTGAAGAGTGGGTGGACTCATGGTGTTGCACTCTGGGAAAAGGGTTTAGTGGTGAGACTTAGTTAAGTCTCAAAGGGGGGAATATATTGTGAAATTCCTACTAGAAAATATTAGTTTATTGAAAGAATGAATGATAATGAAGAAATCAATATAATGGTTATTATGTGAAATCATTTCAATGCTTAGTATTCTAAAAACAGATGGTAAGGTAATAGTGGTAAATTTCCATTGCAAATGTTGGGTGATTTCCAGAAGATGACATGAAGTATGATGTATTGTTTACGAGATTGCCTCCAGGTGGCGGCCTTGGCCAAGATTGCCTCCAGGTGATGGCCTTGGCCAAGTGCCACCATTAAAGATAAGCTGGGGGGGCAGGTAGACAATTATGGAAGATCAGACAGGCAGAACAAATGAAAAAAATAGAAAGAACCAACTTTGATAAGAAGAGTGTATAAAACATGGAGCTTGGACAGACAAAGACTCAGAGGCAGTGGATGTGGCGGCTGTCTCTCGGCTTTGTTACATTGTAATAAAGTCTTGCTTCTGTCACCTGGAACCCTGCTGTTTGAGCTTTTTTGACTGCGCCGAAGAGATCTCCCTCTCTCGGGCCACGACAACCCCTAGTGGAGACACTTGGTCCTCATAATGTAGCGAATACCTGGTACACACACACACACACACACACACCCTCTTTTACGAGTTCGTCTGACCATTCAGTCCTGCTAGATAGGCCTAATGGTAAACACACTTGGCTTGCTGTCCTCGAAGGAGCAATAAATATATGCTACACTACATTGGCTACAATATTTAAAAATTTTCCTTGGTCATTTCCATTATTGCAAGCCCTTGATCTTGTGAAAATCCTAAAATGTCAAACCAATTAAATCAAATTTCTACTGTATAGATAAAGAGTCTTTTAGATGTAATGCTATTTTTTAAATGTTAAAGCACAAAACCTTTTTAAAAATATTGTAGTCTAATTTTTTTTTCTTCTTCTTGTTAATTACAGTCATTAAATGTGAATTGTTAGAAATGGAAACTGAACATCACAAGTGACTCAAAACCAGAAACATAATGCAACACCCTTTTTCACCAATGTATCAATGCAGCTTCTAGGGAACTTACTTCTCAGCATTTCTGCTTTTTCTTCCTTTGTTTTAAAACAACTTCATCTACAAATAGTCAGGGCTGTAGGCAGCTGTTTTAACTTCCCTTTATTTGACTGAACTGGTGTTACACAGCTTGTGTCTTTGCTCTATGGAAATGAAAGCTTATGATGGACTCACATAATGTGTTTATTCCTCTACTGCTGTCTTGCACCTCTGTGTTTACAGGTTAGTGAATTTTTACTGCTTTTCTTCTTTTAGAAATTATGCAGTGAGTTTTGACTGCAAATGAAGTTAATAGCTATATGATCAAAACCCTCTTTGCAGTGATTATAATCTAGTTCACTAGAACATAACTGTCATACAGTATTTATATTATCTCTAACATTTACAGACTGTCTTTACAAAGTTTGCTGTTTAAGATGGTGAAAATGTTATTGATTTCAATTCTTTCTTTTCATGTATTTTTACTCTATATCTCTCCTCCCTGAATTGATTTACATGATTTTTTTTTAATTTGCCAAGAACTCACTAAGACTGTTGAATAAACATAAAATTCTATATTTTTTTGATTATAATATTAGACATTATATGTAATTAAGGAAATATATACTGTATATATATATATATATATATATATATATATATATATATATATATATATATATATATATAGTCACGGGGTGAAGAATCACACGACAAGGACCATTCCAATAAATGCCCCGGAGAGTGGATTTATTGACTCAAACAAAAACCAGATAACAAACAGGTGTAAAGGTGCGCTGGTGCAGTCTGTCCAGTCTGCTGCAGCTGGGACCGATCAGCCGGTAATGAGGAAGTACAGGTGTTCTGCCTCCGTTTCCAGGGCGACGCTGATGAGATATCGGGACGCTCGTCACAATATATATATATATATATATATATATATATATATATATATATATATATATTAGGGGTGTCAACGTTAACGCGTTAACGCATGCGATTAATCAAAAAAATTTAACGCGTTAATATTTTTTTAACGCAAATTAATCATGTGATAATGCTTGACCCCAACCTCTTCCCGTCATCGCAGCGCAGAAGGTTATCTATCAGTGTGTGATGAGGCTACAGTGAACCAGTGTTGCCTGGGTAGCAGCACAAGTGGGCTATTTTGAAAATACAGTCGCGGGAAAAATTACAGAGCAGCGGGTTGCGGTTTTTTGGGCTATTTTTATAATGTACCGCGGCCGCCCAAAGTGTATATAGACAAATAAAAATGAAAATAGATCCTTTTCCTAATGTGTATTATACTTGGAATGTATTCCTGGCAACTTAAGAACAGAGAGGCGGCTGTAAACATCACAAACAACGTGAGTTTCAGCAGAGCACATGTTAAGGCTTTTACACAGCAGAAATAAACATGACAACAGCCACTATAGATTATATAAGATAATAAACACACGATTACAATAGGATATTTGTATGTGATTTTCTTGAGATGAATGTGTACATCTGAAATGCTAATTTGTGCAGCGATATAAAAGGCTATAAATAGCATATTTCAACTACAGTAAACGACCAAATTCCACATGTGATCGCAAAAGGAAGTTATTACAAACACTCGATGGTGGTTTAAAGTGAGTTCTGAGTAAAAGTGGACTATTAATCTCATAAATTGTCTTATGAAGCATGATGCTAATATTAGCTCTAATGCACCTGCAGAACAGGTACAATTCTTCTTCATAATGCATTTTGTCACAATATTTCACGTAAGGTCGCAAGAGAATGTTTTGTTGTATTTATTTAGAAATACTTTGATAATAGTCGGGTAAATGTAAACTGGGATTGAAGCGATGTGGCTTGGTAAACATTTTATTGCCAGTTTAAAGGCTGATAATGGCTGAATAAAAACAAAAGAATAATGATAAAAGAATAATAAGGATTATGTCTCATACCTGGCGGAAGTGTGAAAGGTTCTGTTTCCTTAAACTAGTTTACATTAGTTACATTTCTTTATTTCAACACATTTACAGGTAAATCCTAGTATTTTAAATTTGCGATTAATCGTGATTAATCACAGTCCAGGACTGTGATTAACGCGATTAAATTTTTTAATCGATTGACAGCACTAATATATATATATATATTAGGCATAGGAGAAAAGCTGATTCTGCTAAACTCTTTCTGTGCCTTACTTTATTTTACGTCCTGTCATGCTGTCTTAAGAAATTTCCTGTGCGGACAGACTAAACTAATAAATCAAGCTTGCTTGATATTAGCAAACATATATTGCAATTAGATCATTTTACAATCTTGGAATATTTTATATGATTAAAAATCCTTGCCAGCATACATATATATCTCTCTTTTTTCCAGTACTGCATGGACAGAAAGTTGTCACTCATCCTAAGGTTACTGGGTACCAGGGTCATGATGCCACACTGTTGTGCCAATATATCCAGGGAAACAAAGAAGACAAAATACTACAAGTGCAGTGGACGAAGCAGAATGAGTCCAGTAAATATGAAATCATGGTCTTTCACATGGAGCATAGACTTTTTCTGCATGAGACGCCCCTGAAAGACAGAGTCAGCTTCAGTAAGCGCTCTCCTCTGATCGAAGAGGCCTCCATCATCATCAAAGATGTGAAGATGAGTGATCAGGGAGTTTACAGCTGTGACTACACAATCTTCCCTAGCGGCAGTCATACAGGACAAACCACTCTTATAGTGTTAGAAGGTACGTAAGTAAATGCAGCTCATTTAATTTGACCAAAGCATCTAAAGAAACTGTTGCTGTTAGTAGAAGGCCTAGTAGTACTTGAGCCTGATAGTATTAAGTATTATAAGTAGGCTGCTGTCATCATATACACAGTGCCTTGCGAAAGTATTCAACCCCCGTCGTTTTTTTTTTCACGTTTTATGTTGCAGCCTTATGATAACTGCTTTAAATTATTTTTTTTACACATCAATCTACACTCTATACACCATAATGACAAACCAAATAACAGGTTTTTAACATATTTGCAAATTTATTTATAGATAAAAAAACTTAAATGATTCCATTGCATAAGTATTCATACCCTTATCTGGGACAAATTCAATTGAATGGGTATGATTTGGAAAGGCACACGTCTTAATAAAAGGTCTAACAGCTGAAAATGCATATTAGAGCAAAGACCAAGCCCTGAGGTCAAAAAACTCCCTGTAGAGCTCAGAGACAGGATTGCATCAAACCACACATCTGGGGAGGAAAAAAATTATGCTACATTGAAGGTTCAAAGAAGCATGTAGCCTCCATTATCCATAATGGAAGACGTTTGGAACAACTAGGACTCTTCCTAGAGCTCAAACTGAGCAACTGATGGAGAAGGGCCTTGTCTAGACTGGTGACCAAGATGCTGATGGTCATTCTAGTTGAGCTCCATGATCATATGTGGAGACAGGAGAAACCTACAGAAGGACAAACATCACTGCAACATTCCACCGATCTGGGCTTTATGCCGGTGTGGCAAGACTCAATCCTCTCATCAGTGAAGACACATGAAAACACACTTGGAATTTGCAAAACAGCACCTAAAGGACCCTCAGACTGTGAGAAACAATACTCTCTGGTCTGATGAACCTCAATTCCAAGCATCATGTTTGAAGCAAACCAGGCACTGCTCATCACCTGCAGAGTACCATCCCAAAAGTAAAGTGTGCTGGTAGCAGCCTCATGCTGTGGGGCTGTTCTTCAGTGGCAGGGATTGAGGGACTCATCAGAGTAGAAGAAAAGCTCAATGCACCAAAATATAGAGATAGCCTTAATGAAACTCTAGTCCAGAGTATTCAGAACCTTAGACTGGGCAGAAGGTTCACCTTCCAACAGGACAATGGACCTAAACACACAGCAAGAGTGGTTTATAGACAACTCTGAATGTCCTTGAGTGGCCCAGCCACAGCCATGGATTGAACCCAATCAAATATTTCTGGAGAAATCTGAAAATGTGCATCTGCCCCCGTCCAACCTGACAGACCTTGAGAGGTGAAGAGGTGAGGAGAAGAATGGCAAGTAATTGCCAAATGATGATGTGCAAAGCTTGTCGCATCATACACAAAAAGACTTGAGGCTATAAAGGTGCTTCAGCTAAGTACTGAGTTAAGGGTTTGAATACTTATGCAATGTACTTATTTCAGTTTTTTATTATTTATAAATTAACAAAGTTGTGACAGTTCTGTTTTTGCTTTGCCATTATGGTATATGGAGTGTAGATTGATGTGGAAAAAAAAGTAATTTAAAGCAGTTTAACATAAGACTGCAACATAATACGTGAAAAAAAAATGAAGGGGTTTGAATACTTTCGCAAGGCTCTATATATATATATATATATATATATATATATATATATATATATATATATATATATATATATATACACACATACACACATATATATATATATATATGTATGTATATATATAAATATATACTATGTGTGTGTGTGTGTGTGTTATATGAGTTTTATAAAATGTGAATTTTATGAATTATGAATTTTATATATGTTTTATAAATTATTGTAATGCTGGCCTGACTATAAGCTAAGATGAGTCCACGCCATGCCGTAATAACCTTAATTATGAGATTTCAACGTGTAAAAACGGTCTCTTTCTTGTAGAACTCGTAAATACAATGTGAAAACTGACCACCGCAGATTCATCAGAACAAACCCGAGTTAGGATAGGATAGGAATAAAACTGGAAAGTTTGGTGTGTGTATGTAAGTGCTACTAAAGTGGATATTTCTGGCTCAGTGCTGAAAAAAACCCTCTTTTTTAGAAAATAACCTTTAAATATAGGACTATACTGTAACTGAAATCTCCAGAGGCAAATAGATAGTAAAGTGCTATAAAATAAACAACTGAATGTGTATTCTTGTTTCCTTTCCACTAGTCTGAAACAACACTTCACAGAAGCCAAACAGAATCAAAAAATCTTAAACTTGACTAGCATATAAAAAGTTTTTGCATGTAGTCTTGCCTTAATTAGCCTACATAATGAAACATTAAGTTTAGTTATTTGGCTATTGTGTAAACAATGAAACAATTATAACCTTTTAACTACATTTTTATGTTTTCTGAAGAATAAAATTATTTGTTACTTTCCCCTGCTATAATGGTTCCTAAAAATAAGTCTGATTACAGTGAAACATAATAGTGCACCTCTCCTTGACAAGCAGCACAGTTTAGGTATTATTCTTGTTAGTATTGCAAATGGTGTGGTATGACTTGCCAAAGTTTGATACTTTGAGTCTGTGGTGAAAGTGAATAGAAAGTGTGCATTACAATTATGAATGCTTTTTCACCACCAGATTTCCTAACTTGCTGGTTTATTATGATCTCCTCTTGATGATCTGTCTGCAGGCAGTCCTCCTGTTCTGTCCACCGCTGAGACTGTAGGGATTGTGACTGCTGTAGTGATCATCACTCTGATTATAGCTGCTGTGGGGTATTTATTCCTGCGCAACAGACGGTATGTGACAACAAAACATTTAGCAAACGCATCAAATTATGACAGATTCATGCCAACAGCCAACTGGCAGAGCAAAAAAAAATAAAATAAAAAAATACATAAAAATAAAAATAAAAAATCTAATCCATTTCCAAAGGTTCTCTAATTTTTCAAAAAAAAAAAAAAAAAAAAAGATTTTCAATTGATTTCATATTATTAACATCTGCATCTGTACATATATTACAGGTAAACCAAGATAATGCGCCAGCATAAGAAACACAACATACTCCATTATTGTCTTTATCTTTACCAAACATGGAACTAATAAAAAGGACATAATGATATTAAATACAGAATCACAGTAAAACAATAGTAAAGTGCCTGAGCTGTAACTAATAAATTTATGATCATGTTCAGTATTCAGCATAAAGTTATCGTGAGATGATAAAACACCTTTAACATTTCTCTTTTTATGTTTTGCTACACATGGCAGACGAGCCGGCAGCACTATCACTTATTGTAAGTATAAACGTCATGCATGGACTGTTTAAAATATCTCTTTTTAAAGGAAATATTCAGTGTGAAACTGAACATATTGCTAATGCTTGCATGATAAATTACTTTGATGTTTCTCATTTGTAAATTGCAGTATATAAATGGTCTCCTAAAAGATTAAATGTAAATAGGAACAGATTTTAAAATGAATTAATTAATCTTATACGAATCTGAGGGGGCAATTTATGATCTGTAAGTACAAATTTCAAAATTGAGAGTATGGCTTCAAAAAATTGGTAAGTACGGATTACAAAATCATGGGGACAGACTTTTGACAGAGGGTCGTATAGGGGCTCTACTTTCCTCTTTGCTCTTTCACTTTTATTAAGTCACACCTCTAGACCTCTGATTCCATTCCTCTTCTGTGAAACCATGTATTGTGCTGCTATTTGATCTGTTTTTCCTCTTTACTAGACACAACTCAGAGCCCCAGTGACCTACAACAGGTGAGACTTCCTGCTGCGGAGAAAAACTTCATAACTGTGGGAGTTAAAGTTATTTAGTGAAGGACGCAATCAATTCTGAATCTCATAAACAAGTCATATGACATTTCACAAGTGTCAAACAAATCATGAGCCTCAGTAAGTAACTCAGCTTCTCTTTACCTGTATTAGGATGTCACATATTCTGATTTCACAATACTGAAACCAGGCAAAGCTAACAGAAGCACCTCATCATGCGGGGACATTGTATACGCTGCGGTTTCCTTCAGCGGTCGATCAGAATCAGCATCACTGCAAGCCTCAGCCAATCAGATGGCTTTGGGTTTCCACACAGCAGAGCAGGAAACTGTGTACGCACAGGTGAAAAAAGACTGATTTTGAGTACAAATGTCACAGGTAACTACAGGTTTCTATTGATGAATTAGGTGTTTCAACAGTAGAGAATTGAACAGCTTGAGAATTTTTAGCAGCTGACAATAAAACTCCAGCTTATAATAAACAAAACATCATTGTCCGTATGGACAATAATGAATTTAGCGTCATTGTTATCATTCTTGGTGCAAATGGACTGATAGACACCTTTCCTGATCTTGTCCCCCTTTCTCTCTCCCACTACACTAAAAATAAAAAAAAGCAAAAATGCAGAAAAAAGTGTGCTTGTTTTCTTTTTAGAGCTAGACTTGAGTCTGTGTGCAGTCTATGAAAAAGTCACAAATCTTAGTTCTTCTTGAAATGAAAGAAATGAGCTGATTTAAATAGATGTCAATACATACTCATTGTGAACAGTTATTCCTAAGTGTCCCTTTATTTTCATCTCTTTGTGGGCTTTAGATTTAGATTTAGAATAACAAAACTGTCTGCAGAAAAACACAATCCAGTCTGTACACAACATAAGGGTTCACAATAAAAAATAAAAAAAAATAACAAATTGAGAAATGTATGTAGTTAAAGACAAATTAAAGGATTTTCTTTTTCTAAAGTTTTAACAAACTGTAACATGATCACCTGGTTGGACAAGCTCCTCAACCCCTAAAACTGACCCGCTGATACATTCATTTAAAATATCCTCTGCACCTCAAGATGTAATATTAATGTACATTTGTATAGAAATATTTTAAAAAATAATACTAAAAAGAGGTTCGGTTTGCCATTTTGGAACATCTGTGATTCTTCTATTTCCATCTTTCTTGCATTAGTCATTTTCAGCACTGATGTGTGTGTGAAAAATCTTTAAGCTGAACCACAACATCAGATGTCTGACTTTCTGTTTATAAAAACTCTGATCTGTGGTGAATGCAGAAAAGCAAATTTGTGTTGAGGTATGTGGTATGATTTCCAGCACTGTTTATGGACTCACAAGTTCTTACAGACAAATCAAAGTCCACGTTTTAATGAACACACAGCTCCTCATTTCCAATAACATACATATTCAGTCAGAGTTGATCTCCTCGGTATCAATAAAGTATCTCTATTTTTAATTTCCAATTCAGACAACACAACCCCAGAATTAAATTACACAGACAGTGAATTTAAAAATAAGTATAGTACAGAAAAGTAAGAATATCTGTTTAGAATATCTTTTTAATTAACAAGTTTGTGTTTCATAGCGTCACTGTCCTCCATTAACGTGTGTGCTCTCATTCTGTCGTGGTCTGGCTCTGATCTGTATGTTATCACTGAGAGAATGACGTACAGAAGAGAGCGTCTCTGTGCTACTTCCTGTGTGTGACCTCTATAGAGACCGAGTTCAGTCAGTGAAGGAAAGACGAGTCTGTGTCGCCGTCTGCCTCTGATTCAAAGCAGACGTCTGTGTGCTGCCTGAAGATCAGAATCACGGGGAAGTTTAATATCTCTGTGCTGCTTGTCATGTAGCATTTCTAAATCCTAAGAGTCTTAAATCTTTACCATCGCATTTTCAAGGTTGCTTCAGACACAGTCAATGTTATAGTACATTGTTCAGTAGTACAAAAGAATCATTGATGGCTATCCAAAAGAAAAGGATAATTCTCTCGTACCAAATAAAAGATGGAAAGTTCATTTGTCTATGATTTTGAACAAGAGGGCAAATATTGCAAAAATGTCAAACTTCTGTCTCCCCTTTTCGTCAGTCTCTCTGTTTTCATTTCTGCTCTCCCATAAGGTCTGTGTTGTTGCTAGACTGAGGTGGCGGTAAAGTGCAGCCTTTTGCCGGCGGGGAGTGGCCTATCCGGCACGGGCTCGCCCCGCCGCCACCTTCGCTGTCTGTATTGGAGGATGAGTGTGGAGGGGGCGGGGCCAGTCGAGGCAGAGGGGCCGAGGAGGGAGGGATACGTGTGCAGGATGTTGTGCGGAGACTCTGGATACGCCGGCACTCCTGGCAAATGCGCACATGAGTGCAGCCCCGAGGCAGAGGCACTGTCACTGCGGGTGGACCCAGGGCCACTGTGGGGGTGCTGTTGGCACCTAATGGGTCCTCCAGGAGCCGCTGGGGGCCGGGGCCCATGTTTGAGGGGCCTCCTCCTGGCCCTGAACTTCCTGTCAGGGGTCCAGTACCGCTGTAGAGCTTTCCGTTGCTAAGGCGCATCTCTCGGACAAGGTGCAGGGGCCGCGGGGCTCCTAAAGTGATGCGGGTGGGGTGTCGAAGGGCCAGAGAGCTGGACAGGGGACGGCGGCGGCGAAGACGAGAACTTTTCTTGCAGGAAACAGCATTACGGAACTCCGTCAACATCTCCTGACATACAGACACCTGAACATTTTGAAAAAATATATTAAATGCTTGAACAAAGGAAGATTAGAATATATCAAAGAAGTGTATATCACAGCTATACACAAACACATCACTATTTATTTATATACATAATATATCTTAATTATATCTTAATATAATTAAGATATTAATTAAGATATATATATATATATCTTAATTATAATCTTAATTATTCCAAACCTTTGTGTGTATATATCACAGAAGTACATATTACAGATATTTATAGACAAGCAGTGTTGGGGAAAGTTACTTTTAAAAGTAATGCATTACAATATTGCATACTCCCTAAAAAAGTAACTAATTACATTACTTAGTTACTTTTTATGGAAAGTAATGTGTTACGTTACTTTTGCGTTACTTTTTAAATCTGGGAAGGGCTTGCTTGTTTGCTTTTAATATAATAAAGTTCTATTTTTGGCAAACGTAAGAGCCCTTTCGCACCAAAGGTGAAATGAATGAGCCTCAGGCTGAAGGGAAAGTAAATTCATGTCTGTACTGTAGAACGCAGAAGAAGAAAGTTCAACACACTTCAGCAATAAAAAAAAGAAACACAAATCTAGAGTAATTTTTGCTTATTAGTATGGTTGAATCAGATCATCAAAGGGCAGCACCAAAGACATTGGTTAATAAAACGGGATTAAATACATAAAGGATATTTGTGTCATTTAACATTTAAGTATTGGAGGTTTGTGTCATATTCTGAGTTGCATTTCACTGTTGTTATTCATTTTGAGGAATACTGAATGAGTTTTTTTTTTTTTTTTTGGAAGTGAGATGAATTAATGCATGTTCGCATTTATTCTAGAACTACAGTAACATCTTACTTGGGATTTCTCTCAACATGGGGACAGAAGAGCTGTCAATCAATAAATGGGGAAAAAAGTAACCGGCGTTACTTATTTGAAAAAGTAACTCAGATATTTTCTTGTAAATTAAAAAGTAATGCGTTACTTTACTAGTTACTTGAAAAAAGTAATCTGATTACGAAACTCACGTTACTTGTAATGCGTTACCCCAACACTGTACACAAGTAGACATGCACACCGTAACACAACCACTGACTTAGACTTCACTATGACACACACTATGGCGAGGAGTCGGCGGGTTGCTTTGTAACCTACTGTAGTGTGACTGTGATATTGGCGGTCGCAGGAGAGAGGCCGTACCTCGTCTGTTTCAGCTGATCGGCGTGTGGACCACACAAACTCCATCACAGCCACAAACACAGCAATAATCAGGCCACAGATCAACACCACAAATATGCCACCAATGTTCTCCATCCCAAGACCTGCAACAGTGAATTAAACAATTTTAAACAATTTTAAAATTTCTACATCTATGAGGATCTTTCATCACAGACATAGAAAGTAGGGGTGCTCCGATTGATCGGCTACCGATCACTATCGGCCGATAATCACTTGGGGATGTTTGAAACCGATCTTAAGCTGATGACGCGCCTTGCTCCACTGACTTCCATTCATACGCATGCGAATGCATCAGACCGGAAACGCAAGCCCATGCGAAAAGTTGCGCACTTCGCTGCGTTCCAAAGTTCAAGCTTGGTGAACTCTGGCCTGCGAATTCGCATCATGTGATACCGTGTGACCAACGGCAGATCGATACATCACAGCATGACCTTGTGGCTGAATTAAAAGAACATAAATTTAAAACTGCAGCGCTGCAGGAAAGTGGAGTAGATTGTATGTTTTTACATTTTAGAGGCATTATAATTTGTTATGTGTTGAATATAGGTTTTTAAAAAAGATTCTGCACAGCGTGACGTCATCTTATGACCATTGCAGCATGCGAAACAATTTCGCATGCTCAAAGTCTAGTGTGGCCGCGGCTTAAACGTTTACACTGCACGCGGTTGCGGTCCGGCAGTGCGTTCCAGGAGCGATGCTTCTGCAGCAGTGCAGAGATCGTTTCCACTGCTCATGCTGAATTAAAGTGACAGCGCATTGTTTGCAGTAAATATGAACATGGATTAACACAAAAATGTAGTAATAACACCATAAACCATGTGTTTGGTCTCGTACTGTATGGCGTTATCTTGATAGTGTCTGCGCTTGCGTGGCCATTTATTGTATTAACAGGAAAGTGTGTCCAGCTGAATTCAATTAGTGATTTGTTAGACGGGTATAAAAGAGGTTATTATACCGCAGCAGTGGTCGCATCAGCCCTCGTGTGAAGCCCTCGTCGTGTGAAGACCGAAGTGTGTAAAGACCATCGACTCTACCGAGCGACTCCACTGGACAGGGACAACCAAGGGATAAGTATCGCTTTTCATTTATTCTCTTTCCTATTACTTGTTTTACTTCTCTTTCAGTTTTTATAACCATTTCTTCTATTTTTATTTTTTTTTAGGAATACTGTTAAACTAATGTAGTTTGATTTGTATGTTATCTATTTAAATTTTAGTTACAGTTGTAGTAATGTTTGTCATTTTATTAGTTATTTATTAAGTTTTAGTTTTATTTAATTTGAGTTATTTTAGTACTTCAACAAACTACATGGAAATGAAATAATATTGAATTTATGGATATGTGTGTCTGTGTGTGTGCATATATGTATGTGTGTGTGTACATACACGTAGTTGTTTTTGGTGTTTGGCTTAGTTTTATGTTAGAATCATTATTACACACTTATACCTTTTGTTCTGTTAATATTTTGAATTGTTTGTAGCTTTATTTTGTTTTCATTTAAATGTTAAGTTTAGAAATTGTCATATTTCTCATTTTTATTTAATTAAATTTTTTAATGTGTGTGTATATATACTATTTATAAAGTTTTAGCTTTTAGTATTGGATCAGTTTTAGTTGTTTAAATACTACAATTGATTGTTTCTGTTGTCCTCATTTGTAAGTCGCTTTGGATAAAAGTGTCTGCTAAATGACTAAAAGTAAAGTAAAGTGAATGAATGCATATAATTAAAGTCTACTGTGTTTCAGTCAACACATATGGCTTTTTGGCTAGGTTTAAAGGGAAAGAGCACTTTTAAACAATTCAATAATAGATGGCACTCGTGGAGGTAGAAAAAGTTTTTTTTATGAACCTCAGGATTGCTTGTAATAAAGATTTAAATGCAAAAAGAGAGGCAGTAGAGCTGACTGTTTCTGTCAATGGTAAGTTTGTGATAACGTAAGAAAAGTTTAAATGTTTTGCCACTTGAACTTAATATATAAATCTAGAAGTAAATGCAAAAGTAAAAAGCATTGAATAATGTGTTGCTTTGCTTATATTTATTGTGTTTAAACACGTCTATGAAAGATTGTATTACTGTACTGTGTAAAAAAACGAATCACAATGCTGAAAAAGCATTTTCAGTGACAATGTTTCGATTTGAAATCAAAATAATGGATAAATGTTGTGTTTCTGGTAAACAGCCATGGATCAGTTGCGGACTCCTGTGTGAAAGTACATTCATTGCTGCTTCTGCACCACTTACGTACCGCACATGGACTGCATACACCCTGTAAACGGAGTAGGCCTATGTGTGAACCTGGCGTAGAAGGCCACCTCACATACAGCTCACAAAATCAGGCTTGTGCTGTGTGTAAGCTATTGCACGATTGTTAAAAACAAAAATGCACTGCATGATCAAACATTTAGGTGAGATAAACACCTAACAAATTTTTTGAAAAATGTCTAAAAAAAATGCCCCCTCCACCCCTCAAATTAAAAAATCCCTTCTCACAAGAGTCACCTAAGAGGGGAATTCCCCCCATTTTTAAAAATGAAATTTAGGCCCTGAATAAATGTCTAAAAATCCTGATTGGAGTATCACTATAAATAATTGTACATGATAAAAAGAAGGCTTTAAAAAGACTGGTATCGGTGATCAGTATTGGCAGATACTGCTTTCTGTGATCGGCAATCGGTGATCGGCCTCAAAAATCCTGATCGGAGCACCCTTAATAGAAAGTAATAAATATACTTTAAAGTTGAAGTGGCATGAAGTGGAAACAATTATTGTGAACAATTCATCCAATCAAGTCTTTCATTTAAAAAAAAAATAAAAATTGACCTCCTGAAAATTTTTAAAGGGTTACTCCACCCCAAAATGAAAATTTTGTCATTAATCACTTACCCCCATGTCGTTCCAATCCCGTAAAAAAGCTTCGTTCATCTTCGGAACACAATTTAAGATATTTTGGATGAAAACCTGGAGGCTTGTGACTGTCCCATTGACTGCCAAGTAAATTACACTGTCAAGGCACAGCAAAGTATGAAAAACATCATCAAAATAGTCCATCTGCCATCAGTGGTTCAATCTGAATTTTATGAAGCGACGAGAATACCTTTTGTACGCAAAGAAAAAAAAAACGACTTTATTCAACAATTCGTCTCCTCTGCATCATCGTAGCGCCATTTTGGAGAGTATCCACTGCACGCAAAATGCGTACGCTGTTCTGTGTCATGATCCGCACCACACGGATACGCTTTCTACATTTATTTACGCTTTGATCTAAACGAAAACAGAGTATCCGTGTGGTGTGGATCATGACACAGAACAGCGTATGCAATGGTGCTACGATGATGCAGAGGAGACGAATTGTTGAATAAAGTCGTTTTTTTTTTTTTTTTTCGTACAAAAAGTATTCTCATCGCTTCATAAAATTCAGATTGAACCACTGATGGCAGATGGACTATTTTGACGATGTCTTTCATACTTTTCTGGGCCTTGACAGTGTTATTTACTTGGCAGTCAATGGGACAGTCACAATCCTCTCGGTTTTCATCTAAAATATCTTAAATTGTGTTCCGAAGACAAACGAAGCTTTTACGGGTTTGGAACGACATGGGGGTAAGTGATTAATGACCAGTGTTGGGCACATTACTTTAAAAAAGTAATTATAGTTACTAGTTACTTCTCACAAATAGTAACTGAGTTAGTAACTGAGTTACATCATTATAAAAGTAACTAATTACCAGGGAAAGTAACTATTGCGTTACTTTTTTTTTAAAAAAATGTTCAAATGTCAAATAACTTGGATGCCCCCAATATTAAATGTTAAATTAATTAAATGGACTCTAAATAGAATAAATTATTATTATAAAACACTGTACATTAATCTACACTATTTATCCACTGACACTTAGCATCAGTCAGTCAAGCATTATAATATGATATTATGATAATTTAGCATTATATGATGATAGAACTTTAGTAATTAGAATAACCAAGTATGAATGCATATTTGTCATGTTGACTGAACTTGGGACTGGTGGTGGTGCTTAAGATGTTGTTTGTCATTTAGTGTTTCTATAAAAAAAAAAGGGGAGAAAAAATTTAAGATAACAAAACTACTACGAATTCTACTACTAATAACAATATAAAACGCGCTAAGTATTAATAAGCTGCTGGGTTCATGAATATTAATCACGTAGTCTGCGTTCGCTCGAATTGATTTGCTGAAATCAAAACAGGGATGATAATAGGTGAGCGCCAGCCAATGAGATTGTCGTTTGCGCATCAGTTCCGCCCACTACCAGAGAAACCGGCAGTTCTTAAAAGCTGAAGAATTCCAAAGGAACTCGGTTATTTTGACAGGAAATTTAACAAAGAATATCGTTTACATGTAGCGCGTCAATTCTGCATGTTATGAAAGACTCTCTTGCTCTGTATCTTTCTTTGTGTGTGTGAGACAAAGCGACGGTGAGCCATGCGCCTTCACACTAGAGTTTACAGTACATCAAATACAGCTACACTGCGCATCCATTCAGATGAACTGAAAAATAAAATTATAATAATATTATAATAAATTATAGTAACGCCGCATTTTATTGTCAGTAACGGTAACGGCGTTGTAACGGGGGAAACGGTAATTTATTTGGTTACTCGTTATTGAAAAAAATAACGCCGTTAGTAACGCCGTTTATTTATAATGCCTTTATTCCCATCACTGTTAATGACAAAATTTTCATTTTGGGGTGGAGTAACCTTTTAATCAAAATGTCATAACTGATCTTCTAGAAATGACAGACTTCTCCGTGGTAAGGCATGCCAGACTTTCCAATCATTTAGTCCAACTACCCTGTTGAAAAAAAACAGCATATGCTGGTTAGGTATGTTTTGAAGCATGGCTGCTGGTATGAGATGGTTTAAGCTGGTTCTGAGCAGGAGCTAATTGCTTAGGACCAGCTTAAGACCAGCACATGACCAGCTAAGGACCAGCTTAAAACAGCTCAAACCATCATCTATGCTTCAAAACATACCTAACCAGCATATGCTGTTTTTTTCAACAGGGTAAACCCAATCCCTTTCTTACAATTGACTTTCTAATAACTGACTCAAGCTCGCATTCAGATTTGCCTCCATACAATCAAAACAACTGATGGTTAGAACCAAGTCCCCATCCTACAGTGGGTGTGTGAAATCCCTGCTGTGTTTTGGAACATGGTAGCTGGTTTTGAGTTGGTATGTGCTGATAGATTTTTAGAGATTTTTTTGTCATCTTGGACCAAAAACAAACCAGCTACCTGCTGGTTTTTGGAACCACCAGCTGTTTTTTGGAACATTGTAGCTGGTTGACCAACTAGAATGTTCTTCATAGCTACCAGTTCCAAGTGATTTTTCAGCAGGGATGAGAATGGAAGGAGATTATTGCGTTGAAGTGCAGGAGAGGTTCATGCCTTTGGCGCGGTGGTCTTCCTCTTTGGGACACTGCCCTCCTTCCCACCATCTTCTCTTCAGGATCTCCAACCTGTTATTCTCCTGCAACTGCAGAACTGCCAGACTGATCTCATCTCTGAAAGGAGAACCTGTGAGACAGAATTATACTGATGTAAGTGTTTGGTTGTTAAGCATGAGGAAGTGTCAATGAGTTATGCACATCATGGCACGTCCACTTCTGTAAAAAAAAAAAAAAACATGTCTGATGATAGTCAAATGAGTTCACAATTTGCTTATTTTATTGATGATTTTATAGATGAATACATGGACGTTTATGTATGCAAAATGAAAGTGATAAGGGTTGTTTTTAGGCAAAGACGTCATTTTTACGTAAGTGTTATTGTGGTTTAAAAACCTTGTAATTTACAGTGCTGCCACATTGTTTGTGAGGCTTCCATTATAAGTGTGTTACTGTGCTTGATTTTTACAAAATAATGGATGAGTTGATCATTTTGCTGTGGTAATTATGTCCATCTCTCACCAAGAGGCATGCCGATTCCGTAACCCTTGGTGTCCAGCAGGCCTCCGATCTGGGTGAGGTTGCAGTTGAGGCTGCGGTGGTACTCGTTCATGGTGCTCTCGAGCAGAAAGGCGTATTTAGAGTTCAAGACTCGTGCAATGCCCTCCTCTGTGCTCTTCACGAAGACACTGGGCTGCTTAGAATACATGTAGTTCCACATCCGCTGATACGTCTGATAACGAGAGTTCTGAAAGAGGGAAGGAGAGGATGTATCATCAGTGCATACATCATAAATAAACATTTAAACACTATTTGACATGGAAAAATAACAAAGAAAAGAAACAGTGACACACACACAGATGGTGGAAACTTGAGCTAACAAAAAGCTGAGAGGAAAATACATAGTCTGTAAGCCAAGGGTACTCTACAAGCAAGAAAATAAACAAGAAATACAAAACTCATCCAAATGCATATGCAAATAATGCCTGCTGGCACTTTCCATTTCCTTTCAAATTACAAAATTGGGCCTGAAAATCTTTAAACATTTTTTTTTTCAACAGATGTTCACTGAAAGAAGGTGCTTAAAGCATTAGAGGCATTAGAGTGTTTTTTGTTGTGACAATTATTAGATAAGTTATATAAACATAAACACTACAAATGACAGTATCCCCCCCCCACACACACAAAAAACTGAAATTATAATTCAGTTTATTGTAGTTAAAAAATTGATAATATGTACAGTATATATCTATATACACACACACACCATTCAAAAGTTTGAGATCAGAAAGATTTTTAATGTTTTTTTTTTTTTAATAAGTTTCTAATGCTCATCAAGGCTGCATTTATTTGATCAAAAATACAGAAAAAAAATTAAAGTTGTGAAACATTATGATGTAAAACAACATTTTTTTTTTCCATTTTAATATACATTACAATGTAATTTATCATTACTCCAGTCAGTGTCACATAATCCTTCAGAAATCATTCTAATATGATGATTTATTATCAGTGCTGGAAACAGTTGTGCTGCTTAATATTTTTTTGGAAACTGTGATACTCTAATTTCAAGATTCTTTGGTGAATAGAAAGTTTAAAAAAGAAGAGCATTTATTTAAAATAGAAATCTTTTCTAACAATATACACTACCATTCAAAAACTTTTATTCAGCAAGGATGTGTTAAATTGATAAGAAGTGATAGCAAAGATTTATACTGTTAGAAAATACTTATATTTTGAATAAATGCTGTTCTTTTTAACATTTCATTCATCAAAGAATCCTGAAAAAAGTATCACAGGTTCCAAAAAAATATTTGGCAGCACAACTGTTGCGAAAATAGATCATTCTAATAAGAAATCAGCTTATTATAACGATTTCTGAAAGATCATGTGACACTTAAGACTGGAGTAATGGCTGATGAAAATTCAGCTTTGCATCACAGGAATAAATTATATTTTAAAGTATATTAAAATGGAAACCATTATTTTATATTGTAATAACATTTTGCAATATAACTGTTTTTTTCTGTATTTTTAATCAAATAAATACAAGACCCTTTCTCCAGCGTGACAATTAAAAATAATATTAAATTTTCTCATTTTCACAAACATTGTAGTCTTCACTGTCTTCATCAAGTTCGTCTGTTATGCAAGTAATTGAACTTTAACCTATAACTATAAACTAGCATTTGGTCCCACACTGATGATGGTTTAATTTAGGCTAAATTTTCAAGTTTATGGTCTAGTACATTTTTACTTATTTTCTAACTTTATAAATTTTGTCAATTCTTAATTCTTAAACGGCTTAAACCCTGCCCCATTCTTTCAGTCAACTGCAAGCTCGCATTCAGATCTGTCACCATCCAATCAACAACCGATGGATAGACCAAGTGTCTGTTCTACATTTTTTCCTTTATTTATAGTTATATAGTTTTAGTTATAGTTTCTCTCACATAAACATTACAATATGAATAAAAATATCTGTCGCTAAATCTCTTTCATTGCATTTGCAAACATGTTCTTAGTGTAGTGCTTAACACTAGCTGAAGGTTAAAAAGAACTTCGGATCACCAAAGTGTACTGTATTTATGTAAAGTTCCTATTATTATATATTATGCCCCTTTATTACCCACAAAACACGCAATGCCTACTCACTAACCCTTCCACGCAGATGTTTCATAAATGAACACAGACATGTGCAAGCCAGCATGTGCTTACTTTGTGTGCATATATATGTGTGTATAAACTTAACATCATATGATTTGTACCATAAAAAAGGTCATGGTGCTTCCTCCATGAATGGTGCCGTACTGGATATTGGTTTGATCGGCCAAGTCATCGGGTGAATCGATTGGCACTTCCATTCTCTGCACTGTGAGAAACGCAGCCAGATTCGCTGTGTATGAGGAGATAATTATGAGAGTGAATGCCCACCTAAAAGAGAGAGACAGAGAGAGCGAGAACATAAACGATGGAAGCAGAGAGCAAAGAGCCCATAGCTGTGCTATGTAATGTGTCTATTGACTCTGTTAAAATGACCATCAACACATATGGAGCTCCAGCACACGCTCACACTCACCAGACTCCACTGACGCAGCGTGTGGAAAGGGCCCGGGGCATGATCTCTGACCCCTGCTGCATGAAGCCCCCCACAGGAAACCACAGGCTGTTGCCTAGAGTGTACTGATTTTCCAGCAGGTCCCTGCGCTCACGCAGACACGGGTGAGGGTTATACCATTCATACGGACTCAACCTGACACAAATACACAGACAGAGATTTAGAGAAAAATCGTGCATGCTGCATTAAATATTTATTTCCTCACTATACTATAGAAAATAAATCACTACATTTTGCTTGATCAATGTTTAAAAAAAAAAAAACTGATTGCCAATAAGGTAAGAAAACTAAACCTAACTGAAGATTTCATTTGCATCTCTGAAATAAAGTATTAATATCTTAGGCAGTTTTACCTCTCAGATGAATTATTATTATTTTAAAGAGCAAAACAACCAAACACATTGATTAAGACAATGATTTTTAGCCGTGTTTGAGTATATGTGTGTGTAGGTGTGCGTTTGTGTGTGTACCTAGCAGAAAGAAAAAGCACACAGCTGACAGCGAGGTAAGCCAGCAGCATGAAGAGCCAAACAGCCGGTGAGAAAGGATCCAGGAAGGAGAAATAACCTGGCTTCCTGCCCTGAGAAACAGTGGAAGAGAAAGAGAGGTAAATGAACGCAGCTGAAGGAAGGAAGGTGGTAGAAATAAAAGCCAAAAGGAATTAGGTACACTATGAATATTCAGTCTGATAATTACATAAATATAGCAATAGAAAATGCAGTACTGTATAATACATATTAAGGCATTTAGACACATTTTCTACCTATTGTCTACCTATCTGTCTGCCTGTCTATCTATCTATCTATCTATCTGTCTATCTATCTACCCTTAGTTTAGCAGATTTTACACTGGTTGTTACTGGTTGTTACAGGAAAGGACAAGCAGAGAATATCATACCATTATCAGGGTATTTGTACCAATGTGTATCATCTCATTCTCTCTGTTCATTCAATTGTATATTTTAATCGTGCATGTTTTAGTTCAGCCACAAGAGGGCGCTATTGATCAAAACAGCACACCAGTGTCAGATGGATTTTAGTACTCTCCCATTGAAGCAGATCTTGCTGTTAAGAGTTTACCAAGTGAAGGTATAGCCAAAATTACACAAACCAGTTTTCAGTTTCAGTAGGTGTGGGTCAGGTTTTGCTTATGAAACACAGTTAATTACTTTCTAAGGCAATTTATTATTCTAATTAATCACAGTTAATCACATATATCAATATTTGATGAGAAAAGCATAGAAATGAAGATCTATTTCAAAGATGTTGTAAATGAATGAAGCATTGCATAGGCTTTACAAAAAGCTAATTTAAAGGGATGGTTCACCCAAAAATGAAAATTCTGTATTTAATTAGGCTACTCACCCTCATTCCCTCGTTCCAAACCTTTGTTCATCTTCCGAACACCAATTAAGATATTTTAGATGAAATCTGAGAGCTTTCTGACCCTGCATAGACAGCAACGTGACTGCCATGTTCAAGGCCCAGAAAGGTAGTAAGGACATCGTTAAAATAATCCATGTGACATCAGTGGTTCAATCTTAATGTTATGAAGCTAAGAGAACACTTTTTGTGAGCAAAGAATGTATGCATCGTGATTCTTTCGTGAACGTGTGGCGGAGACTAACATGGAAGAGAAGAATAGTTGAATTAAGTCTTATTTTTGCTTTCTTTACGCACAAAAATTATTCTCGTAGCTTCATAAAATTATGGTTGAACCACTGATGTCACATGGACTATTTTAATGATGTCCTTACTACCTTTCTGGGCCTTGAACGTGATAGTTCCCTTGCTGTCTATGCAGGGTCAGAAAGCTCTCAGATTTCATCAAAAATATCTTAATTTGTGTTCCGAAGATGAACTAAGGACTTACGGGTTTAGAACGACATGAGGGTGAGTAATTAATAACAGAATTTTCATTTTTGGGTGAGCTATCCGTTTAAACCTCAGTATATTGTTTTGTGTTTTTTTAAAACAATATCATCAATATCAACATGAGCCTATCACAATCTTACAATCAACAGCAATAAATTTTGTTATCAAGTTTGTCTGTCTGAGGTAAACTTAGGGGTCATTTCCACAGGACATGTTTTTGTATTCCATATGCGTTATTTTTTAGTTGTTGATCTACGTAAATATCCAGACTGACGTTGTTGTGTTGATTCTGTGTCTGACTTACTATATGGACTCTGTAGAGAATACTGATGCCCAGGGTCATAAAGGGTTTTGAGAAGTCAATGACCTTCTCTCTCTCAGATGTGATGGTAAAAGCTGCTACAGCCAAATCAGCTTTCTGCTCCAAAGAATGAAGGCGAGAGAAAGAGAGAACAACAAAACATTAAAGCAGAAGAACAAAAATTCTTGTAAAAGTCATCTAGACACAATAAAGAAAATGACACAAAACTGAATTGAACGCAGCCTTGTGTTTTTCAAAATTAATTCAAAAGGGAATGTGTTGATTAGTAAGACCACATACCCTGTTGATCAGCTCTCCCACCATGCCCGTCCATGAGCCGTTGGGTTCAGGTGCCCCATACAGGCCATCGTCCACCAGTTTGATGCGGTAGGTGAACTTGAGGGTATCAGCCAGCTCTCTCAACATGTCCACACAAAAACCCTCATACTGCTCATTACCCTCAAACTCCTGGTAATTCACCTTTCTCATCACATACGGGTTCTCCTGCACACACAAACACACACATGTGGGTCATTCATTATATAATAGTTTCAGGTCCCTATCACATTTGTCTTACTATGAGATAAAATATTAAACTCACATTTTAAGTTTATAAAAACAGCAGTGAATTTTTAATAATTTCACTACTTTGGTTTGAGCAGATGTTGCTCCAGGTGACACACTAATTTCTAACATGAAAAACATTAATAAGAAATATTCCAGGTGTTTTCTTTTATTTATTTCTTTTCTCTAATCTCTAATATATTTCAGTCAAAACATGTTTTTATTGGGAAATGTTTTATTTGGTAATCAATATATAGTTTCCTCATATCATTTCATTTGTAATAATCCTTTAACTAACAAAAGCCAGTTCTTTAATGACTGAAAGTGACAGGAAGTGACATCATTTCTAATTGGAAAGCAAATTTTAGCAACTGATTTGGTAAATCACTCACTTTAAAATACATCATCTTGTTAATTAAATTACAGATATTATTAGTACATTTTCAAATATCTTCTCACAAATTTTGACAAAATTAATTTAAATTTGACCCCCCATGAATTTCTGTGAATTCCTTATTTGCTCAATAATAACTATGTTTATTCCATCATGATAGACATTCTGATAACTGTATGTCCATTGTGTAAATAAGTTATAATTAATTGATAGTTTAACTGTATATTATAGAATTCAAAAGGTATTGCATAACAGGAAATACCAATGTAGATGGGGCAAACATTGTGTGAACATAAAGTTGGTCCTTACCAGTATAGTGGTGACGATGAGGCTCTTGTTAGTCAGAGTCTCAGACACGTTGATATCCAGACTGGTGGAGTTCATCAGGAGAGTGTTATTAGAGTACCAAATCCCAATCTACACAGAGAAGGATGACAAATGGAACAATCCAGATGTTGGCACTATTCAAAGTGTGTGTGTGTCTCTCTCTGTGTGTGAACCTACTCAACAAATCTGTATCCAGAAGTGAGCTAAATCTGACAAAATGTTGTTTTAGGGATATCCTTTTTTTAAATGCAAAATATTTCTGTTAGGTTTAGGATTAGGTTATATTATTTACACTAATATATATAAAAACATTAGATGTCTTTGTATATTCCTATTTAGACAGCTAAGTAAATGTGTATGTGTTTGTGTGTGTCTTTAACCTCTTTGTGGCCTCCCCTGTGCTTCTCCAGGATGTGGAGGGTGTAATTGGTCCTCTGGCCTTTACTGTTGAACTCAACTCGACCTGTCAAACCATCATACTCCACCTGATCAAAATATGGGAAAAGAGATAGAAAGATAATAGAAACCTTAACACAGTGGATGCTCTCTAATGCAGATAACAATGCTAGATGACTTTTAAGTAGTTTAATATATACATTTACACATACACACAGAGACTGACCATGCGCAGGTAGTTCATGAGGCTGGTTCCATGTTGCCAGATCTGAGGGGAGGTGCAGCTGAGAGGTTTGACGCCAATCTCCTGACTCCGGTTGAGTTCCTGCACTGCACTCACCACTACATGGACCGCATCAAACAGCAGGGCCGACGACAGCTGAACACACACATTCACAGTTTAGTGTGAGCAGTCTGTGTGTGATACATCGACAGGCTTCTGTATTGTGTTTTGTGTTTGTGTGTGCCCCACCGCTGGTCCGGGGTATGGGTTAATGTCACAGCCCTCTCTCCAGGACAGGTTAAGGCTCCTGATAAACTCCAGGTAAAATGGGTGGGTGGTGTTAAACATTGAGAAGCCCACAATGTTTGACTGCTCATCCACTATATCATCCAACCATAGCAGTGGGAAGTCCTGCACACACAGGAATGACATTATACAGCAGAAAACAGAGAACATCTGTGTGTGAGAATTAGAAATTTTAAAGAATACAGAGCTCAAAACAGAATAGTGACTAGTCCTGTGAAATAGTACTGGGTAAGTAGTTTGTGTGTAGATTGAATAAATGTTGAATGGTACATGCGAGTAGTGTGCATAAGATGAGCGATGTGTTCAACTAGACTAGTTACTAAAGGTGTGTGTGAATGCATGCAAAGTTTGAGTAACATAAATTGTTAGGGTAGACTAGTGATAAGATAGGTAAGGTTGGTGTAAACTGGTTAGACTAGGGTCTATAGTAGTGTTTGTAAGGTGACAGAGTAA
Source organism: Spinibarbus caldwelli (assembly GCA_039654775.1). NCBI lineage: Eukaryota > Metazoa > Chordata > Actinopteri > Cypriniformes > Cyprinidae > Spinibarbus > Spinibarbus caldwelli. The sequence goes on from CM077227.1 coordinate 15,954,337, forward strand.
CACTTTAGGTTAGACTAGCAGCTAGATGTTTTAGTAGAGTATGTAAAGATCAGTGATCTGTTAGGTTAGACTAGTGGACTAGAGGCTTTAGTAGTAGTGTGTCTAAGGGTTCTATAAAATGTTAAAGGGATAGTTCACCCAAAAATGAAAATTCTGTCATCAATTACTCACCCTCATCACAAACCTGCTAAACCTTCGTTCATCTTCGGAACACAAATTAAGATATTTTTGATGAAATCCAACAGTTCTCTGACCCTGCATAGACAGCAATGGAACTACCACGGTCAAGGCACAAAAACGTAGTAAGGACATTGTTAAAATAGTCCATGTGACATCAGTGGTTCAACTGTAATTATATGAAGCTACGTGAATACTTTTTATGCGCAATGAAAACCAAAATAACAACTTTATTCAACAATTCTTCTCCTACACCTCACCCTAGGTGCCATTATGGATAGTACCACGATGCATGCGCAATGCTGCTGACATAGAACATGCATACGCTGTGCCTTGTTTACAAGTAAAAGAATGCACGTGCATGTGTCATGGTACTCTCGATAATGGCGGAGGACTGTCCCGGGAGAGAAGAAATCGCTGAATAAAGTCGTTATTTTTGTTTTCTTTGCGCACAAAACTGTTCTCGTAGCTTCATAAATTTACGGTTGAACCACTGATGTCACATGGACTATTTTAATGATATCCTTACTACGTTTCTGTGCCTAGACCATGGTAATACCCTTGCTGTCTATGGAGGGTCAGAAAGCTGTTGGATTTCATCAAAAATATCTTAATTTGTGTTCCGAAGATGAACGAAGGTCTTACAGGTTTGGAACGACATGAGGGTGAGTAATTAATGACAGAATTTTCATTTTTGGGTGAGCTATCCCTTTAAACTAGACCATTCAAAGGTTTTAGTAATGCATGCAATGTTTGAGTAATGTAACTTGTTAGGGTAGACTAGTAATAAGTAAGTATAATAATAGTGAATAAGGTCTGTTTAAAGTGGTTAGATTAATGATTAGAATTTATTAGTGGTTAAAATACTGATTAGTTTCAGTAGTGTAAATGAATGGTTTAAGTATGTTACTGTAGGTTACACTAGTGACCACAGAAGTTCATTATTGGGTAAAGTTTGAGTAAACTGGTAAGATAAAATGGTTAAATTAATACATAGAGAATTTAGTATTGCTTGCATAATGTGGTAACCAGTTAGGATGGACTAGTTAGGATACAAAATTATGAGTTTGGTTAAAGTAGGGACTACTGGTGCATGTAAATGATAAATAATCTGTTATATTTACTAGTGTGTCACTAGTGTGCACATCAAGCCAACAGTCGGTCGTTGTTAAGCGTCTGTCAGCCTAGTTTTTGCAGTGTGTTCTACACAGTTGGCAGTTGACCGATTTCACAGAAAATCACGTGAAGTATTATGGGCACAGACTCTGATTTTTTAGCTTCAGACTGATTCCATTTAGTCAGAAGAGATCAAACATATTTGATATTTTGAGCCGATTTTAGAACACATTGTTTTTCTCTGTCAATCTGTCATGCATCTCCTAGCAACAAGGCACATGTTTCTGCGTAAGTTTGTTGTATTCAGAATGATCTGAAAGTCTGGTAGTGTTTTTTCAGCAAGTGTATTTTAAGCATTGTATGTTAGACTAATAACTAAAGGTTTTAATAGTGTGTGTTGTGTTTGTAGGTTATACAGTAGTATGTATTTAATGCAGCTCAAGCTGTGGCTTGGCTTGAGAAGTGTGAGTGGGTTTGCGTAATAAAGATGAATTGTTAATACAGAAGATGGGGCTCCAGGCATGAATATATCTGCAGGAAAATAGGCCAAGAGCTCCTCCTCTATCTTACCATAGTTGTGAGGATGTACTTGTAAAATGCTGATGTCATTCCCAACTCTGACGCCTAAAAAGAAAGGCAAGCGGAACGAGACAATGAACACATTTCAATGTGTGTGAATGGAAAAGCAGAACATTGTATAATACAGCCCTTCAGCAGCATTATGATATTTATAGCATCTATACATTAAAATGCAGGTATATTGAACAAAGCTGAATTACGAGGTGAAGAGAGAACGAGAGATTGAAGTGGGTGAGGAAAGGAGAATGAATGAATGTGAAATGAGCCAGAGCAACAGCATATAGATAATGTGACTGTATGCTTACCTTTTTCAGTATAAGGTAAGATATAGATGCATTAGCATCAATAATGATTGTAGCTATTTTGTCATCACGAATCTCCTTCAGTAAAGGCGTGGGATCAAGGTTGTCATCCAGCATCCTGATTGACAGCGTCTCTCGAGAGATCAGAAACCGCCTTATCAGCTCCTCCAGTCTCAGCAGACCTGCTTGGAACAAAGCGAGTTGTTGGCCCGAAAACATATGGGCACTCAAACACCCGACTGGAACTGAAAGGGGCCAAACCGGACTTCATGTAGTGTACCTGAGATGGTTTGTGCCTGAGGTTGTTTGTAAACAGCATGCATCTGTCCGTTTGCAATGCTGCTGTGAAGAAAGTGAGTCGGTGGCAACACAAAGCCCAGTGAAAATGTAAATAACTAGCTGCGCTCTCAAGGGAGCATGCATGCACAGAAAGAGCCAGTAAAGCCAGTGCCAAACTTTAATTAGCTTGAGGGAGGAGAGAAATCAATGCTTTTCTCTCTTTCTCTCGCTCTCAATACCTTCCCTTTTTCCTCTTTCTTTCACTGATTTCTCTCGTTCATTCTGATTTTCAGCCTCTCTGTTCACGTCATTCCACTAAATTTGTCTCTTTCTCGATATTTCATTTTCTTATTCCCACAGCTGTGTTATAAAGTGAACTCAGATCTTCTGTTTTCCACTACAGACCAGTGCTGTGACACACTGAAACAAACATTATCAGACCCAGACGAGCCTTGTGCTTAATGACTCATGTGTGACAGTGACTAGAGCTCTGTTCCAAAACCTAGCAAACAGCCAGCATTGTAGGACATCATAGGCACGTTCCAGACACAAAACCCATTTCAAAAGGTAGGCATTTTAATTATGAGATGCCCAAATTCTAGCAGCAAGAAGGTAATCCCAGAATGCACTGCACCAAATTCAATGAAGAAATGCATGCAGGATTAAGGTTTCATTAGTGTGTTTTAGTGAATAAATAAATCCAAAATGGTAGAGGCAAGATTGTTGATTAAATTTTTCTTTCATTCAATACTGAAAGTGTCAATAAAAATACTTTTGTTTTATTAAACACTATTTGCGTGTACTATATAATTTTATGTTTACTGTGGTGTGATCACATTTTCACATTTCTGGGGTTCTCAGAAGCGGAAGTTGTTTGGTAAACTTCTACAGTGGTGAACGGAAACTAAAACAAATATATTTTTTGTTCCCATTTGCTCCAAGAGTGTTTCCATGACTTTACAAAAGAGAATTAGAGAAATATCAAAAGATTGATTACACTGGTAAGAAGAGAGAAAGATGTCAAACTTGCAATTATTCCCTCAGCTATTCTATTAGAAACACTCATGCACCAGTGTTAACTAGTTTTATGTAATTTAATGACAAGTTATATAACACAAAGTATAGTGTTACAAATGTCTAATAATTAAAAAAATGTAAAAGAAAATGTAAAAATCTTCTTCTAAGTTGGTCAAGACAGAGAATTTGTGTGACCAACTTCAGCCCAGTGCAAAATCTGTGTCGGGAAATCTTTGGCCCTCATGCAAAACTCTCAGTTTGCATGTATTCCTTTTAAAATAACGGTCACACCTTATTTTATGATTCAATTCTCAATATTAATAAACCATTAACTACAACTTTTGCCTCAATTAACTCCTAATTTGCTGCTGAATATGGCCATGCAGAATATGTGTTTTATAAGCACTAATAAACAGCCAATATGTTAATAATAGGCATGCTAATAAGCAACTAGTTATTAGTGAGAATTGGTCCCTATACTAAATACCAAAGTGTTACCAAAATAACTGTATTACACCTGCGAAAATTCACCAATCACCGGTAAATCTGACCCACACAGCAACATGCTAATGGCAAACTCCATTGAAATCAATTGTGTGGTGCACTATTTGTGTGCTGTGCAGAGTTGCTTCTGATAATTCTCAAATTCAGTCACTCATTTGGTTCCATCACACGTAAGGGCCACGTTCACACAGAACATGATTTTGCACTGCTTTTGGTAACACTTTAGTATAGGGACCCATTTTCACTATTAACTAATTTCTTATTAGCATGACTATTATTAACATATTGGCTGTTTATTAGTACTTATAAAGCACATATTCTGCATAACCATATTCTACATCCCTAATCCTATCCAATACCTAAACTTAACAACTACCTTACTAACTATTAATAAGCAGCAAATTAGGAGTTTACTGAAGCAAAATTTGTAGTTCATGGTTTGTTAATGGCAAGAATTGGACCTTAAATTAAGTGTGACCCTGCTTTTCTGTTGTTTAAACATGCTAGATGGACATGTTTGACCATTGCGCTCGTACCTTGCATCTTTTGCAGCGACACATTGTTTTAAAATCGTGAAGCTCAAGTTCAGATTAGTTAAACTTTTTAAAAATGCATGTCCAAACCTGTATGAATCACTTCTTGGGGCCATATTTACTAAACAGGGTAAATTAGCATTGGAGCGCAATTCCATAAAAGAGCCGATGGGAGGGGAAAATTCTGCGTGTGATTTACTGACAATGTGCACATTAAAGAACACAGACGCAACCAGATCATTTCCATAATGACCAGCGCAATCTACCAAGAACAGCACAAATTACTGCCTGCTTTAAGACATGCTTTTTTTGACGGCGTTAAATAATGGTGCAAATACCAGTAATTTGAATCAAAAGTAATCAAATGTTAGTAAATCGTGTTGCGTGATTCATTTTAATACTCTCCTCCCATAAATTTTGCGTCTGAAAAGAAAACTCCTACAAATGAATATTCAATAAGGTCAGGCGCAAAAATAACTGGTTCCACACCTTTTCAGTGCTAATTCTTCACTGCGTGTCTTTAGTAAATCCTGACAGTACTATTTTAATGCTGTTAGTAAATCTGGCCCTTTGTATTCTACTTATGTAAAGTATAGATAACAAGGCAGCTGGCTTAGTTTTGGAACATATGTCTGCAGGAGATAAAAATCATGGTTAAATTCTGTTTAAAACAGCCTTGTAAAAAAAAACAAAAAAAAAAACGAGTTAGAATGTGTTTATGCAGTTGTTTAGATGTTCCAAAAAACAGTCGAAGCTTACACAAAGTGTGTGGCATCAGATGACAGTTTCATAAATTAAAGGCAATGAGTTTCACCACAGAATCACTGCACACAACACACATGAAAACATTCATATCAAAACAGGCTTGCGAAATTGCTTTCTATCTGTTTAACGAGAAGCTGTAGCACAGCGGCGAGACTCTCTCCATTTCTTGCCACCATTTTAAATGAGCTTGATGAGTGGCAAGTTGCACCTACTCTGCTGCCATAGCAACCATAGTGCAGCCAACTGGGTCAGAGCTGAGCGTTATGTAGCGATGCCCTCTCTAACACACATGAACGTCCAAAAGCACAAACACACACACGAGCACACACTCTCTGCATACGTGCTGGTGTCTCACACATTAACACGCGCAGCATGGGGGAGATTTATTCTCAGATTACGTGAACGTTATGTTGTCCAGTGACATGCTGTGTAATTGCCCAGCAGTATGTTTTATTGGCACAGCTACCTATTACAACAAAGTAATTGTTAGCGCTTGCAGTAAGAAAGCACTGCAGTGTCATTATCAGAGACTGTTCTCCAGAACTTCTGTAATTTCATCTCTCTCATCAGCCTTGAATACATATTGTAATGTGAGTGTTTGCTGAGAGAAGATGATTGATTGGGCGGACGGAGTTGAGGAAATCAATTTAAATGTTTTTTGGACCAGTGGTTTTATTGTGCATCTTTTGAAAGATGCACCTTCCTCTGAAGACTTGTAATTATAAGTATCCTACGCTAAAAAAAGTGTGTGTTGCTTTCCATGTGGGATCATTTTACATATTCAAGCTTGGAGGAAGACCAGACCAGCTGATGAGCAGAGCAGAGGTCTTGGACTCACATTCGGCCTTAGCACAGACCAGACTAGCCGATGGGTAGCTGAAGGAGCGTAGGATGGCTCCGATGGCAAGGCTCAGATCCTCATTGCTAGGATACAGAGACACAGATGCAAATCGCAGGTAAGGAAGCCGTGGAGTCTCTTCTGGACCAATTTTGACATGCGGAATCTTTGAAGAACAAAAGGAAAGAGATTACGGTTAGAGAATGTACACAAAATAAGTAAACGTGGAATATTTAAATGAAGCTCACCTCCTTTTCCCCACAGATGTGACTGACTATTGAGCCAGAGGCGGGACTGGAGGCGGGGCCAATCACAGAAACCACGCCCTTCGGTAGAATCTGGCACACTAAGACAAAAAAAAGTAGAGCATTTCATTCCTCGTATCCACTGTGTTTGCCTTTCTGAGTCACTGTATGCTGTACTGCTTTACTTCAAAGTTTTTTTTGTGTGCAGGGATGTGTGTGTTTGCCCACTTTTTAATGTATGACTCACTAGTATCTGTAGTCTCATATTGAGAGTCTTTCTGAAGTTCAAATATGTCGACCTCCACGCGAGCACGAGCCGGGCCCTCCATCACACTGTTGATGTTCTCGCGTGCTAACGCTAAAGCTAACCGCTCCCCACGCCCACAGACAGAGCTGTCATCCAAAATTGCCGCTAACGGAGGAGAGAATGAGAATGAGAGAGAGACAGTAGAGAGAAATCATTACAAGAATTGGTAAAAGTAATGTAAATGTAATATAATAACATCACTTTAATATTTGCAGTCACTCTTTTAAAAGAACAATCTACCATGTCCAGTAATAATACAATCAGTAATAAAGTCTACTTAAAAGTCAATAATAAAGATTATTTATAATGATTCTGAATTTCTATAGCGTATCTAATAGGATCTTCTGTAATAATTTTGGCTATTATCAGTGGTTTGAAACTGGTGGGCCAAAACCCAAAAATGTGTTGCAGGACTGCTCTGACCTGGTTTGTTGTTTCTGAGTCACAGGTCAGTTGGAAAAAATATTCTAAATGCAAATAATAAAATTCAACTAACAATGTACATTACTGTTCAAAAATTCAGAGTAATTCTGAATGTTCTTGAATGTTGATTTGTAATTCATCTAGTTTTTCCTTGTTGTACGTGGTTTCAATTTCTTTCTCACATTCCAGGATCGAAGTTTTTATAGATGATAATTCCTCAGAAGCATGTTCAATAATCAACAGCATTAAGTCAAGTGAACAGTGGTTTAATATTTTACATGATTACATAAATTTACGGCATTTCTAAATTCTAGATTTAATTCTATTACATTTTAGTTGAAAAAGATTTGTCATCTATTCATTTTTTCGATGTATCGATATCTAAAATTAATAGTCATATCTACTATGGTGTTTCAAAAATCAGATAAAAACACACTATTCTGTGCTGACAGGTGTCATCCATTACCTTTGAAAAAAGGTTTATCTTTAATCCATTTATATAGACTACGACGAATTTGTGATACTGTAGAAGATTTTGATAAACAGTCTGAAATTCTTCGTCAGTTTTATTTCAAGAGGATATCCACAGATTTGGATTCAGTCAGCATTTGACAAAGTAATCAAGGAGAATTAAATTATTAAAAAATGACCAAAGGAAACAAAAACAATCACCTTCAGTTAATTACATTCTCACGTATACAAAGAATAGTCATCAAATCTATTGTGAATAAATACTGGTTTATTTTAACTTCAGATCCCTTATTAAAAAAAGTTTTCAAATGTCCTCCGATGTTCACTTATAAAAGATCTCAAAATATGGTGAATATAGTGAATATGTTAGATCAGATGTGGTATGAGATGACAAAAAAATCACGCATACAAGGTTGTTTTCCATGTCGAAATTGTGCAACATGCTCTTCTGTGTTACAATGTAAAACCTTTTTTTGATGGTGTGTCTTTTCAGATTAAATCTTGCATAACATGTTCTACTAAAAATGTTATTTACTTCAGTGCTCTTGTCCATTGATGTATGTTGGAAAGACATCAAGGTCACTAAGAGTAAGAGCAAGTGAACATAAATTCACTTTTCGAAGACATGGGGCCCTATCATACATCTGGCGCAATGCGGCGCACGGCGTGGCGCAAGTGTTTTTGCTAGTTTCAGCCCGACGCAGTTCTCATTTTCCCATCCTGCGCCGCGTTGTTTAAATAGCAAATGCATTTGCGCCTATTTGTGTGCCCATGGGCGTGCTGGTCTAAAAAAGAGGTGTGTTCAGGCGCATTGTTGGCACGTTGCTATTTTGAGGAACTGAAAATAGACTGCACCATAGACCAACTCAAACCTGGTCTAAAGTCTAAAGTCAATGGCGCAATATTTTTTTTTTTTGTTATTTAAAGAGCATGTTAGAAAATGCACCTCTGAGCGGGTCCACAACGCGCGTTCACTTTGCTTATTACACACAGGGACGCGCAGCAGCACACAAACATGCCAAATATTAAAAATTAAATCTGCCGTTTAAATAGCGAATCCGCCATGGCGCGGGCGCAACTCGCTCTTAAAGGGAATGGGAGATGAGACTCTGATTGGTTTATTGCACGTTATGCCCAAAAACACACCCATTACTCATTAAGAGAATAGGGACAACCCTTTTAGACCAGTGGTTCCCAACCACGTTCCTGGAGGCCCTCCAACACTGCATGTTTTCCATGTCTCCCTAATCAAACACACCTGATTCAGATCATCAGCTCATTAGAAGAGACTCCAAGACCTGAAATGGGTGTGTCAGACAAAGGAGAGATGCAAAATGTGCAGTGTTCCTCCAGGAACGTGGTTGGGAACCACTGTTTTAGACCACGTGCCGGGAGCACCGAACGTTTTTCCCAAAAGTGGATTCAGAAACGCCCTAAGTGCACCTGCGCCGTGCGCTTTAGACCATGCGCTTAGATCGTTAAAATAGGGCCCATGATGTTACTTCTCCGATTGATTGTAACCATGATATAGAACAACCTAAATGTATAGGCACTGAAGAAGTGAAAGTTTCTTGCTGTGGTGGAGATATTGACAAAAACCTTTTACAAAAAGAAGCATTCTGGATGTTTTATTTAAAGACAATACCACCTTCTGGTTTGAATGAGGATTTTGACCTTTTTTGCCTAATGTATTATTGTTCCCATTATTTAATTGTTGATGTTTAAGTGGAATCTGTGGATTGATTGATTATAATCGACTGATGTATGTCGTCTGATATATAATAACTGAGAAAAAGAATTGTCACACTGCTGAAGGCAGATAGCCGAAATGTTTTATCTCCTGCTTTGATTCTAAGAACAGACTTCATGAGTGCAGACCAACCTTTATAATGCTTGTCAACCACATGACAAGAGTCCATATGTGTGTGACTTACCCATCCGTACGGATGACAGAACGGGGGTCTGGCTCAGGGAAGAAGGTGGCATTGTAACCATGGTGACTAACAGGAAGCGGAAGTAAATCGACAGCAGGAGCGCTGGCAGTTCCGGCATCTTCTACCGCTCCTCATGGAGATGCCTTCTGCTGCCTATAGCACCCCCTAGATGAACACAGAAATGAGATAAACTTTGTTATACATCAGCACTTACAGATCTCCATCAGTACTTACAGATTTCCATCAGTTTCTGTCTAGACTACAAAAACAGCTATTGTACATTTCCACCAAAGTTACAGTTCACTGCACAGTGCACGCACATTGACCTTTTGTGACAACTTGCCCCGGTCTTAGACAAAACAATTCATCAAGCAACAAAAATGTAAAAGGTAAAATATAAAATGTCAAACCATTGTTTTGGGCATGGTTTTGTTTCGACCTGACATTTATTAAACGTTTCCTTGTCCTGAGAACACAGTTCAACCTTTGCCTGAAAATATATGCCAGTGTGGCTTTATTGTGTTCAATTGTTTAATTCAACAGATATTACAAAACGATAATAAAACTGACATTTTAGTTTGAAGAATAAAATTCACAAAATTACTTCTATTTAAGAGGGTTTTGAACTAGATGTTGGAAACCAACATACAAAACTACTGCTAGGCAAACAATAATATTTTCAATAGAACTTCTGACTCCAACCCCTTAGTTACTAAGATAAAAACTTCCTCTTGTGACAACTTGCCCTGCTCTGCCCTATATCGTCACGTGTTTGGGGATATACACTAATGTGTAAAAGTTTGGGGCCAGTGTGATTTTTTTTTTATTTTATTTCATTTTATTTTATTTTATTTTATTTTATTTATCATTTTGAAAAAGTCTCTAATGCTCAGCAAGGCTGCATTTATTCAATAAAAATACAGTAAAAACAATAAATTGTAAAATATTATTGCAATAGTAAATAACTTTTCTATTTTAATTCAAAATATTTGAATATTTAAATTTTTAAATATTTTAAAATGTCATTTATTCATGTGATTCTTTGATGAATATAAAGTTCAGAAGAACAGCATTTACATTTACATTTAGTCATTTTGCAGATGCTTTTATCCAAAGCGACTTACAATTGGGGAATACATAAAGCGATTCATCTTAGAGAGGTAAAAAGACACAGGAAGTGCTCGTAATACCAAGTTTAAGGCATTGTTCCAACCAAGTACAAGCTAGAAAGGAATAAATAAAGATGTATTCCTTTATTTGAAACAGAATACTTTTGAAACATAAATATCTTGCATGTGTGAAACACTGCCTAATTTGATCAATTTAATACATTCTTGCTGAATAAAAGTATTAATTTCTAACAAAAAATCTTATTGACCCCAATCTTTTGAAAAATAGTGTATGATGCTGTAATCCTGTGACACAGTACTTTAAAGTTTACTGAAAAACACACTACCGCTCAGTTAGTTTTACTGCAACATTACGCACAGTTTGGTGTTATAATGGAGTCGACAGGGGTGTGCGAAGCATCGTCACGAATTAGAGAATCATGACAGTTTGCTGACGCAGGTCACGACCGTGTCACGCACGTCCCTAACAGCAGCACAGGGAAATCACACGGACATACAAACACCTGATGTTACACACTCTCCCACACACACACAACTGATAGCAATCTCTGTGAACTCTGACCTTTACAGACCTAACAGGATTTATCTGACCACAGGGAAGAAGTAATGGATGTACTTCTCCTCCCTGTTTCATTGTTCATCTCTCCTCCCCGTTTCTTTCTTTCTTTCTTTCTTTCTCTCAGTCACTTTGGATGTGTCAGCAGGGCACGAAAAGTGAGAACGAAAGGAAATGAAAAGACACAGCGTGTGTGTATACAGAATTGAGGAAGCCATTATTGTTCCACTGTAATTATTGCAGGCAAATACTAATGACCAGTGTCGCAAATATAAATCTAAAGTTCACACCCGCTGTTTTGCATATGCGCACGCCTGAATAAAGCGATACTTGGCAGTCGGAGAGTAAACTGTAAAATCTAAATTATTTAGGTGAGAGGGTGGGAGCGCAAAAGAAAGAGGCGACCAGAAATGTGGAGAGGGGGACTGAAATAAAAAAAGGGTAACGAAAGGAGAACAAAGAACGAGAGAAAGAGAAAAGAGAAAGAAAGACAGAGAGAAAAGGAGACATTGAGAGAGAATATGCTTGAAGAGGGAGCCCTCGGGGAAAGGGAGGAGTAGATAGCAGCCGCTTCATTTGTTTCTTCTTCATCTTTGTAAGTAAGAAGTGAATCTGACAGTTATAATAATAGCAGAGTGATTCATTCTCCTTAATTGATTTGGATTGTGAAATGAGAGTGCTGGATGCAAGCATTGCCAGTACCGGTTGATACAGACACATTAAGATGTCACCAGGCTTCTGTGAGACGAAGAGGAAGCATCGAGGAAGTCTTTTCCCTTCTTATCTTCGACTTTTCCACTTGTGGAAAGATTCCAGAGCGGAGGCAGGAAAAGACACCCGTCATGTGTCCCTCCTGGCACTCCATGGGCCGAGAGCACAAGAGCTTAATAAAACCATCAAAAGCCCTCTTCATCAGGGGTCTGAAATCATCAGCGAACGCAAACACACACTGGCGTGCTGAGGGGCAATTCACTAAGAATGAATTGCACTCAGTGACGCCGCTTTTTATTTGCACAAGCTATCTGCGTGATTCACTAAAGTAAATATATAAATCTGGTAAAGCCGCAAATGCTCCTACAGCCTTCTTGCGTGTCGGTTCGGAGTGCTCCGCCCTCTCCACCACAACACTGTATCACTGTCAAAAAACTATTTATGTTAACTGAAATAAAAAGATAAACTATATTCTCAGAAAAAAAAAAAAATGTTGTGAGGTAGTACCAAAATATCTGTCGTTTAGGTACATGTCCACTTTTGTATATCATGACAACTCTTGGAAGATTTTAGCATGGTAATGGATATGACAGTGTTAATGTATTTGGTTTTAGTGGAATAGATCTGCTAAGTTGCTGCTGCTGTTGGTTATTGCTGTTGTTGTAGATTATTGCTGCTGCTGCTGCAAAGCAAGTACAGGAACTTGCTACTGCCAATATATATGCAGGTGCTGTGAGTATTAAGACATACTGCTGCTGCATGAATAACATATATAATAACCCAAAGCAGATCTATACAGGTGGAGGGTTTCAGAGGAACCCTGAAAGCGCGCTGTGAACTGCTCTAGTGGATGCTAACCAGCCATTTAAATGTAAAGCAGCAAGCTCATTGGCTGCGTATGCAACAGGAACCAATCATCTTGTGACAATTAGTTTAATGCTGTGAATATTATCGATTTAATGACCCATCAGCCTGCAACATCTAGAGTTTCATGAAAGAACTTGGCATGTAGCTTTATGGTACTAATAGGCACCTTCCGGCTCGAAGGAGTCTGTTTTAAGGGGAAGTCGTGGCCTAATGGTTAGGGAGTTGGGCTTGTAACCTGAAGGTTGCCGGTTCGATTCTCGCACCGGTGGGGATTGTGAATAAACAGCACTCTCTCTGCCTTCGATACCATGACTGAGGTGCCCTTGAGCAATGGCACCGAACCCCCAATTGCTCCCCGGGCGCTGGAGCAATGGCTGCCCACTGCTCCGGGTGTGTGTTCACGGTGTGTGCGTGCGTGTTTGTTCACTATTCACTGCTGTGTGTGTGCACTTGGATGGGTTAAATGCAGAGAAACCAATTTCGAGTATGGGTCACCATACTTGACAATACGTCACGACTTTCACTTTCTTTTCACTTTTAGGTGTAAATTAGGCACAGAGGTGTTCTTTTGAAACAGTGCTGCTACAGTGAGAGCTAATATACCATTTTTTTTTTCTAAAAATGTAACATAACAAAATTAAAACTAAACTAAAATGCATGTTCATGATTCCAGAACTAAAACTAAAAATGACTACAAATTAATTTTAGTTTTTGATACATAAAGTTTGAAATCTTCACAACTTACCTGCATTAAAAATGAAACACAATCACCAAATAAAACTATAATGTACTGAAATGGTTAACATCAGTTCATTAACTTTGGAATCCTTTGTTTATATATATATATATATATATATATATATATATATTTATATATATATATATATATATATATATATATATATATATAAAGATTAAAAAAAAAAAACTAAAACTAAAATTCTGAAAACTGAAACTAAAAAACTAAAACTAACAAAAATTATACCAAACTAAAAATAAAATAGAAATAAAAACCAAATTAAAAATTGGCTTTAAAAAAATTATTTATAAAAATCTGCTTCCCATGGGCAGTAACAGCATGACATTTATGACAATGCAAATAACGCTGATTTCTGTGAATATTGTGAAATTTATAATTGTTCTAATTTACAAAGGAGACATGTTAGTGCTGACAAGAATGGCAGTGACTTACAATTTTTAAAGGACATAAAATGCATTTTCTGATCTTTATATTAGGTTTCTGGAGTTTAACTTCTGGAGTTATTTAATTTTTTTGCACCAAAAATTTTAAGTATTTGCACAAATGATCTTTATTTATCCTCATTTTTACTCTGTCAAAAGTACTGTGATTGGTGAAGTTCACTGCATCCTATCTGCAACCTCCCCCACACCATGTTTGACGTGTTTTGTGATGGTCAAAGATAGCCAGCGCTATCATAAAGCCATAACCAACACAACCACAATGTTTGCAACAGTCTGTTTCAGCATGGTAATACATCATGAGTGATAAAATCTATTATCTGTGTATATATTTCTAAACTTATCATTATAACTTGTTGTCAGACTGCTATAATTAATTGATATGTAGAAAAAACTGCAAAATGTCGAGAATAATTAAGAACAAAGTCCTTTGTGATGTTAGACGAACAAATGAAAAACATTCTAATTCAATCACTCAGGCACATTGTTAAAAATGAACGTCAGCCAATAGTTTGATCTTTTAGAAGGGTATGCATAGTTTTTTGAGGTGCTGTTTCTCTACATCCAGGGACAAAACAACATGGATGGTTTCAAAATCTTTCCCTCACAGCTGTACAGTTCTTGTGATTGATGAACAGACATGAGTTAAGAGCACATTTCCTTAAATCGCACGTTAAAAGGTTAAATCAAATAAAGTGACTGTATCTTCTCACAAGACTTGGATTAAACCCCTTGATTCATATAGATTCGTTTTACAATGCCTTTATGACCTTTTTGGATCTTCTAAGTTTTGGTTCTCCGGACTTTCAATAGAGGGACATAAACATCTCAGATTTCAAGGGATAGTTCACCCAAAAATGAAAATTCTGTCATTAATTACTCACCCTCATGTCGTTCCAAAACTGTAAGACCTTTGTTCATCTTTGGAGCACAAATTAGGATACTTTTGATGAAATCCGAGAGCTTTCTGACCCTGCATAGACAGCAACACAACTGACATGTTCAAGGCCCAGAAAGGTAGTAAGGACATTGTTAAAATAGTCCATGTGACATCAGTGGTTCAACCGTAATGTTATGAAGCTACTACCTTTCTGGGCCTTAAATGTGTCAGTTGTGTTGCTGTCTATGCAGGGTCAGAAAGCTCTCGGATTTCATCAAAAATATCTTAATTTGTATTCTGAAGATGAAAGAAGGTCTTAAAGGTTTGGACATGAGGGTGAGTAATTAATGACAGAATTTTCATTTTTGGGTGAACTAACCCTTTAACAACGACTCTAATTTGTGTTTTGAAGGATAACCAAAGTCTTATGGGTTCAGAATGGCATGAGGGTGACAGATGATGACATTATTTTCATTTTTGGGTGAACTGTTTCTTTAAGGGGTGTAGCATTTGGACCAATCAGACACACAATTTTGCATGTGATTTAACAAATCAATTAGCTATTAGATTAACAAATGGTCACAGACCCCCCACCCAATACACATACTGAGTGCCGGTATGTCTGTCCATGACTCCAGGCTCCCGGTTCCATGGCAACCTATCTGATAACACTAGTTTTATTGATAAAAAAGGAATGCGGGCAGAGCAACATTTCCCTTTAGGAAAGACATAATGCCCATAAAAGCGGACTCTTCTCTGTTTAATTCATAGAAAAACCTTTCTTTGAATTAACACCCATATCCTTCAGGTCATTGTGTATATTGTTACTGTTCTTGTATATTGTCTTTTGTACTGTATATTGTTTTATACATGCTTATGATAGATCACTAGTTAATATCACCCCATTCATTCTACGTTTGGTCTCTATCAATTCGTCTTCGGATGATCTAAATTACAGTGTATATTACATGTTGATACCTATGCAACATATTAGTGTTCTAAGAATCTTTAATAGTTTGTATATCAACTATTAAATCCAACCCCATGCAAATTACCATGCTCAGAGACAAAGAGTCGTAAAACCTTCCCTCCAAAAGTTCAAGTCACCATTGGCTCTTTGACTCCCCAGAGGTGTGACCTCTATAGCAGATAAAGCTATCACATCAGTGACGCCAGCCAGTCTGCGGTTCTGTTAGATCCTAAGAGGATGAGGAAGATGTAAGCTAGAACTCTTCTGGACCATTAAGTTTTTGTGCCAGGCCTCGCGGCCTTGTCTTTCCATTCAAACAAAGATTCTTGGATCTTAGTTGATGTCTCTTCGAGTCAGAACATTTTTGGAATTCATCACTCTTCAAACCAGGAAGAACGTGATTGCAAGTCCAAAACCGTGAAAACATCAAGGCTTTCATTCTGGACACTCGTCAACGACCAAGGCAGTGCAAGTATAGTACATTTAACTAAACGAAACAGAGGTTTAGTATAAGTTATAGACCCCGTTATAAACGGCGCTGATGGTTTTACTCATGTGGTTAACTGACTCTTTCCATAACTGCATTCTCTGTTTTCTCTAATGACTGCATTCATCCACTTTAGCTCCACTTTGTATGTATGCGTGAGTGTATGTTATTCATTTGTTTGTTTAGATAAGTTATGTGTGTTAGCGTTTAGTTAATAAAACTCTTGTGCACAAATTACATGAGTTTCTGATTCTGCCTTGCATATTAATGTCCCTTTACGAATTTGACCCTTGCTACATGCTCTAATGCATTAATAGGAAGGTATTTTCTGTGGCCACGGAAATATCCTTTCTTAGAGTTGGTATGAATTTACACTGAATGTTCACTGGACGAACAGATCAGCTGATGGCAATTTAACTCTGCTACAGTTATTACTATCAGCCGATATAAATAATTGTAATTAATCTTAATTAATTGTAATTATTTATATACAATTCCCTTTTGAGCTAAATTTGCTACAGGGGCATGCAGACAACAATCGTGGCATCACAACTGGGGAGATTTCAGATCCTGGTGTTTAAAACCAAAATAAACTGGGGAGGTTATCATTGAGGTATCATCCTGAGGCAGGATGCTTTTAGCGCAAAGTAACCTCTTATATGTGTAATTATCAAAGACATTTACATTTACACCCATTTAATGTAAATATGGTGCAGTGCAATTTAAGCACATTTAGAGCTTGGTTAAACTACACTTGCAGATGGTTAGGAAATAAGACGAGGGGTTTTGCGCTGAAATACCACATTCAGACTTCCTGAGTCTTCTCTCAACGGGCAAATCAGTCAGAAACAGCTTGTCTCTCCCTAATTCTCTCCATCTCTTCTTCTGTCACTTGATTCAGCGTACTTCTGCTCTCCTCTGACAATCTTTCAGCAGCATGGCGCTTTGAGCCTCTTACTTTGTCCTTAACCCACCCTGTAACATACACACACATGCGCTCTCTCCCTTATACAAAGAGAAAATCCACCAGCTTGACAGTCGATCCTTCCTTTTTCTTGCCTCCTCCTGATCCTACATGTCTCTTTGCATTTCCACCAAGCTCTCTCACAGTTTCACACACATTTCCATGCTTTTGAAAAGGGGGGGCCGTTTCCACTACCTGTCCTTTTTGACAACATGGGTCACTGATGCCGTTCACAAGTAACACACAAACACCAGTCCATGTGTGTTTTGACAGATCTGCTCTTCGACATTGACAAGGCCTGCCCTGAGGTGCAGCACAAACATCTGTGTCAAATCCAGATTCGTCACAGACACACGCATGCACACGGATGGACGAGTGATCGGTACAGGCCTTGGACTTTGTTCACAGGATGCTGACTTACCTCACAGCAGAAAGCAATTCGCTCTCTGCCCACTCACAGATAAACACCATGCAATTAAGTATCTAACAGTAGTGATCACGCCAGTAACAGACCAGTGTTTTGGCAGGATTTGAAAGATAAGCTGCAGGTGTGGTCAGTCGCTGCTGAATATTTGATGGCGTTTTAACACTTTTGGTCTGGTACATTGTAAATACGTGATAAGATATGAAGATGAAAGGCTTATACCGATGTGAAATCTTGTTCTTTGTGTCAGATGAATGATTTAACCGACCCTGCTGTGCCAACAGATTTAAATGAGAGCATTTCAGCTGTACGGCTCTTCAGCATTCCCTTTGGCAGAGTAAACAAACATGATGATTCCTCATGCATGACGTCTGCAGACGCTCTCGGGAGCCACGGCACTTTCAGGCTCCTGAATTTATATGGGCGTGCAAGGTGCGGCCCGCTGCAAACACGTGTAAAGCATAGCATAATGATAAAGGACACGGACACAAACACAACTGTGCTTCCGAGACTGCAGATTACAAAATGTTAGCAAATCTGGTGATGAATATGCACACTTCATTACAAAACAAACACATACTGTAGGATCTAAAGAGCGCATATCCATTCAAACCAAGTGGATACTTGCTGTGGTAGAGCCATGTGGATTTCAAATGCAACTTTCAAAAAAAAGTAAATAAAAGAATTAAGTATTTTTGTTGTAGGTAAAAAAAAAAAAAAAATGTTTGTCTAAATTACTGTGACATAAATCATCCATTCACATGTCTAAATGTGGTCACACTTCATTAGCTTCAAACTGAAAGTGCTGTCATCAGCTACCCACACTCTTGTCATTTGAAACTTTTAACTTTCAAACTTTTCTCACGGAATATAATGATGTGGTTGTGCAACATTCAGACATAAACAGAGAATGTTTCTTAAAAATTCAGTTCGAATTGGAATGGCGGTACAGTACCAAACAGATACAGAGCTGAAATTCAAATTTAAATTTAATGAAGTACAATTAAAATGAACTGAAATTCAAAAGCATTCATATAACTGCAATAGGGTATATATTGGTAAAGTGGGACGATTTTGGGAATTTTACTTCTCCTTGCATTCAAGTCAAACTATGAATGATGGTTTTGTCTTAAAGTTTAAAGAAATTTAAAAAGTCTTGAAATCTAAAGTCATTTGCCTTACGAACAGACAAAAACTGTCAGAGATGTTTGAAATGTCACTAACGTTTTGAATAGGAATGGACTAGGGTGGAAGAACACTTCATTCCCCAGAAAGTCATTAATTGTTGAATTAATCTGAATTGTAAATTGCACTTCCTTTAATTCCAGTTCCACCTCAATGTGGGATGTGGACAATTTCAATTCTTAATTAACTTAACTTAACTTAATTAAAAATGAACCAATTCTTAAATTCTGAGTTTTGCTGAACCTCTGACTGTCAAGCACAGTTGCATTTTTGTATGTTTAGAAAAACTGTTAGGGCTGGATTATAACTTAACTACTTTCTTTGGTTATGTCTTATTTTGCCTAGGGCGCCAAGTGAGCCAGAACTGCCACTCGTACCACCTCAAATACATATCAAAAACATCAAAAATAGGTGCCTGTCAGTATGTTAGAGCGCCAACTGTCAGTGTGTTTCAATGGGTTACACTCAACCTTTACAAACACCAGTAATATTAATTCATATGAACTTTTTATTAGACATTAGGCTTTAGAGAAAAGGCCACTTATTGCTTGTTGAAGATGAAGTACAGTCGCAGCTCAACCAATGGTTTCTATGATACGTTGTGACATTCATTCTGTCTCTGCTGCTCTCTCTATCACACACACGCTCACACACATATTGACACCAACATTAAATGAGTCAGATGACATTTGCTCTATCCATCCCTTTCTCTCATAGCCAGATTATGCTGCCGTGGCAACAGGGTGAGATGGGAAGAAAAAGAGAGAGAGAATGCATCTGATATTTCAGGAAGTTAATGTTGGTTTTTCATCTTCTCCTTGTCTCTTACCTTTGAAGTTCATCAGTATGGAAATGGAACTCAGTGAATTTTGATCTTTTCACTTGGCATAAAACCGAATATGATTACAGGGTTCTTTCCCATTGAGATTATTGTTTATGCTCCTGACTCGCATTGATATATGATGTTGCGCTTGATTCACCATCTTATTCCATATTACTCTACCGAATGTCCCTTAAGAGACTACGAATTCAATAAGGCAGTGACTATGTACAGTGTAAAATACGACAGATGCTATTTATGCTGTATGTAAAAGAAGATGCAATTTTCACTTTCATTCAAGAAACATTTGTGCCACTTTTGTATGTGGTATATCATTAATATATTTTACTATTATTCACTAATCAACAGTAATCCAGTTAACCAGCCACAAAATTCGACAAAATAGCACTGCGGCTTGTCTATTTAAATTAAATCATTCTTTCAGACCAAACACGGTGCCTTTCTGCGTAAATTAGGCTTATTATACATTGCGCCCACAAACTGCCTGCTGCAATTAACGTCACGCTATTACCGCGCGAATGATGTTTGTGTACATTTCCTATTGATCACAGAACCAGTTATTCATGAAATGATGATCAAATGATGGAGATGAGCATTATAACCTGGCATATATACAAATATAGCCCCAGATTTATGCCTTGCGAATTGTGTTCAGTGCCGATTTTGTGGGTGTTTATGCGCTTAGACGATTTGTATAGTTCTTCTAGCGAATCAGGCACTAAAACTATGTAGAGTGAATACCACCCTCTGAGAGAAAGTTAAAAATACTTTCATTTTATCAGCTAGACCCTCATAAGTTCAGCTTAATCAACAGATACAATGTGCATGAACTAATTCCTCTAAACAACTTTTTAAGAGCGTGAATCTCTCTCTGCTATACTCACAGACTAAGATGCGCTAAACCCCGCGGGGGTCTCGTCTCAATTAGTCAACACCAAGCTCATCACCTCGTGCGCGCAGACTTTTAAAGCAACTTCACTGCTAAAACAGCTGTTTCAGACAGAATCGGGCCTGCAGGCTTCTTGCTAATTTCTTAGTATACACTGAGTATTCCTGGAGGTTCAGGGGGCAAACGCGTGGGACACCTGTTAGCAAGCACAACGGAATCTCATTAAATAAGCGAAAGCCTGTTGAAATCCAGTTATCAAGCTCACTGAGGTCTAATTAAGCTTAACTAAACCAGCAGAATCCCAGGTAGAATTGGAGACGACTTGTTAAAGCCTGGATATAGTTCCTCAGATCTAGCTCTCGAGATATTTACAGCTAAAATGTTTATCAGGCCACCAGCAATGTGTCATTATGGTAATGGGCCATATGCTAAGAGGAAAAACCAAATAAGCGAAAAGACTTGGTATTTATGGAAGCACAAACATTTAATGCGAGATTAGCATGGCCTCGTTTCATAGCTCAGTGAGTCGGGACTAAGGGTTTGAACACATGCATAATGCATGTGTGTATGTGTGGGTGTGTGTGTTGCCTTCCAAAAAAAGTTTCCACCATTCATAACAGATCAGAGGACGATCGCAGAAACTATTAACATACAAATTTCATAATTTTATCTTTCATAGTGTTCAAGTGCCACCGCGAGACCCCTGTTTTTTTTTCTTACAAGTTTCCCAGAATCTAAATGCTTCTTTTTTCTTTGAGGTCTTCAAATAATATTTTGTGTGTGTGTGTCAAAAGCAGTAATATTTTAGAGTTTTTTTGTGACCATATCCACCATGTATCTGGCCCTAATGAAAAACTCCATATTTTGCTGCTGTGACTTTAAGAAACGCCCCCTTCACTTGAGAAATGAGTAACAGCACTGAGTGCTGCTGTGCTTCAGTCCTCACACACTGGCTTGCAGGTTTGCTGTTGTCAAATATAGTTTCTTACCGCCCCATCCATCAATAACAGCCTCTGTGTAAAGCTGTATTACATTGTTAAGTGAACCTTTCACTGCCTAAAAACTGCCTGAAATGTGCCACTCAAAATGTTAAGATGAAACTAAAATGATCAGGGATCTTGTCAAAAAATAAACTTAAAACTACTTATTTCTAATCTTGGGTCCTTGAGAAGAATCTGCAAAGCAGCAGGTGCTACACATTCTTTCATTTTATACTCTTACATTGTTAGTGTTTTTATTCCACTTTAAAAATATCATGACTGGGCATATGGAAGACTAGTGCCAAAATAAAATGAGGGAATAAATGATCAATTTAATACAAATTAAACATGTAAATAATAGATCACTCCTAATTGGATGAATTAATCTGTAATGTAGTAAAATATAACAATAAAATAATAAATGAATAAATATTTTTAAAAATGTACAAATAAATAAATCTATTTAAAACTAATAATGTGTGTGTGTGTGTGTGTGTGTCATAAATTAATGCAGTAATTTAAAAATTAACTTTAAAAAAAGCATTTGTTAAATGCTATTGGACATTTTACTTATTGGAGCAAACTTGGGAACATGGGAATAAAAATAAAGAAACTTTCAACTCAAACTCAAACATGTGCCACTCAAAGGTAAATACTATCCATTTAATCATTTATTCCTTAATTAACTTTTAGCACTCCTGGTAACCCATATGACCATCCATATGGACATTTGTTTAAAAAATGTTAGATATGTTAAAAATGTTAAAGAAAATGTTTATAAATAAATCAATAATTAAAATTTACACACTGGGGAGGACGTTTTGAGCTCCTAAACAGTATGTTTTCATAGCACATCCATCTGTTTTATCTGAAAATATCCAGTGAAATCTGACGACCCCTTTAAAAACCCCCTGGATATAAAGCTCTGTAGACAGCACCGGATTCAAGACCCTTTTAATCAAACACACACGGTGATATATAGGTGATTTATCGTGGACCCCTCTCCTCCCATTCATTGCGTTTAATCACACGGCCTTACAGCCAAGTATACAATCAATACTCATCACCTGACAGCATATACACACACAATGCAGAGGATTACGTACAGCTAGAGGAAAATGAGAGCTCGCAAAGCTTCAGGAGAGACAGAAAAGAGTAAGCAGGAGGACAAAATGGGTGCTGTGCCACTGGTTAACCGAGTAATTAAGTGACAGGCGGGAATAAGAGAGTGTAAATCACATCCAGGAGGGAGAATGCGAATGAAAGCGGACAGAGATGAACGTGTGATAGAAAGAGTGAAGAGGGAGTTATTGTGAAGCGATAGAGAGCAGGAGGGTGGAAGAGTGGGTGGAGATGGAGCAGTCTATATATAACTGCAGGGTTATGGAATAAAAGTGAGAGATCATATTGTTGTGTTTGATTACTTAACTCGGACAGCCATGGTAACCAACTAAACAGCACATGAAAAGCACTTTAAATGCGAGCACACATTGATGAAATGGTTACCGACGTGCTAACCAGCACACAAGAGGGCTCTTCCGAAGCCTGTGCCAGCATAACTCTATAAAAGGAGTAAGAGCAGCATTGTGCAAACATCTCTTTGTTGGCCACGCGTCCAAACCAGCAACAAAAATAACACAGACCTCATAGTGCAGAAAAATCTATCAGCCTTTACCCATCTCAAAAAGCCGAGAACGAACCTTCTTTCCCCAGCAGACCGATTCAGCTCCTGCTCTCCCTCACTGGAGAATATTTATATAAGTATATGCAGCCGATTCAACTTACAGGAAGCGTATGTGTGTGGCGCACTCGAGATGTGTTACCGTGTGTGATTGTGTGTTTACTCATCCTGTGTAAATCAGCTGGAAGCGAATAAAAGCAGGGTAGTGATGCTCTGTGGGAACAGCAGGGAAGGGTCACAGAAAGGATCTGATAGTTCTTTGTTTGTTAGTCTCTGGTGAGAGACGATAAACAATAAACAACCAGTGTCTGAGCGAACTCAACGCTTCAGGCCCCAGCTGAGGACCGCTATCCTGAGCCGCCTGCAGACCCAGGTAGCTGATACTGAGAAGAAAGCCGAGAATAAAATACATCCAAATGCAGGCAGTGAATGCTTCCAGGAAACACTGAGAGACTGAACGCGGCAGTGAAATCTGAAGAACATCGAGTTGGCTCTGTTTCTGTGTTATACCTCAATCCTAAGGGAACTCAAACCCACAGACTCAAGAATGCCAATATAACATTAAAACAAATAATAATACAGTGTATACAGCAGCGCTGTTGATTTAGAGGGCTAGTTCACCCTAAAATGAAAGTGTGAGTTCTGAAACTATATGATTTTCTTTGTTTTGTGGAACGTAACAGAAGATATTTTAAGAAATATTTCATACAATCGATGTCATTGTTGCTTGGTTGCCAACGTTCTTCAAAAGATTTCAAGTAAGAAAAAAGTCAAACAGGTTTAGAATGGCATGAGGGTGAGTAAATGATGACAGAATTTCCATTTTCAGATGAACTATTCCTTTGAGGCCTGTGAAGCAGTTTTGAACCTGGTTGAAGTGTTTCCCAAAACTTGGTTTTCCTATCACTGAGGCTACATCTACATTAATCTGGATACATATGAAAACTGCGTTTTCATTTTAAAACGCTCCCTGTCCACACTAGCGTTTTCAAGCGTTTTCCAAAAGTTTCTCATCCACGCTGAAATGTCAGAAAACGCATGCGGAAAGCCTCAAAAAAGCTCACTGATATGATACAGACGGAACAGATATGTTACGTTTTCATGCAATTTTTCTGGCCGGATTATTTTATTTAGGAAAATATCTCACCATTCACTGATGCGTCCAGGTCGCACTCACTCACTAACGATTGACCAGTGATGGGAATAACGGCGTTATAAATAAACGGCGTTACTAACGCCGTTATTTTTTTCAGTAACGAGTAATCAAACAAATTACTGTTTCCCCCGTTACAACGCCGTTACCGTTACTGACAATAAAATACAATGTTACTATAATTTATTATAATATTATTAGAATTTTATTTTTCAGTTCATCTGAATGAATGCGCAGTGTAGCTGTATTTGATGTACTGTAAACTCTAGTGTGAAGGCGCACGTCTCGCCATCTCTTTGTCTCACACGCACAAAGAAAAATACAGAGCAAGAGAGTCTTTCATAACATGCAGAATTGACGCGCTACATGTAAACGATATTCTTTGTTGTATTTTCCTGTCAAAATAACGGAGTTCCTTTGGAATTCTTCAGCTTTTAAGAACTGCCGGTTTCTCTGGTAGTGGGCGGAACTAATCCGCAAACGACAATCTCATTGGCTGGCGCTCACCTATTATCATCCCTGTCTTGATTTCAGCAAATCAATTCGAGCGATCGCATACTACGTGATTAATATTCATGAACCCAGCAGCTTATTAATCCTTAGCACGTTTTATATTGTTATCAGTAGTAGAATTTGTAGTAGTTTTATGTTATCAAGTTTTTCCCCCTTTTTTTTATGGAAACACTAAATGACAAACAACATCTTAAGCACCACCACCAGTCCCAAGTTCAATCAACATGACAAATATGCATTCATACTTGGTTATTCTAATTACTAAAGTTCAATCATCATATAATGCTAAATTATCATAATATCATATTATAATGCTTGACTGACTGATGCTAAGTGTCAGTAGATAAATAGTGTAGATTAATGTACTATGTTTTATAATAATAATTTATTCTATTTAGAGTCCATTTCATTAATTTAACATATTTAATATTGGGGGCATCCAAGTTATTTGACATTTGAACATTTTTTTAAAAAGTAACGCAATAGTTACTTTCCCTGGTAATTAGTTACTTTTATAATGATGTAACTCAGTTACTAACTCAGTTACTATTTCTGAGAAGTAACTAGTAACTATAATTAATTACTTTTTTAAAGTAATGTCCCCAACACTGCGATTGACTGATCTAAAATGCAACTGCCCTCATGTTTTGCCACAAGCAGCAATTCTGAGTACATTTTCAGTCATCTTTGCAGGACTGTGATATGAAGAGTGTACAAAGTAAACACATCTGTAGCAATAGTGTGAAAGTGAATAGCACATAACAAGCACAATACTGGTATAAACATACATATCTATTGGTACAATATATGTCACATGACTAAACATGTCATCGATTTCAAAAGCCACCTTTTTCACAGTCCACTCTACAATGCGAAAACGGCATTTTCAAATTGATCCACTTTGGAGAGCATTTTCAAAAAGCTCCGTTTTCCTTGACAAAAACGCTGTCTCAGTGTGGACAGAAGGCCAAAACGGAGAGAAAAATATGTGTTTTCAAATTAAAACGTATTAGTGCGGATAAGGCCTGAGCTCACTAAATAGCAGGAGTTCAAGTATGATGGTATCATATCATCATATAAATATGCAAATGGAAGCATATAAATATTAAAGGACACCTATTATACTTTTTTTATTTTTCCTTCATTGTGTAAAAACTGTAGCTGTTTGTGCATGTAAATGATCTGCGAAGTTACAAAGCACAAAGTCCATGCCAAAGCGAGTTAATTTCTCCAGCAGAAAACACTTTCTCTCCAAAAGAAACTTGTTTGTAGTTCTGCCATTATTTCTGTGACTTAGCAATGTCACCATGTTACTCATTTGCATAATGCCTGCCTGCTGGCTGCTTTGGCCCGCCCTCAAAGAACAGTTGGGTAAGTGATTTCTCTATGTCGAGGAGACATAGCGAAATCTGTTGGGATGGTGCATTTCTGACACACACTCTAAGTGATTGCCCAATCACAACAGACTGGGACAGCTGACCAATTAGACTTTTTTTTTTTTTTTTTTTTAAATGGACTTTAAAGAAACAGGAACTAAAACAGTGTTTCAGGCAAAGGGCAATGTACGAGATGTGTATGAGAAAAATAATGTTTTTTAAACTTTAAGTCATGTAAATATATTCAAGCAGGCCCCAACTTGTAAATGAGCATAATGTGGCCACTTAAAATACATTTATATTATTTTTACATAAAGGTTTGCACATTCCATTTAATCAATAAAATAATTTAAGGTCGTAATTGTTGGCAGCATGGTAACATTTGGGACCATTGCCATGTACGCAAGCCTCCTTTAAACATAGGTGTGTCCACTCTATTTGAACAGGTATTTGCACAAGTATTCTCATTAAATCATGCGCAGTGTGAACACAAAGTGAACACAGTTCAGTACAAGAATAATAAGTACACTTTCAAATTTTAGTAAATAAAGGTCACTGTGTATACTGTACCACATAGCAAGTACACACTTAAAAATAAACAGTAGTTTATAGCAAGGGGGTGCTGACAGATTTGTGTATCATCTGCAGAGTTTCTCCTCATCACTGTCACCTAAAGCTGCTCACTGGGGGTTGTAGTGCAATATTTCTGTAAAAATGCTTCGGAATAATATTTCTTGTGAATTGTGCCATACTGATACTTTTTTCAGGTTTCTACATCTAACATTACTCTAAGAGTGGACAGAGAAACAAAATATGCTGTGAACTTAATACAAAGTAAATATTTTCCAAATAATAATTTAACAAATTTGCTTTAGTTCAATGTCAATATAAAAAAAATAAAAAAATATTTAATTTAGCAAGCAGCATGATGTATTCATAATATCATCTTAACATTTTTTCTGTTTTTCACAATATAAATGGGATTTTATACATGAAAACATACAGCAGCCTTTATGTTTAAGAAATGAGTTCCCTCACAAAGCTATCATCATATTTGGAGTCCTTACCATCAAAAAGTTTGAACCCTGATGAGTTGCACAATGAACTTTTTGTTGTGTAGATTTTAGAAAACCTGGTATACTGATATACTAGTGCAAACACATAGGTTGATCTGAATGACCTCATGCAACATGAAGAAACTTTTTAACCTCAAAAGAGCCATACAGTCCACTCAAGAACCCTACAGAGAAAATGGCACATAATGAGAGGGTTCTCTGCAGAATGTGAAGTGCTTCAAAAAAAAAAAAACCTTAAAAGAAGAGTGTACTGTGTATACCATACCACATGGCAAGTATCAATGAATATCTTAAGGCAGTAAACATACTTATCGAGGACCAATCAACTGCTTTCATCACTTACTGCTGAACTCTGCATTCAGAGGCCAGTCACATGAATGATGGCAATCAGCAGATGTCATCAAAACAACAGTATAGATGCTTTGTTGGGGTGCGCAATTTAACTTTAAACTAAAACTTGAGCAATTATATCAAAGAGCAGCCATACCATCCATGTCTCATTGGAAAAACATGCTCGTGGCAACAATTCTCAAAAATGATATTATGTTGCTTTTTGCACATTTCGGTACACTTTCAAAAATCAAGAGCCATATTTACTAAACAGGGCAAATTAGCATTAGAGAGCAATTCCATAAATGTGCCGATTGAAGGGGAAAATTCTCCGTATGATTTACTGACAATGTGCACATTAAAGAACACAGATCATTTCCATAATGACCAGCGCAATCTAACAAGAGCAGACATGCTTTTTTTGGGTGTTAAATAATGGTGCAAATACCAGTATTTTGACGAGCGCAAATGTTAGTAAATCGCATTACGTGATTCATTTTAATACTTTCCTCCCATAAATTTTGAGTCTGAAAGGGAAACTCCAACAAATGTATTTTCAATAAGGTCAGGCGCAAAGATAACTGTGTCCACGCCTTTTCATCACTAATTCTTCACTGCGCACCTTTAGTAAATCCTGACAGTATTATTTTAACGTCAAAACATGGTTTGCACTAGCGCAAGCTGTTAGTAAATCTGGCCCCAAATGCCTAGAGAATGGCACTAAAAGCGCATTTAGATTTATACAAAACAGATAAATGTGATATGCTACAATGGTTGTTGAGTTCAGAAATTAAATATCCAGTGAATGCCGCTAAAAAGTTAATGCTCTGTCATGTTAAAAAATACTGTACCACAATACACTAAACTCTATCCTAAAATTAACTGATAGCATTAACAAAAGTGAAAGTGAGATAAAAATGCATTTGCTGAAGAAACAATGCCATTTTAGCTTGCTTCTAAAGTCTTTGAGATCTTTATTGTGATTCTGCATCACAACTGCAATGCTGTACAAGGTGAGCTACCAAGCAAGTTTACTAAAGGAAATTAGTATACAAATCATGCACTGTGGTAAAAGTGTTCTGAGGTCATAATATTGTGTAAGGAACAAATTTATTAATCAATAATCATGATTTGTGTGAACAAAAAAAAATTGTTGGAGTTTTACTGCCACTAGTGGTCATTTTAGCAATAAGGTATGTTGTTGGAGTTTTGCCGAAATTTAGATGGGGCACAATCTTCTAATACCATCATACAGTATGATTGGTAATGGAGTTCTTAATAAGACTCTAACATGAAATGATTAACTGCTAAACTCTCTCCACCAGCTCAATGGCTTCCTGTTATTGATCTATATCACTTTCATTTAAAGAAAAACCACACCTCTAAATTACACCATTTATCTCTGACCAAATGAGTTCACTCATGTTGATAAAACGTCACATGACCAAGAGTAATGAAGCCTGCAGGTGAAGCGGCCATTTTAATCTCTGGGAAAGAGAGAGAGAGGGGAAGCAATGATGTGCCAGATTAAACTCATTATGAGGGGGAATGTGTTGATGGGCCACAGAAATGGAGGATGAAGGGATGGGGATGCAAGAGCAACAGAAAAAGAGGAGAGTCTTACATTTTTATGTATGCATTTGGCAGATGCATTCAGCAATGTACTTTTTGTTTTCATGTTGATTTCATATGGTTCTGAAAAACCAAAAAAGTTTAAATTTAATGTCATGTTTAACCAATAATTATTCCATATTTTCTTTACACTTTGAGAGTATACACAGCATAATCATTATTTATCAAACCTTTTTCTATTTAATATTTTCTATTAAATATTTCTATTTAAAATATTTTTCAACTTTTTCTTTTTAACAAATAATAAAAACATGGCAAAATTTTTAATAAGGTTTTCTTTTCAAGAATTTAATTTATTTAAAAATTGCTAATCACAGTCAGTGTATTCAAGTTGTATGTCATATGAAGTGCATTTTTTATGCATTTTTTTTTTTTTTTTAAACTGATAGACAAAAAAAAAATGTCACTTCACTGATCCAGTCAACTTGTTATTTGAATTTTTTTTTAAAGTACTATTCATTAAAATGAATAGATAAAAATTACAAAATTGCTAAATTGTCAGTTGGAAGATCTGGATATGCACTCAAAAAAAAAAAACTGCAATTTTATATTCAGTTTGAAAATTTCATTCTAAACATTTTCTATCCATGATTAATTCACTGTGCGCTTTCGTATCAGTGCTATTGTTCATGAGCTTATTGGACTGTTTCAGAGCTGGTGGCTATTCAGTGGGCATAAATATCCAGTGACTAGACTTGATACGGATGGGCTGTTTCTCTTCTCAGATCTGCTGTTAACAAGAATGTTTTCTCGCAATGTGGACCAAGTTAGTAATCCATCCTATTATAGTCATTTAAATTTGACATGGACCCAGAGTACACTGAATCATAATAGGGATGGATGGAGGCAGCAATGAGTAAATTGAGATAATGAGAGCCAAAGAGACGACTAGAGTGAAGGCCTTCCTTTTGTCTTTTAGGAAAACGGCTGCAGGGATACTAATGGTTGATCAAATCCAAATATGCCAGATAAAAAAGATCTGTCCTACTTTTTCGCTAATGGATGACAGAGAAAGAAAGAGGGAGATGTCCTGACTCATGCCATATATGGTAAAGACTCGCTGTACTGATGTCCAGCAGAATGTTTCCCTTACAATAAAGCCTCTCTCAACATAACACTGCTAAAAGCTCTCCAAATCAATCCTACTTACAGATACTGAGGTGTTATTACTGGAGTGTGTTCGTGTTAAAGTGTGTATATTTGCAGAAACGTATGTGAACTTGCTGGACTTACCTGGTTTTATCTGCATAAATTGGACATAAAATTTGAAACTGAAAGTTACAACAGTCTACTTGAATGAATAACACAAAACCAATAATAGGTTTTCATGTCTTCATTGAACACATCATGTAAACCTTCACCCTGAGAAGTGGAAAAAGTATGTAAACCCTTGAACGTAGTAACTGGATTCTTTGGAAATAACCTGACTGGGCAGCTCCAGAAGACCTATTTTATTCTGTTAAAGCCATTCTGGTGTTGATTTACTCCTGTGCTTTGAGTTGTCCTGTTATATCACCTTCTGCTGAGCTTCCGATTGTGCAATCCCTGCTTGGGAATTCCAAACGTTGCAGCTGAGAGTTTCTGAATATTGTGCTTCTCACATACTATAGCGTTTTCATTTTCTCCAAAAAAACTTTGGTTTTATCCATCCACAGAAACATCAGTAATGCTGAGGAACATTCACATGCTCTTTTACAAATGTCAGACAATGCAGCAATGTTTTATTTTTGGCCAGCGATGGCTTCCTCTGTGAAGTCTTCCAATGAAAACCACTCTTTTTAGCGCTGAACACATTATAGACACGTCAACAGAGAAGTCCAGGGTTCTTCTTATCACCATCGAGCATCCTGCACTGTACACTGCACTCTCTATAGGAGTGGGCACCCTGTGAAGATGACTGAAGTCATCTTCACAGGGTGCCCACTCCTATAGAGAGCAGCAACGGTGCTCAACTTTCTCTATTTATAGACATCTTGTCTTACTGTGGAGTGGTGAAAATTGGTGTGTTTTTGTAAGACAGGGAAGCTCTGATCAATCTTGTATCATTAACTGGATTTCTCACTCCAGTTATGGATTCACAACTTTTGCAACCTTCATTGGGAATGCATACACAGTGAGTTCAATAAAGACATAAAAAATGAAGAAAAAAAAAATATTTGTGTTATTTGTTTAAAGGTGTAAATCTAATAGGTTTCACACAGAAAATAAATTGGGTTTTCTTGAAGAGTCATCTGAATGGTGTAAACTCGATGCGAAGAGTGAAAATTAGACAATGGAACACATTTTTATCATGCTTTACTAGTAGAGAAAATGGGAGAATTAGTATTTGTATGGCTGAAGAAGGACAAAAGGTCTAAAGCCATAAGCTTGAAAGCCAAAAAAAAAAGAATAAACATTGGTACGCAATATACACAAGGTCAAAAAAACTGCTGATGGAGTAGTGATGCCAAACTGCTTCTTTTTTGTCGGACAAGAAAGGGAATTATTGCATAGACCACTCTCTAAAAACTCACTATATTATATTATTTACATAAAACTAGTGTCAAGCCATGTATCATGTAGGCCAATATACTGCCAATATACAATATTTGGCATTTTTTCAATGAACAGCATCAGCTGATAAGTTTTCTGTTTGACCGATAAATGTTGTGAGCGAGGCATTAATTCTGATAGCCCTGAGAAGCAAGGGCTGTATATATATGTATATTGGCTTTCTATTGGCCAAGATATAGGCAACAATCTTCAAAAAACCCTTTAGCAGTCAACGACTAGAAAGGTGATTATGCTTATCCATGTCAATAAAAAAAATGTAAAAAACTAAAGCACACGAACAACAGCAATGTTACCGTAAAGGCCCATTCCAACAATGATAACTATAAAGATAACTATATTAGTGTCCACATTAGCGGACAATATCGTCTGTTTATTCTAAGCGCACGAGCGTCTGCTGCTTTAAATTCTCAAGCTCATTATAGCAGGATTAATTCTGATTAGGTGTCGATGTTTTTATCATTCATCATCTGGAAAAAAAATAGTTCTGAAAGGGATTCCGATGATATTGTTTCTCTGTGCCTTTATCGTTATAGCTGTGGTGTGGACTATTCTTTAATACTGAAAAAGATTTTTAGAAATATCTTTATCATTATCTTTATAGTTATCGTCATTGGTGTGAATAGACCTTATGTATCTTTAGGCAGACTGTATTTGTTTATAGTTGTGACAGATTTAATGCTTCATTTATGCAGAAATTCAGGTAAACCCAACGGGTATTTTTTTTCTGCAACTGTATATATCCTGTCATTTCTATGATTCATCGGCGCATCCCTGACACAACAACATTACTGCCTCCCAGCGTGAGTTTCTCGTTTCCAGAATGCTTCATTAATCATGAGAAATAAAAAAACGGTATTACTACGCCCTCAGAAGTTGTCTAAAGCACGAATGGGCGATCCATTTTTATCACTTGCTATGAAATTTGTGTAATTTCCGGCATAAACTAGGTAAGATGTGACAGAGAAAGAATGAACGAATGTAGGGAAAGCAGAAAAATGAATTTCAAACGGCCCTAGAAGTGGTAACATGCAACAAGGTACACTTCAGCTTCTTCATGTGGAAAGAAAGAAAGGGATGGAGAGCGACAGACACAGAAATAGAGAGAGATATCAGAGTCGAGGGGGTCAGAACCACAAGAGCAGAAATAAAACTCCAGTGGGTGCGATTCAGCCCGAGGTGGGGGAATGAGAGAGCGGGAGAGGTGGAGAGAAGCACATGAAAGTATAGGCACACTCTCGGTTTGAGAAATGCATACTGACAGAGGAAGAGAGTGCAAGAGAGCCACATGAAAGGCTGGAGTCACCTCTCTGTTTGAATAAGGTATGCTGACACTCCATCAAACCCTCTGACAGAAGTGACAGTGGATTGAAAAGGAACAGAACAAAGAGCAGCATGTATGGATGTGCCTTTATGTGCGTGTGTTTGTAAGAAGAAGCTACAAGCAAGTTTCTGTCCTGTTGCGTTCCATCTTATTACCAACCCTCTTTTTCACATCCTGAAGTGATTATACAGCACTTCCCATTTTCTTAATGAGAATATTAATTCTTCAATATTATGCGTGGTTACAGTTCAGATGGTGGAAAACTAAAAGAAAAAAAATCACTCAGGTATCTGGCAGCTACCAATTTAACACTTATGTTATGTGTGTGTGTGCAGCAGAGGATTTGCTTAAGTACTGTGTAACTAAATGTTCCAGTAGTGTAGGTTTTTGAATATGTATAATCTGCGAGTCCTCAGAGATAGCTCCGAGTTGTCTACGATTTTTAAAATGCTCATTCATAAACTGCTCAAATATTTACACTGCAGTCCTCTACTTTGGCTGAAGCAAGCAGAAGAAAAATAGCCTGGAAAGGATTGAAGTTAACATTGTGTGAGTCGGAGGTTAGCGTGTTCTCGAGCCGTGAAACACGTAATCACATAACAGTTACTCACAACTTTAAAGCCTCCTCCTACAGAAACATCTCACTGCGGCTGCTTCGTTATGAACACGAGGGTTTAATGTATCTAATACTTCACTTTGAAATGGGCCGGCAGATCAGTGGAGAGTACAGATGCTCTGTGAAATACAGAAATCAGGGTCATGTTTTTAAATACATGATTAAATGAACCAAATGAGATCTGTTTGGTGGGCGAGAGACATCAGGGACTATTCGAGTACGTGTGTAAGAATGATTGAGTGAAATAGGACATTTGTTTGTAGGGCCTATAGATGGAATGAACAGTTAACATTAACAATAATCATCAATGTTTTTTGTATATACAAAGAAGGCCATTGACTTTTGCTGGACATAATGAAGAAATATATGGAGATTTGTTTCTTTGTTTTCAGAAAAATAGTCAGATGTGTAACAGGTTGATGAATACACATTCTCATACAACCATTCAAAAGTTTAGGGTCAGTAAGATTTTTTGAAAGAAGTAAAGGCTGAATTTATTTGATCAAAAATACAGTTATGTTATAAATATTATTTATTTTACAATTTAAAATAACTATTTTAGTATGTTTTAAAATGTATTTTTTTCCTGTGGTGGTACAGCTGAATTTTCAGCATCATTACTCCAGTCTTCAGTGTCACGTGATCCTTCAGAAATCATTCTAATATGATGATTTGGAGCTCAGTAAACATTTCTTATTATTATCAATGTTGAAAACAGTTGTGCTGCTTAATATGTTTGTGGAAAATGCAACATTTTTTTTTTCAATATGGTCTGATGAATAGAAAGAACATATATTTGCAATAGAAATCTTCTGTAACATTATAAATGTCTTTATTGTCACTTCTAATCTATTTCATGCATCCTTGCTGAACAAAAGCAATAATTAAAAAAAAATCTTACTGACCCCAAACTTCTGAAAAGCAGTATATAAAAGCAACATTTTTATGAGAAATGTGGCATTTAAAAGTAAAGAAATAAGCATAAAAAAACTAGCAGACAAGCCATAATATGATTAAATATTTAATCACATGAGTAGGCCTAATAATACTGTTAACTGATAGAACTTCTATCACAACACTCACAAAAATTAATACATAAATAAATAAACATATTTTACCAGTATTGCATGGTGTTTACCATACCTGGTAAAATTAAAGATACAAATCATCTTTTTATGACTTCAGCATTTGTATGATGCTGCTGAGCTTATAATATGAATAAAATCTTGAATCCAAATCTCCAACAATCATTTCTAAATGCAGCGTTTCAACCACATACACAGCACTTTTTATTCATTTTCAGCTCAATTTAAATGAAGCGCTAATCTAAATCAGCTCTTTTCTAGAAGACAGAGGGACCCGGAAGTGCCGCCGGAATCAGTCATTTCATCTATAAGTGGGAAAGTGTTGTAAAATATTGTTAGTGTGAAGAGCAAGAGCGTGTGTGGCTTTATGTCTCTCTGTTAGATCTATCTGTGAATGTGAGTGGGCATAGCCTCTGGTATGGCTGTCTTCAGTGAGCTAATTATACAGCAACCTAAATATTTAATGCCCATCAGTCTTTAATTAGCTACAATAACACGTGCAATCAGCGCAAAATAACAGTGATGACTGAGATTCAAGCTGACACCTGCCATGCAACGTGCCATCCAGAGAGCCCATCAACCACAGCAAAGCAGAGAGAGACAGACCCCCAACCGTAGTACAAAGACAGATAAACAGTGCAGCGAGACAGACCCTTGACTACAATGTAGAGAGAAAGATATACATTGTATATTTTATTCCTCCCTCCCATTTCCTAATTTATGTACATTGTTACTGCTGTTCGCTGTTTTATCTGTATGCAGCTCAGCTGTAAACATTTTGGCAATGTGAATGTACAAATATTTGTCATGCCAATAAAGTACCTCAAAACTGAATACTGAGAAAATCTCAACCAAAACACGAGAGAGAGAGAGAGAGAGAGAGAGAGAGAGAGAGAGAGAGAGAGAGATTTGTTCATGTTAGGGGGTAGTAGAGGCTCATTAAAAAGAAGAGATCAGTCACAGTATAGCAGGAGAGACAGAGAGCTGGAGAGAGAGAGAGAGAGAGAGTGATTGTCTTTACAGGCTATGTAAGGTTGTTCTTTTTGTTGGCCGTTGTGAATTGAATCATTTTTTCCTCATTGTTAACATATGTAAATTCTTGTGTCACTGCTGCTGCTGCAGGCCTTCAGTTTTGCTCACCGTTAGAGGACGAGAACAAGCCTCACACACACACACACACACACACACACACACACACAGATTCTCCCCACAGACACTCCTCTCTCTTTCTCACTCTCTCACACACAAAAACATAATGGCAGAGTCAGAGAAGGACACAAGGAACAAGACTGCTGCAACACATTAACATAGTTTTAAAAACACATACATATTTGTTTTCCTGTTGGGCAAGGGTGTCATGAACCTTTTTTTTTTTGAGGGGGTCCTGGCTTACTTGGTGTCCTAGGCAAGATAAAACATCACTAAAAAAAGAAAAACACCAAAATAATTATTTATAGGTTATTCCTCTCGCAACGAGGCATTAATCAAAATCACAACTTGAAAAAACTATTCACAAAGGAGGCATTACATTGATCGACAATGTATAAAGACATTTATAATGCTGCGAAAGATTTCTATTTCCAAAAAATGCTGTTCTTTTAAACATCGAAAAATCCTGGAAAAAAAATGTATCACGATTTCCACAAAAATATTAAGCAGCAATAAGCAGCATATTAATGATTTCTGAAGTATCATGTGACACTGAAGACTGGAGTAATGATGCTCAAAATTCAGCTTTGCATCACAGGAATAAAATACATTTTCATACATATGAAAAAAAGAGAAGTTATTTTAAATTGTAAATTGGCAAACATGAGACTTCTTTCAAAAAATTATACTAAAATTTTAAACATCTTTTAGATTTTGGTAAGACTTTAGTAGAAATCTCACTATTAACTAGCTGCTGTTTATCAGTACTTATAAAGCACCTATTCTGCATGACCATATTCTACATCCCTAATCCCACTCATTACCTAAACTTAACCTAAACTATTAATAAGCAGCAAATTAGGAGTTTATTGAGGCAAAATTTGTAGTTAATGGTTTGTTAATAGCGAGAACTGGACCTTAAAATAAAGTGTGACCTAGATTTTTAATATAATATAATATAATATAATATAATATAATATAATATAATACAAATTACTTTAAATATTCAATTAGACCAACCAAACACGAAAACCTTTTTAAATTTAATTTTATTAGTTTATTTTTTAAAGAAATGATGATGATGATGATGATTATTTTACCTATAACACAGCATTCAAAATCAAGTTGGCTGATATGCACGCAAACATCTGAGGGAACATGTGCTTGTTTGAATTAGCATGACGCTTCTGATAGACTTCCCATCGATTTCTACAGTTCCTGAGCTAATAATATTTCTGACCTCTACCCATATACCAAACCCTCACACAATATTTTTACATTTCCTTTAAGACATTATTTGGCCTTTGCAAAGCTGGTTTCCTCCTGGACACTGTTGGGAGCTCCCAGAATGCAGGTGATTTCAGGTTTTACAATCCTTTTGAGACATCTGGTCCCACACACACACTCGAGATCACTACAGCATTCACCTTTCTTTGTGTCCCTTTAAACAGCTCATTCATACCCAGGTTTCATCATGCTGTTCTCACAGTGCTCTCTGCAGTCTCTTTTTATCACAATTCCTTTTGTTAAATATTTTACTCCAACTGCTCAACACTCTTTCACCCCCATCATCTCCCACTATCCTCTGCTGAGCAGAGGTGAAGGACAGACAAATCAGGAGAGGAGGGCACACCGAAAAAAGGGGTTCTGTTTTCCCTTCATCTTGATTTACTGCCTCTCTCTCTGTTACACCACAGTTTGGAGCCATGGGGCAACAACAACCTCCTCAATCTCAATAAATAAGGTCAGGAAAGAGAGAAAGATGGGCCCAGTGAGAGAGAGACAGAAATTTGTGAAAAATGTTGTGCAGCAAAAAAAAATATTTATTAACCCTGAGAACATCAGGGGACAAAACAGCATGATACAAAGAGAAAGGATGAGTGGAGCAGGAATGAGCAAAGAAAAAGTAAAAACACACAGCGAGGTACAGTGTTGCTCCATGGCTGCCTGTTACATATGTGCTGGTGAGGCGTGATGAGGTAATTTACGGGGTCACACTTCAATAAACTCACTCACCAAACATGCAAATGGGATGTTGAAAAGAGCGAAGGAGAAAAGGAAGGATAGCGGCAGGTGGGGAATGGAATATAAAAAGAATGAAAACTGTGGTTTTATTTTACAAAAGCTCAAAGAGCAATGAATGTATGTTATTTTTTTTATTCCTCAGCTACAGTATCAATGTGAGCAAACAGAAACTGAAATAACAAGTAATATTCACTTCTGGAAGAAGTGAATTGTAAATGTAATGTGAGGTATAATCTATAGTTCGAGTTCTGAAGTGTGTTCAAAGGCAGTGTAAAAAAAACTATAAACGTGCACTATTGTCATGAATCCTGTCCATGCACTTCCGTTCACTCACCAACAGAGGTCACTACTCCATCACATTGACTCTCACACCACACAGACTGTTATATATTACCCTGGACTGCATTTCCCATCATTGTTTGCACTAAGTACACACAGCTGTCTCAATCACACGCTCACAACTGAGAACTATCTCACAATCACACACCCTATTTAAACCATGGACTTCCGTTCACAGATGGCCAAGTATTGATCTGCGTATAGCTCTCTTCTAGCGCTAGCTGCCTTACCGTGCCATTCTGTGTTTCTGTTCAGTTCCAGTGTTGTCCTGCGTTTATCACTCTCCTAGTGTTAGCTGCGATACGGAACCTGTTTGTTGTTTTCTAGTCTGTGTTCCCTGTATTTACCCCTGTCTCACTGTTCGGACTCTGTTTATTCCCTTGCCTGGATTATTGCTGTGTACCTGGATTTACTCTCTCTGCCTTGCCCTGTTGGATACTGTTCGCCGATCATCGACCCACGCTTGTTCTAGAATTACTCTGTGTCTTGCCTGTGTTATACCTGTTTGCCATTGCCTGAACCTCGCTTGTCTTCTGACCATGCCTTTAAATAAAAGCCTGCAAATGGATCCGCACGTCTCACATCTCATCAGCCCCGTTACAGAATACTCGGCCCCACGAGGATCCAGCGGCTTTTCTAACGGACCCTGGTCAGGTATGGACCCATTCAATCAACTGCTCGACCTGCGACAAGGGAGTTTAGCCACTGAGGAGTACGTCTCTCAATTCTGTGAATTATCTAATAGGGTGCCTTTTGATGAGGTCGTACTAAAAGACATTTTTTGTTTTGGACTAAGTGAGCCCATAAAGTCATGGGTACCAGAGGGGAAGTTTAATTGTAGTTTAAAGGACTTTATAGACTATGCTTTGCTGTGCGCTGGCTCTTTGTTTACTGTGGGTGTCGCGGAGGAGGAACACGACACCGCGTCTGTGCCTGAAATGGCAGCTACGCTAGAGCACGCTCACAAAATGGCGGCGACAGCTGAGCCCGTTCACAAAATGGCGGCCACAAAAACACCATGTCAAGTCACAGCTGATCATCATGAGTCAAGCCAAGTCGCAGTTGATCTTCTTGAATCAAGCCAAATCGCAGTTGATCGTCATGATCTAAATCAAGCTATAGTTGATCATCGTGAGTCCAGTCAAGTCAGCATTGATCTTCATGAACCCAGTCAAGTCACCGTTGATCTTCACGAGTCAAGCCACGTCACAGTCGATCTTCATGAGTCCAGCCCAGTCACAGTTGATCTTCATGAGCTAAGTCAAGTCGCAGTTGGTCGTCATGAATCAAGTCACGTCTCAGCTTATCTGCCAGAGTCTCGTCATGTCACAGCTGTTCATCTAGAGTCCTGTCATGCCCTGTCTGTTGCACCCAGATCATCAAGGTCAGTCTTCTGGTATCCCAGTCTGATGTCTAGTGTGAGGGATGTACCGTTGGTGTCTGCACGCACAACTGGTATCCCCAAATCCATTCACTCCATCCCTTCTGTCCCTGAACTAGATCCCCTGTCCGAAGCACTTCCCCTGATGGGAATCGCTTTATGTTGCATTTGGGCTGCGTATACCACTACAGAACTGCCCCAGGTGATGGCACCCGCTGCAGCTTCTCCTGAGGTGGCGGCACATGCTGCAGAACCTCCCGAAGCGGTGGTGCTCTCTTTAATTCCTTGCATGGTGGTGGCGCCCAGTAATGTACTCGCAACCTGTCATGTCACGGTCAAAGATACCATTGATGAACTCTCTGCATTTGTTGAAATTCCCTATGGTACCACTGTGGAACCTCCAGAGGTAGCGGCATCCGCTGCAGAACCTCTGGAGGTGTCAGTGGTATCCACCTGTGAACTCTCGCCCTGTCCTGTCACGACTATGGAGACTGTCTGTGAACTCTCGTTCTGCCCTGTAACGGCTATGAAGGCCATCTGCAAATCCTCGTCTTGCCCTGTCACGGCTATGGAGGCCGTCTGCGAATCCTCGTCTTGCCCTGTCACGGCTATGGAGGCCGTCTGTGATTCCTTGTCCTGCCCTGTCACGGCTATGGAGGCCGTCTGCGAATCCTCGTCTTGTCCTGTCACTGCTATGGAGGCCGTCTGTGAACTCTCTGCCTGTCCTGTCACAGCCAGAAGGGCTGTCCCTGAACTCTCGTCCTGTCCTGTCACGGCTATGGAGGACGTCTGCGTATCCTCGTCCTGTCCTGTCACAGCCAGAAGGGCTGTCCCTGAACTCTCGTCCTGCCCTGTCACGGCCACGGAGGCCGCTTTTGAACATTTGCCCTGCTCTGAACCGGCCGAGGAGGCCATCTCTGAACTCTCGCCCCGTTCTGAACCAGCCATAGTGGCTGATAATGAACTGTCTGTCCATCTCGTCTCAACTGTGTCTGATTTCGAACTGTCTGTCTTGCCTGTCTCTGTCAAGGAATCTACAACTGAACTGTTTGCCATGAATTCACAAACTGTAAATGCACCCCATATCTGTCCCATTAACCCTGTTATTGCCAAAGACAACATTTGTGAACAGTCTGTCCCCTTCCAGTCAGTGTGTTTAATCCTGAGTTATCTGTCTGTCCGGTTTCAACCTATGAATCTGAGTTTGCCTGTTCAGTTGTCACTAACACTCTTGATTTAGAATTGTCCGTCAGTCCTGTTCCAACCAATGCATTTAGTTATGGACTGCCTGCCCTCTCAGTTGCCACCAAGAAATTTATTGATGAACTTCCTGTGTTCCCTGCCTCGGTCCTTGGGTCCGTGCATGTTCTTTCTCTTTCTTATGTCTCAGTTTTCCCTAGGTCCCAGTCTCTGCTGTGGGTTCCTGATCCATCGTGGTGCTCCCCTGATACGTCATGGTGTTCTCCTGATCCGCCGTGGTGCTCTTCGGTCATGTCTGCTCCGCACTGGTGGGCTCCTGCTCCGTCTGCTCCGCCCTGGTGGGCTCCTGCTCCGTCTGCTCCACCGTGGAGGTCTTCTGCTCCGCCCTGGTGGGCTCCTGCTCCGTCTGCTCTGCTATGGAGGTCTTCTGCTCCACCCTGGTGGGCTCCTGCTCTATCTGCTCCGCCGTGGAGGTCGTCTGCTCCATCTGCTCCGCAATGGTGGACTCCTGCTCTGTCTGCTCTGCCGTTGAGGTCGTCTGCTCCATCTGCTCCGCACTGGTGGACTCCTGCTCTGTCTGCTCCGCAGTGGAAGTCGTCTGCTCCGCCGTGGTGGTCTTCTGTCCTGCTCTGGTGGTCTTCTGCCCCGCCGTGGTGGTTTTCTGCTCCTCTGTGGGGATCCTCGGACCTGTCTGCTCTGCTGTGGTGGTCCTCAGTTCCACCTATACTGCCAGATCTGTCCTGGGATCCTGCTCTGCTGGCTTTGTCTCAGTCCCCTGTCCCTCCACTTGCACATGGACCTGGCCCTCCGTCCCTCCCCCTGTTTTGCCTCCGCTCCACCACCCTCCTGTATTGTATTATCTGGGGAGCGTCTGGAAGCCGCTCCTTGGGGGGGGGGGGGCTCTGTCATGAATCCTGTCCATGCACTTCCGTTCACTCACCACCAGAGGTCACTACTCCATCACATTGACTCTCACACCACACAGACTGTTATATATTACCCTGGACTGCATTTCCCATCATTCTTTGCACTAAGTACACACAGCTGTCTCAATCACACGCTCACACCTGAGAACTATCTCACAATCACACACCCTATTTAAACCATGGACTTCCGTTCACAGATGGCCAAGTACTGATCTGCGTATAGCTCTCTTCTAGCGCTAGCTGCCTTACCGTGCCATTCTGTGTTTCTGTTCAGTTCCAGTGTTGTCCTGCGTTTATCACTCCCCTAGTGTTAGCTGCGATACGGAACCTGTTTGTTGTTTTCTAATCTGTGTTCCCTGTATTTACCCCTGTCTCACTGTTCGGACTCTGTTTATTCCCTTGCCTGGATTATTGCTGTGTACCTGGATTTACTCTCTCTGCCTTGCCCTGTTGGATACTGTTCGCCGATCATCGACCCACGCTTGTTCTAGGATTACTCTGTGTCTTGCCTGTGTTATACCTGTTTGCCATTGCCTGAACCTCGCTTGTCTTCTGACCATGCCTTTAAATAAAAGCCTGCAAATGGATCTGCACGTCTCACGTCTCATCAGCCCCATTACAACTATAAAACATGACTCATTTCAACTGTAAAAGACAGTAAAAATGCTACAGTGAAAACCTGTTAATGGTAAGTTGCTTTACTACTGTATG
This sequence comes from Spinibarbus caldwelli, assembly GCA_039654775.1. NCBI lineage: Eukaryota > Metazoa > Chordata > Actinopteri > Cypriniformes > Cyprinidae > Spinibarbus > Spinibarbus caldwelli. Next base: position 15,996,978 of record CM077227.1, read on the forward strand.
TACATGGAAAAACTGTAATAGATCCAACAACAAGATCCAACAATGCTGGTATGAATAAATGTAACATTTTTGTAAGAGAAAAGAACGTCATCTTGTGAAAAACTGTAAACTGACATTCCCAGAATTCATACAAGAGGGATACTTCACATTTAATGGTATTTTGTTCAAATAATTGTGTTTCTTAATAGTTTTTGTTATCATTTATTTACATTTGGGTTTTATGCTACAAATTAAATTTGTTAAATTGATGTTAATGTTGTTAAATTAATATTTATTGCATTTTTTCATGTGTGCTACCATGACAACATTTTGTATTTGTCTGTATGACATTGTGCATCTTTTATATATTAGCATTTACCTCTGCTTGTGGAAAGGCTACTTGTGATAAATGATTATCAGTTAGGGTTGTGTCAATAGATGATAGTATCATGTATCGACGATAGTCAGAGGTATCGCCTGTTGCTAATGCCTTTGACGATAGAAGGCTATTATTATTATTATTATTATTATTACTACTATTATTATTATTATTATCAGTAATACTATCTAATTAATATTGGGGCTTATTTGATCTTTTTTAGCATTTTTAAAGTGTTGCTCGTTATAACCAATCACACATGATTCCATTGAGTTTATGAATGCAATGGCCAGTTAGAGAGGTTCAGATGAGTCATTGCTAAAACACCAAAGTTTTGTTGTTCAGCGCGTTCGCGCTGACTGGATTCTGCACTCTCGCGAATTCTCTCATCATAAACAACAAAGTGCAGATGTACGTGAGATGTAAGTATAAGAGATTTATTCATCATGCAGTGTAAATGGCTTCACTGATTATAACGGGAGTGTTTTTTAAAGTGCATAAACTCTCGCTAAACTGAAGTTAGTGATGATGTTTTTTGATAATGTAGATGTTCTTTGCTCGTTTTCTGTAGCTGCTGTTTGAATAACTGAGGAAATGTAAGCCTTATAATTAGTAATTTACTATGTTAATGTTTCTATTAAATTGTTATCATGTTAAATACAAATTCAGTCATATTAAAAACATTAGGCTGCTTTTAACCTTAGACTGAAGTTGGTTCACTTTCTGGCAATGAAACTAGGTAAATAAGTAATTAAATAAATTAGCACGATAATATCGTGTCGATCTTACAGGCCGACGATAGGATGATATGACAATTGAGCATATCTCCCAACACTAATCAGTTCTTTACTTACATAAAAAATCCTCAAAATAATTATATCTACAAAGGTACAGTAGAAAATATACATACAACTTTCACACTTTTATTAAAAAAAAAAACATTAGAAACCCAAATATCTGTCACCTTCAATGCTTGACAAGCAATATCTTGAAATGCAAGATGTTATTTTTTTTTCAAGTTCTGCCACATACAGAGAGCTCAATGCTACACTTCAAATGGTGACAATTATTTTGTGTTGAACTCCACATGCATGAACTCCAGACATCACAAAACAAGTTATTAAATCTGACAAGAAAATGTCAGAATAAAAAAAAATGCCATGACAGCCAAACAATACAAAACATTTAGATTTTCCTTAAAACATTGATATTCATGCTTGAACTGAATTATTTTGTTTAGAAAGTACTAAGTTTTCCCTCCTGAATTTACTGAACCACAAAATCAGTTTCTCAGCAGCAAGAAAAAAACAGATATAATGTGTGAGTGTGTGCAGGGATGTTTGGAAGGTGATAGAAAGGAAGACAGATAAAGATAACAATGGTAGCTGAGGCATGTGATGAGGGGAGATGAATGCGAGGAGAGAGAAGAGAGGAACAGTGCTGGAGGGGAAGAAACAGTAGAGCTGGAGATTTAAATTAGAGCATGAAGAGGTAGTGAGGGAAGAGTTTATAATCAGTGCTTATATTACAGATAGATGTGCAGTATTAGTGCAGAACTGCATCTTCATAAAGACACTAAAAAAACCTGAAAGTGTTAATAAATAAAGCGTCACTACAAATTATATTTTTCCGTAGTTTAGACAGTAGTTAAAAATACTGTCGTTTTTCCAGTGCAAAGCTACCAAAAATTAGCAAAGCAGCATAACAAAATGCTACCACATCGCACCGCACAAACAGGTTTTTATTCAAGTCTACTGATTTTTTCTTACAACTCACGCAAATGGATAATTTTTTTTTTTAAATCACGTATTTGAGTCTCTGTGCATCATTTTGTTTTTCACAGTAAATATAGTGGAATAAACCCTCATTTTTTGAACCAAGATATGACTTTAATTAATTTATATCATCTGAATTTTATGTATACTGTTAAGTGGCTTCAATGTAATTACATTTCTTAAGTCAGTGCCACCATGATTTCACAGAACTTTTCGCTAATTTTTGCAGCCCAAAATGACTGAATTCATAGTTGCTTTTCTCCAAACAGTTGTAGTTGATTTGCAGTAAAAATATAGTATAGTCTAAAAAATGCTGGGTTGTTTCAACCCAACTTTGGGTCAAATACTAACCCAGCTGTTGGGTTAAATTTTTACATTAAATTTTTAACCCAAAAGTTGGGTTCGTCCATATTTGACCCAAAGTTGGGTTGACAACCCAGCATAGTTACCTGCATTTTTTTTGTTTTTAATTACTAAGTTTTAATGACGTTAAGAGTAGTTACCAGCATTTTTTGTTTAACTGCTAAAATCAATTTTGGTTCTTTTACTTTGTCTTACGCACTTAACACAAAATGATCACTTGTAGCTGCGTCTCTCTCAAACAATTTGCAAGTAAACTGGTCAGAAAGACAATAGGTTGCAATAGTAGCAGGCTGCGAATTATTTGGAGAGATCACTTGGAAATTAAATACAACAATTTAATATTACCTGCTTCAAATCAGAATTTTTTTTAACACTTTTCCCAATATAGATCCTGATGGGTGCTGAAATCCTTGTGTTTAGTATGTCTGGTCAATCCTTGCTCATTTTACAATGAAATTCACTGAAATACAGCAGCAGGACAGTTGAATTATGGATTTTGATTAGTTAATATTGCTTTTCCCCCATCGGGTTGACTTTTTTTGCTGAAAAATTGAGCAAATAATATGAAAATCCAAGCCGCTGCACATAACGTAGCAACTGATAGAACTGCATTAAATCTTGGACTGTTTCTTATAGATATACAGTATATAATCAAAAGAGTAGCATAACTGTAGTTTCAGTACTTTAAAACATGAGCAGCTTGGCAAGCCACAGTTTCAAAGTATTCTCCCCAACACCAGATCTAAAATGAAGATGTCTGTCTACGTCTTTACCGTCTACACCAGCTTTATACAGACTCAAGCTTTACCCCATCAAAACGAGCCCTACTACAGTTAAATCTGTCAAAACGCCACATTCTCTTTGTAGCATTAAGCGCGAATACATCCAGCCTCACACGGATTCAACTTACACATCTGAAATAAAACTTTGATGTGTGTAAAGCGGAGGAATAAGTGACAGAAAATGATAGGAAAGAGGAAAAGGATAGCCTCACTTCCGGAAGCGGTCGCTGGCCTCTCTGTGTCATTAAAATGAATCCACCTTGCGTGCTAATGCCTCACAAGGATAAATAATTCAGCGCGGGCACACGCTGATGTGCCAGGCTAATTAAAGAGCAGACCGGCGGTGAGACGTCGCCACCTCACACATTTGCACCACTTAACTCGGATTGTCGAACCCTGTGGTCGCGTCCGTAACGTGGCGTGACAGCTGTCTGGGCCTCACGAGGTGGCAAATGTCAATCGATGACGGAGGTCCCCGTGCAATTGCGACGCGCCCAGCTGTTTGCAATCAAATAACAGCATACCGTGAACGCCACAACCTGCTTATTAACCTGAGGGGAAAACCATCAGAACATGGTGTTCAGGAAGAGCCGACTCAAGTGTTTGTGACAGACGCCCAGACCGTTTAACTGCTTGAGTAATTTGATGGACAGCTAGACACACACGCACACAATTTTTCTGAAAGCTTATAAACACAGTGCTGGAAGACCACTGTACTGTTAAAGGATTGTCAGTGGAGTGTTGACTGTACTTTAAAGTGAGACAAAGATGATGAAACAACAGTGTGAATGGATTAACAGCACTGTGGTCAGACACCGGAAAGAAAACACATGAGCTCATATCATTTCAAGGAGACTTAATCATGAGGAGACAGCGTACCCTGACCTTGCTGTGAGGCCGTAGGCTCTATGAAAGCTGCTAGAATACTGTGACATTTACTCAAGAAAAACCAAAGTAGTGCCTTGTATGAAGATGATTCCTCTCACTCCGGGGAGGAATGATATTAACTGGATAGTTCACCTAAAATGATCGTTCTGTCATCATTTACTCACCCTTATGTCAATGTAAGTTTGACTTTCTTACGTGGAACAAAAAAGATGAATTTGAAGAATATTCTGGCCGCTGTTCAGTAATTAGAGAAATTTTGAATAATGTGCTGATTCTTTTCCATTCAGTTACAATGATAGTTTTCAAAAATTAAAATTCTCTCATCATTTACTCACCTCCACACCATCCCAGATGTATATGAACATGACAGATATCCATACGACCCCAGTTGATAAATCTTGTGTCTAGGAAAATGCTCTGATCATATGGATTACTTTTGTTTTTTTTTTTAATTTCTGTGGTTTTTGATGTGTTGACCTTGGGGGTCCTGTATACTTGAATTGTACGGACTCAAAGAGTTGGAATATTTTTCTAAAAATCTTTGTCTGTGTTCATTTGAAGAAAGAAAGTCTCATATATCTGAGATGGCATGAAGGGAGAATTTCATTTTTTGGCTGTAGTATCCCTTCAAGTCAGTGAACTTAAATAATTTACTCACCCCCATGTCATCCAAGATGTCCATGTATTTCTTTCTTCAGTCGAAAAGCAATTAAGGTTTTTGAGGAAAACATTCCAGGATTTTTCTCCATATATTGCACTTCAACGGTGACCATTGGGTTGAAGGTCCAAAATGCAGTTACAAAGGGCTCTACACGATCCCAGCCGAGGAATAAATGTCTTATCTATCGAAATGATCGGTCATTTTCAAACAAGAAATAAAAAACATAAATTTCTATACTTTTTGACCACAAATGCTCATCTTACACTAACTCTGCGATGCACGTCCACAATTTCACACATTACGTAGTCACATTGGAAAGGTCACGCATGACTTAGGTGGAAGTACCGATGCAGTGTTTACAAGTGTGGAGAAGAAGGACCGTTCAAAAGTTGTTGCATGTTGAATGACAAATATTTGTATGTCTTTGTATCAGTTTATTGTTTAAAATGGTCCGTTCGTGTGCGTATCCTGGATGTTTAAAACTTTTGAAACCTAAAAGATTTCTTACGCTAGGAAAAACGTGACCTTTCCAACATGATTACGTAATGCATGAAGCCGTGGACATGCATCGCAGAGATAGTGCAAGACGAGCATTTGTGGTTAAAAAGTATATAATTATTTTCTATCATTTTTTTTAGAAAATGACCAATCGTTTCGCTAGATAAGACCCTTATTCCTCGGCTGGGATCAGTGCAGTGCTTTGAAGCTGGACTGAAACTGCAATTTTAATCTTCAACCCATTGGTCACCGTTGAAGTCCACTATGGAGAAAAATCCCATAGGAATGTTTTCCTCAAAAACCTTAATTTCTTTTCGACCGAAGAAAGAAAGAAATTAACATCTTGATTGACATGGGGGCGAGTAAATTATAAGGAAATTTTAATTCTGGAGTGAACTAATCCTTTAAGAACCAGATAAGTCTGATTTGTAAACAAATCATACAGAATGATCTTGTGAACTGGATCAAATGATTCATTAAAAAGAATGACTCAAAAGAATGATTTGTTTATGAACTGGCCATCACAGTTCTCTTATACACTCTCATGAGACAGATTTGGGACATAGGGCAAGACTTTTGGTGAATAACAACTTAAATTTTGATTGTAGGGCTTCAGAAAGCTATAAAACAGCGTACAATTTATATACTTGATACTCTCTTGGTGCTTTTTGACATTTTAGAGCTTGACAGTTCTCATTTAATGTTCTTATACTGAAAAAAACTGCATTCCACTGAAGAAAGAGAGTCATATGGGTTTAGAACAAGAGGGTGAGAAAATGATTTTTCATTTTTGGGTAAACTATTACTACTACCTTAATAGAGGCAAACTGCGACCTGTGGACATAGTATCAAATGAAATATATTCCAGCAAACACGGGGACAGCAGCAAACACATCTGAGCATGTGCCCATTTCTCCCGCTGCGTTACTTGAAAGCAAACACAGCTCATGTTTATTTATTAGACGCCAATGCAAGGCACTTCAAAACGACTGTCCAGTCAGAAGCTCCCTGAGACGATGCTCACAGAAACCTGCAAATTACTCCTGTCCTTGCCAGGCCCAAAACCACCTGCCAACACAGTCACATTAGCCTTTCATTGTTTACCATAGAGCCTTAAAACAAGTGCAAGGTGAAAACCGTCACATGCACAGGCCATATCAAGATTATATACAACCGAGATGGATGTCTAAAATAATAGGCTTCCTCAGTCTGACACCCCAAATTGTGAATGTGTCCAATTTCCAGTGAGGAAAAAGCACAGTGGAGGTTGTGCTGGAATGTTGAGTTTGTTCTATCTGTGAGGTCTCAGGCTTTGCACTTGATGGTTAATCAATGAGACATATTGCTTTGGGTCAAAAATGGGAGCTAGGTGAGCAACCACTAGACACTCTGTCCAACTAAGAAAGTCAGCTTGTGTAATTTAGCCATTAGATTCCATTGTTAAACTAGAGAGTTTCCTCATTGCCTACATAGGCAGCTCCCTTCAGTGGCAGCATCTTAACTCAAATGGGATTGCATTTTCCACAAAGGACACATGCAGTGCTGACTTGTACATACCATGCCGAATGTATAGGGTCAAAAAAGAGTCTCCACGACAAAGAAAAGCACAAAAAACACTAAAAAGTTGAAATTCTATGAAATGTCATGTGGTGTAACCAAGTAAAAAATAACATTAACCTTACATGTGAGTGTACACATCTTAATCATTTATATAAAAAGAAAAAGTTGTAAAATAGATATTTTTTATAGTTTTAAGTTTTATTTTCTACAAATATTGTTAATTGTTCATTCATAAAATGTCATTACATTTTTTGGGAGGCACACCACATGACATTTCACAACCTTAACTCACCTTGCCTTGAGATTAAAAGGGTTATACTATTAGCTATATTGACCTTGACACACATTTATATTAATAACTTGTGTCATTTTTTAATATGAAATAATAAAAGTATGCCAAACTATTTAATATGATTTCTTTTCAAGAATTCATTCTTCTGATAAAACCTTTTTATTATAATTTCAGGGTGGTTTCCCCAAATATTCCCCACAAAAAAATATAAAATTTAATTTTAATTCAGCAATTCAAAATATGCTCATCATTAGAGAGGTATGATAAAGTAATGTATCTTTTAATTAAATAATACATTCGGACAACAAAGTTAATTTCATGACTATTTGATCACCTTAGAATGCAGCATAATTAAATGCAATCACGGTCCAATTCTCGCTATTAACAAACCATTAACTACAACTTTTGCCTCAATAACTCCTAACTTGCTGCTTATTAATAGTTAGTAAGGTAGTTGTTATAGGTTTAAGAATTAGGTAGGGTTAGGGATTTAGAATATGGTCATGCAGAATATGTGCTTTATTAGTACTAATAAACAGCTAATATGTTAATAATAGTCATGCTAATAAGCAACTAGTTAATAGTGAGAGTTTGTCCCTATACTAAAGTGTTACCTTAAATGCCTTGAAATAGCCTTTGAATAAGAAAAGCATCTATGATGCCTTAAAGTTTTGAAAAATAGCTAATTCCTCGAAGCTTTATTGTATGATCCACTACCCCACGTTACATTTGCTTTTCAAGCCATTTCCTACACCTTCTATGACCTTCCTCTGAGTGGCTTGTATTTTGTAGGGTGAGATGGTTGAGGCCTAACTGCGGAGATGTGAGAACCCAAGTTCACCCGCACTCTGTGCTCTTATGAAAGAGGGCTGCCATTGATTTTGCAGTGTGAAGGACTAATAAAGATGGATCTTTTTCAGAGCAGGACTGAAATGAGGGCCTACAGGTAAGGGCCGCAGACAGGCACAGCCACTTGTCCTTAATGGAAGATTGATTTTAATTGTGACACCACCTGATTGGCCCAGTTCTAAACGAATGAAACAGGAAAAAAAGAGATGGAAATGAAAAGCAGAGGGTGACCAATGTATTTTCTCTAAAGCAAAAGCACTTCAAAAGCATTACCATGACTCAGAATGTTTTTTTTTTCTCTCTCTTCAACATTACGTTTTTCTTCAGGGGGTAAAAGGGTATCATTACTGTCATGAAGAAAGCTTCAAAAAGGTCTGAAATAACATCTGCAGTCATTCTCTATTTCCTTTCCAAAGATTTATTCCAGAGAAGGTTGAAGTACAATTTTCGCTCTCATCTTTATTTGAAAAAAAAAAAATAAAAAATAAAAAATTTATTTTAATTCTCTCCAAAGGTAGTACATGGAACCAAGCATGCTTCTTTTTCCTTTATTTAAAGTGCACCCTTGACTTCTGACTGTGGCACACTCAGACTAAAATATTAGAAGCTAAATGGCTAAATGATCCCGAGTGTTGGAGGAAATGGCTTGTAATGAAAGCTTTCGTGTACATGGCTCCGCAGAGCTTGAGGTTTTATTGTGCTTTCTGAATCAGATCAAACCGCTTTCAGAAACTGATCACTAGTTGGGACACAATAAATGTCTACCAATGCTTGAAAAAAAAAAACACTGTGAAAAAATACAGTGAGTGCTGGTATATACACACAAACACACACACATATAGATTCTTGGACATTTCACTTATGAATCATAGATCTACAATTTCCAGAGACAATCGAAAATGTCATTTACTGGAATGTAATACAAAACATTATTTTTGATTTTGAGTCTATTGTTGGTTTGAAACCATGCAATTTAGACCTTTTTATTTTGTGCATCATCCATCTGCATTTTTCCTTTTATATATTTCAAGTGTTATTCTTGGTATTCTCATCAATCAAACCAAGAATTTGTTTTATGCTTTACTCAGCAGCACAGTGCGGCTCGGTACAGCACAACAATGCACTAGAAACTAGTAAATATGTCATTTGCAAGCCACACCATTCATCACATTTTGCATACTCACGCGCAGCACAGCAGATTATCAACTCAGGAACACACTGGGGTATAAGAAGGACATTAAAATGCATTCCCCAGTGTCCTTAAAAATCACTGAGCCAGGTTTTTTTTTTAATCCCTTTCACACATGGACCCGAACACTTACGCACAAATACACCTGACAAGCTCTTATTTCAGATCAATACAATCAATCCTGCTGCCAGTGGACCAATGAACTGGAACTGATGTCATATTTGTGAATGTCGAATTTTCAGTGAGGTCATTTCATTCTTCCCATTCAGCAACCGTCGATCCAGGGGGCTTGTGAACCGTGCGCATTTCCGAACAATACATAACTCGAACGAACCTTCAAGGGCTTAAAGAACAAACCACACTAAGCTCCATTCAGTGAAGATCCAGTGATTCTCTCTTCGCTGCTGCCAGAAACAGCTCTGCTAGAGATCTCTCTAACATTACAATAAAGCTGCTTTTTCATCCCTGCTGTTGAACCCTTCTCATGTCCTCCTGTGCGACAATCACAGTTTTATTTCCTCGCTTGGCCTTTCCAATTTCAGTGAATTTTACCTTGCAGGAGGTTTTCCAAACAGGTGGAAATAAATCTGGTTTATATTGAGGGATATTCTCACAGAATCTTTTTTGGCACAATTACATAGACATGTATCAGTCCAGGCAGGGCTTCATATTTGAGACACTGTGAAATCCTACTAGCTTTGTTGTTTATTCCAAATAGGCTACGGTATCATTCCCATTCATCTTTTCTGTCGGCACAGAAGCTGATAAGACCAGCATGATCTTCCTGTAGTATCTTATAATGGTGTGAACGTGTGAAGTAATACGACTTAACTAATAACAATTGGCAGTTTATTACAGGATATGAATGAGGATATTAAGGAGCTGCTTCCTACTGTTAGCAAATCTGCAAAGGTTTATTGCTGAACGTTTCATTTTAGTGCAGTGCAAACTCTCGTAATGCTTTTGGACACCAGTGCCTCTCCCAATATTTGTAGCCCAGACAGAAGTAACAATAGTCCACTGCCATGGCAACAGTACAGTCTGATGTCAAAGCAGCAGCTGCCGTGTGCATTCAGACTCTGGATAGGTGACAGTAATGTCAATTAAGCATCAAAAACTGCAAAGGCCAGAAAACATGCACATATGTGCACCAGCAACCAAAGATGGACATTAACCTTGTAAAGTTAGATAGGGTTTGGCGAAAAGCTGTCGTTGTTCACACAATACACAGGAGTAAGACAGCAGGACAAAAGGACGTGCTATTCTATTAGAGCAGAGACACATCCATTATGTCAAAAAGGATTTGCTAAACCTGTGGAGAGCGGTCACACGCTGAGGAGATTACATAACACCTCTAGTTTTCAGTTTCAAATATGATGTTAAAGGGATCGTTCACTCAAAAAAAAGAAATTTCTGTCATTATTTACTCACCCACCATGTGACGCCAAACCTATATGATATTATTTTTTGCAGAACAGAAGAAGTACTTTCAAAGCACATTTTGATCACTCTTTTCAACAATCAGAAGATATGTGGTTGTCACACTTTTTTCACGCAATTACAGTGAATGTGGACTGAAGCTTTCAAGGAATCAAAAATAATGCATAAGCATCATAAAAGCATCACAAAACTGATCTGAGCCAAAGACTGCAGTGTTCCACCGTATCGTGCAGTACTATGGATCTATGGATGAGTTCTGCCTCAAGGTCCTTCCTCACTTCTGTTTGCCTCTTTCCTTGCACTTACTGTCTCTAGTCAATAGTCCAATCCAATAATAGCAAAAAATGCCCCCAAATACACTACCATTTAAGTTTTTTTGCATGGTTTTTTACTTTTATTTAGTAAGAACTAATTAAATTGAATAGTATTATGACAAAATCTATTTCAAATAGATGCTATTCTTTTGAACTTTTTATTCATCAAAGAATCCTGAAAAAAAATGTATCATAGATTCCACAAAAATATTAAGTAATTAATAATAAGAAATGTAAATAATAAGAAATGTGTCCTGAGCAGCAAATCAGCATATTAGAATGATTTCCGAAGGATCATGTGACACTGAAGACTGCTGAAGATTTCGCTTTGCCATCACAGGAATAAATTACATTTTACATATATTAAAATAGAAAACAGTTATTAAATTGTAAAATGTTTTACAATATTACTTAATTATTATTATTATTTTATCAAATATATGCAGCCTTGGTGAGATTAAGAGACTGACCTCAACATTTTTGAACAATAGTGTATATTTCAAATCTCATACATATTCTGTGCACTGAAGTTAGCAAATAACACTTCTTTTGGGTTGATCTATTAGCAACAAAGGAGTTTGGAACAACATGAGGGTGAGCAAATGACCGACTGTTTATTTCTGGTGTGAACTGTTCCAGTAATTCAGATTCTGCTACACTTTTCTCACATTTCAAACTGGAACCCAAATGCGAAAGAGAAGCTCAAATAGGTCTCTTACATGCCTGCCTACAAAAACCACTAAATGCACTCCATTTACTCAGAAGAGGATATTCAGGCCCGCAGAGCACCGTGGGAAATGCGTACGGTGGGAGTGTGTGGTGATGTTATTCATAGTTCACTGGGCTGTTTAAGGGCACATCCCTATTCACTTTCAGGTGATGGAGGGAGTCGGATCGTCCCAGTCCTCACACTATGAAGGTTACACAAGAGAAAACAAAACAAACGAGTGGAACTTCATCTAATGGGCAGTGACAGAGTAAGGTGGGCGTCACAGCGATAAAAAGCTCATATTGTCTGCGAAGCAAAAACACATGTACCATCACTTCAAGCGTACCAGGTTACATGACCGGCAAAACAAACAACAAGCTTAAAGCCTTTTAAGCCTAAACAACTGTTACAGATTCATTCCAAATGCTCACTCATGCACACACACACACACACACTCACACACACACACACACACACACACACACACACACACACACACACACACACACACACGGATAGGAATAAAAATACTCACAGAATGAAGTGGACCTTGTCAGGAACAGGATGCCATGGATTGCTGTGGTAACAAGTGAACGCAATCCTCCGGGGAATCACAACACGTCTTCTAGGATGACAGGTTGAAAGTCACAGAAATGGAGCGGTGTGGAGAGTCTCAAAAGAGAAGGTATTCCAGCTAGAAATGATCCATCTGAGAGCCCTTCACAAGCTGTGATTCTTATAATAATCCATTTTGATGGGACAAAAGTAGCTTTTTTTTTTACAAAGCTCAAGCACTCAGAGGAAAAAGAACCCCACCAATGGGCACCAAAAATATGTTGAGAGAAAACTGAAGTGTCACTGTTATTTATTTATTTATTTTTTTGCTGCATTCGTCCCTCTCTCTCTCGCACTGTTAATGTTTGACCCTCCCGGCTCCAACACAAAAATAGGAGGGAGCAGCAATAATGGCCAATTCTCAGAATTCTGCACTCCAAGAGACAATCACATGCTCCTGCATGCACATTCGCACACTAACACACTCTCCTGCACACACATAGAGGCTTCGGTTATACACTGGTGTCTAGCTGCCTCTTCCTGTCAGCCCTCGGCACAAACCCTCATCCATTGCTGCACAGGCCTTGCATACACGCACATAAACACTCAAACCCAGTCAGCACTTTTACCCTGCTTTCCTCCGCCACCTCACCCTACCTTACACGTTATTGCTTTTAGTTTCACAGAGAACCGTTCCTCAGGCCCACCTGCCACACTTGATGAAGGGGAGCATTGACTTGAGCAGAGAAACTAGAATAGATTAAAAACATATAGTAGAAGATATGAAGTCTCAGAGCAAAAATCCTCCAGAATAAGTTGAGCTCAAGTGTCTGGGAGGATGAACTGATTAAGGAGCCCAGCGCTCAGGTGGAGACGTGGAGAGCGGCTCAAGCTCTGTTCTCCAGCACACTAATCAATCCAGCTATCCCTCAAATTCCCACGGCTCCTCACTTCAGGAGTTCAGGAATAAGCTTTGGCACAGACACTCCCTCTATCCTCGGAATGGCACCTCTAGGATGGAGGCGGGTCGAGTTATGGCTGCTCCGAGATCCGTGGAAGTAAACAGATGATGCCGGGAAGACGAGAAATTCTCCGCTCTGAGAATTTCCTCATTGGAGTCTCATGGCCTTGCGCTGCTTAAGACCTGAGGAAAAACAGTGAGAAATATTCGTGATCAATTATTCATTATGCTGTGGTACAGACGGCAACCTTCAATACTGATATGGCTGTTCTACTACGAGGGAGTTTTGAAATACCATACCGATTTTTCTGATCTCATTATAGTACTTCCCGACTCACATTATATATTCGCAATAGTAATTCAGTTACACCATGCATTTCTATTACAGTGTAAAACAGCGAGAGTACTGTGTCAATGTAATTAATGTAATGTTATTGAATGGATGTGCTCAAACGTGACAAGACCATTACATTGCAATCAATATCCAATCAAAACAAAGCCTCATTATCATACAATAAAACTACTGAAGTACTGTATCATGACTGAACTGACATTAGCTGCTACTAATAATGTCTAACTACGAATGTCAGGGACAAATAGTCATGTGTAACACTATTTACTTCCTTAATGGATGTTCCTGCTCTTATTGTGAATGATTCATTGTCGCACGTTATTCCAAATAAAAAAAGTCTTTAATAAGTAATAACTTATAAATCTTTAAACAAAAAGAAACGTCTTTCTTTTGCTGTTCATGCGACTTAGGCCACACAGGCTATTGGATATATTAGTCAACAGCCAAACAAGCATTGTTTTAGTAAACTAGCATTTAAATATTCTTTATTCTAACATCTAATGTATTTTTCATGATTTAATCATTTGCTGTTGGATAAAGTCTCACCCTATTTTCATGTTTTACTCAAAAATACATCATATTAAAATCAAAAAAATGGGTTGTGAATGGGCTTTCACTTAGATAAATCATTAAATTTGTTATACACTATGGAAAGTACTGGCATATTTATATTAGATTGAATTTTCAACAAACAAACACACAATAGACAAGGGATTTGTAGCAGATTCATCTGGACCTGGTCATGGGTTCGCAGACTGACTAATTGTAGATGGTCATGTCAAATAAAAGCCTCATCAGAGCGTAAAACTCTCTGGTGAGACGGACTGTTCTATAAATAAGAAAGGAGAAGGTAATTAAAGGTGGATCCCAGGCGTGGAGCTGTTCTATCCAGATTCTTATTTCCATACAATTCTCCATGTCATGCTTTGATTAGGAGGGTGCCTCTCTCATCAGCAGGACTGATATGAAGGGGAGGAGGAGGAGAGGGGTGAAGGGAGACAAAAAAAGAGTGATGAGAGACGGGAGAGGAAGCGACATGGACGGTGGCAGAGTGAGAATGAGACGTTAAAAAAGGACTGCATTAAAGAGATATGCTCGGTTAGAGAAAAAAGAGCACATGAGAGGTCGCAGAGAGGTGTACAGACAAAGAGGGAGAGACAGACAGAGACAGAGGGACAGTGAGAGAGAAGAGTAGAGACAGAATAAAAGAATAACTACTGGGGAGGTCAGTTATGCAGCTCTAGAAGCAAAATTCATATTTGAGCAGCACACCCTCAGAAACCAATTACAGCTTTAATTAAAATGTGTTTTTTTTTCTTCACAAGATTGATTTATTTATTTTATTTAACAGTATGTATCTCCCATAAAACATTAACCTCAAAGTCAGCAGTCTTCTCACAGCATGCTGCCTTGTTACTTTTAGACAATATGTTAAACCAAGTAACTTTACTTAAGTATTTTCAAGGACTCATTTTCAAGTGAACCCACTCCTCATTCACATTCCACATAATTGAATGATTCCTATTAGCAAATTTCAAAGGTAAAAGGGCCCATTGTCTAGTGCCAATAGTGTATTGATGTATAGAGCACAGCTCACACAGAAGTCACTTTCAAACCAAGCAGCTTTCTGTGGGAAATCCATGAATTTCGAGTGGATTCCTACTGATATGATTGGATTTCACCTGCGAAAATTCACTGAATGCGACCGAAACTTTATGAGTGGGTTATTTTGACTTGATAGGAAGCAACCACACAACAATATAAAAACACCTATTAAACCTAGGTTGTGGCGGTGAGTTTGACATGGGAAATTAATGCATTTTGAATTGACGTTTTAGCAAAATAATCATGCAAATAAAGTACTTTAAAATTGACAACTGAAACTGGAAAATTCATGAAAGAGTGACAGAAGAAGTGAAGAGACAGACAGAGTGAAGGGAAATGAGAGGGATCACTATGAGGGGTTACAGTCCTGACATTGGTGTCACTCTTGCTTATCACACATGTCGCTCTCAGGAGCAACTTACTCAAGTCTGCTTCTTTTCTTCTCTATTTCCATCCCTTCCTCCCATTTTTTTGGACCAGCCATCCCTTCAGCCCTCCTGCTCTCTCACTCCTTCTACCAAGTCACTCTTCATGCTCACACAACTATATACACAGGGCTGAAGGCCTGCTGACTCACAAACCCTGTAAAATGGTTAATAAGGCTAGAAGGGGGTGAGAGGCAGGGGAAGATTGACGGTAAAATATGAGCAGGCCTGAACTGTGACCTTTTAAAGCCCTTTAAAACACTACTGATCAATACACAGCCATCTACACATAAATAATCCCATGGGAGCATTTAGCATGTTAGCACACTGTCACTAGTGTGAGAGTGAGATCTGGTGGTGTGTGTGTGTGTGTGTGTATCAGGTGGGAAGATACAGAGACAAAGGTCAGATATCTGGATTGATGTAATGTGAAAAATCCACATCTGAGGCACCAGACAAGAGCTACCATGTTCTCCTCACACACACATACTCAAGTGCAGAAAATGTGAAAAAGACTGAAGCTACATGTGAGTGAGTGAGCTGGATCTGGCTGTTAACAGTGAGCAACACTGTCCATCACACAGATATAACAGAGAGACACAAGAACACACACACACACAGCAGCAGTGCCAATGTGTGCAACAGGAAAGATTTCTGCGTTCACCCTGAATATAAACTAACTATGGAAAATCACTGCACAAATAATTAACTTCTTAATCAATATTTTGTCTTGTTTTAAGGATCTAAACAGCTTTAAAAGAAGACAAATTTACTTGAAACTATTTTCTGAATCACATTTATTTTTCTTACCCTGTGTTTTAAGCATAAATGTCTTCGAACTGTGATGGATTTACATTAAAAAATAAAATAAATTCTTAGTAAATATGGGGGGGGGGGCTTAAAAATGCAGAAAAATTATAACTTTAACAATTAAAGATATATACTCTGAAAACAAGTCACTATTATCTTACTTATCTTAATTACTGGTCACACTTTATTTTAAGGTCCAATTCTCGCTACTAACAAACCATTAACTACGACTTTTGCCTTAATAAACTCCTAATTTGCTGCTTATTAATAATTAGTAAGGTAAATGTTAATTTTAGGTATTGGGTAGGATTAGGGATGTAGAATATGGTCATGCAGAATATGTGCTTTATAAGTACTAATAAACAGCCAATATGTTAATAATAGGCATGCTAACAAGCAAGTTAGAATTGGTTCCTATACTTAAGTGTTGCCGAATTACTTTAAAAAAAATTTTAAATAAAATTAATCTTGTTTTTTTAAGAATGTTTAGTTATTTACTGAAATATAAAACAGGAATATATATTAAGAACATATTACACTTATGATTTATGTTTAAAATATTTTTCTTTCGGGCATTTGTTTGATGTTGTTTTAAGTATAAATCTACAACATTTATTGAAATGTATGTTTAAAACAAGAAAACCCAAATGCTAGTAGGGTAAAGAGACCTACTTCAAGAAATGTTCTATGAAAACAGATTTTGTATTATTTAACAAAACAGCTAAAATATTTAAACACATCTTGGTTTGGATCTCTTTCCTAGAAACCCAGGCAACATGCTGATTAAGAAAATGATTATTCCCAGTGTGCGAATGAAGAAAGAATCAGTATAGTAGAGGGGAGGAGAGGGGCAACCAATATGAATTTCTTCAAAATGTGCAAGTAGATGAAAACAGTCAGCTCTCTCTGACTCAGACTAGAGGATGGAGGAAGAATGAAAAATAGGGAGATCAGGAAACAGGGGAAGAGGGGAGAAAATCTGAACGGTGCGCTGAGATTTAACGAAATAGCAAATGAGAAATTCATCAAGAGTGATGCCAGAGGACATCTATGACAGGGAGATGAAGCAAAAAGAGAGCACTTCAGAGAGATCTAGAGAAAAACCAAAGGGCTAGAGAGAGCGTGAGAGGCTGTTGAAAACTCACCCATGTGTGAGAGTGGTCCTCCTCAGGTTAACACAATCCCTGCTCTGTGGAGCCATTCTGAGCAGAGCCTGTTTGGAGCACTGCACACTGTCTACAGAATACCAATCACACGCCGGCAACACACACACACACACACACACACAGTCAGTCAGTCAGTTAACGAGCGGCATGACATACTCTTTCATTCAGTGTTTCAAAAGCAAGCCACCACAACACTGTAGTTGTGCTTTATGAGCTGTGAATGAAATGGTCATAATGGAATAAGCTGTGACACAAACATACACACAGATACACACGGTGAGACGCAGTTCCAATGACGACCCCAGTGATGGGGGACAACAGGCCGATCTGCTCAGGAACTGAAGATGAGAGGATCGTGTGAAGCTCCTTCGGTGCGCCTCCTCTTTTCCTTCTGTCTTCTCACACACTCTTCAGCGTCGAGCATCAAGAGGCTCTGTAATGTTTCTCTTCCACCCTCTGTCCTTTTCTCCTTTGCTTTTCTTTCTTTTTCAAGTCCCTCACAATGTTCATAGCTGTAATTCCAAAGCACAGCAGTGCAAGCTGCATTCACTCTGACTCCAAACCCCCTCCCTTACTCATATGCGCTCTCTCTCTCTCTCTCTCAGCTCATTGTATCCCCATACCTCCTCTGCTCTCCCTGCAATCCAATCAGCTCTCACTCCTTCTCTCGCTGCTCCTTCCTACACCCCTTTTCTCCTTCTCGCTCTCTCTTCTCCTCCTCCTTTTTCAAAGGCAAATATCAGCCAGCATCAGTGAGATTACTAGCTTCTCAGACAAGTGTTCAAATAAGTGAAGAAAACCGTCACAAACGTAAAACACTTGACGTGCCTTGACGCAGCAGCACACACCAGGTAGCAGACGTCACAATGCCAACTCAAACGACGCATGTACTGATTATTTGAAGCATTTGAATATACAGAACAAGTTGACAAACTAACAAGAGACAGAAAAACAACAGGTTATACGTGTTCTGAAATTCATTTAAAACTAACAGTTTCTCTCACAAAACACAAAACTTAAGAGAATTTTGTAATATATATATATATATATATATATATGTGTGTGTGTGTGTGTGTGTGTGTGTGTGTGTGTGTTATGGTATTCATTAATGTTAACATTAGTTAATAAAAATAAGAATTAAAAAAAAAACTCTTCATTGTTAGTTCAGGTCCATTAAAGATGATTAAGATACAACTTTTGATTTTAATAATGTATTCAGATAAATGTTGAAATTAACATTAACTAAGCTTAATAATAAATGCTTTTGAAGTATTTTATATATAAAATAATTATTACATTTATTTTTTTATTGTATTTTTAATATTTATAAATAAATAAATGAAGGTAAAATAAAATAATACATCATTAAAAAAAATTATATATATACATTTATATTACATGTGTGTGTGTGTGTGTGTGTGTGTGTGTGTGTGTGTGTGTGTGTGTGTGTGTGTGTGTGTATATATATATATATATATATATGATGTATTATTTTATTTTTCCAAAAAAAACAATTATTCACAGACATTCAGAATCCACAAGCACATTGACAGTCCTAATCCCAACAATTAACTTCTAATCATTTGCTAAACATGTGTGTTGTGTCTCTTTAAGGGTTGTCATGTGCACCTGTTGTTAAGCAGGAGTCCCCTTCACTGCAGCCCTGTTTGTCTACACACTGGAGAACCATCCAGCCCTTTCCCTCTCTCCTTCTCTCCCTCTCTCTCTCTCTCTCTCTCTTCCTCAAACGCCTAAATATGCATTCAACAGCTGTCCCTCCACCTCTGCTCTGCTCCGCAGCCTCATCAGCACAGAATCCCCTTTTGATGCAGCCGAACACAGACTCTCCAATAAGACACAAGACACAAATCTTGCGCTGAGATGACGGCGTTTCAAAGCCTCGTGTTCTACCTGTAACCGGTGGTAAATCATTGAATATAACCCTCATTTCCATAAGATTCCCTTGTTATTCTTACAGAGACAAGTAGAAACCCAAGGGTACATGGCTGAGAGAGAGAGAGGAGGGACTGAATGGGAGGGGAAGGAGGGACACGGACGGAAAAGGAAAAGGAAGAGGAATGATGGAGTGAATGGGAAGAGGGATGAGGGAATGGAAGTGGGATAGGGAGAAGGAGGGAATGGGAAAAGGCAAGAGAGAGAGAGAATTGACATTCAGCCTGTGCACTGTGCCTCACTGGTGGAATAATGATTAGCTACTCAGTATTCCAGTCACACAGCCTCTACAATAAATGGGGGGAAAGAGGGGGAGCAAGAGAGAGAGAGAGAGAGAGAGAGAGAGAGAGAGAGAGAGAGAGAGAGAGAGAGAGAGAGAGAGAGAGAGAGAGAGAGAGTGAGATGGTATAGCAGTGTAACGAGAAGGACCGGCAGACGGAGAGCGCGTGTGAAAGAGAACGGGAGAGAAATACACCCGACTAGACCAGATAAGCATGACAAACCTTTCAACAGGAGGCTGCGCACACATGTAGCTATTTCAAAAACACACATGAGCATAAAATGGCATTTCCCAGCACCGCCGAAGCCGGTATATGATAGCTCTATCAGTATATTTGCAACTCATTCATCACGTTTAGCCCCTCTCTCGCACTCAAACACACAAAGACAAAGGGTCAGAGCAATCCATGAGGGGCAGAGCTTCTTTTCCATATACAAACAAGCTCATGGGTCAATTTTGTTAATGAATATATATACCGCAGCATCGCTGTGTATATATACACGCGCTGCAGTACGGATATAGCACACACACATACACAGAGGGGCAACACACAAGGGGGAACACTCTGTCAAAGTCACAGTAGGTACAGCTACCTCAGCAAAGAGACAGACGCAGAGAAAGAGAGGACTTATATGCACACACGCCACAAAACTATGCATCATCTTCCAAATATCTTTATCATTTACACACAATACAGATCTCATTCCACCAAAGTCGCTCACTGAACATGTAAAACAGCTGTAGAAGAATCAGGGTCAGACATTTGCGGTCTGTCTATACCAGACACTCGTAGTCTTTACTCACTGGTGTATTGTAAGGTCAGCGGGTTTCAGCTCAGCACTGAATATGCAGCTTCACGGCTTGTACTCATGGGTAGATATTTATAGAATTTACAAGATAAAAAAATATAAAGGATAAAGGTGAACAAAGTGGTTTTGACCGAGAAAATTGCACAGCTTGTTGTTCTCCAGTTTTTTGGTTTGTTGTTGATAATATTTTGTCAGTTTATCTTCACTGCATGATTCATTTAATTTTCTCAGATTAGATTTTCTCAGAAATCAGATTTAGAAAGGAAACATTAAAAGGATATTCCAGGTTTAATACTGGTTTAGCTCAATGAACAGAATTTGTGCTATAATGTTTGTGTCATATTATTAAAAAAAATAAATATGACCTGTCCTTCATTTTCTTTAAAAGAAAAAACAAAACTCAAGGTTACGGTGAGACACTTATGGAAGTGAATATATATTTTTAAAGGATTTAAAAGCAGAAATATGAAGCTAATTATTTTATTGAAACACTTGCATAAATTCTTCTGCTGAAATGTGTACTATTTGAGCTGCAAAGTTGTTCATGTTATTTTTATGGTCATTTTAGGGTTTTTTTACGTTTAGGGTGTTATCATGGCAACAAAATAGTAAAACTGGATATAATTTTACACAGAAAATGTTAATAAGCAATTTTTAACACACAATAATTACTTAGGGTTTGAAATTAATTTTTTCACTCACCAGCTAATTTGTCTACAAAACCAACCATTCTGATATGCTAAACTACTAGCTAAAACAAAAATATCAGAAAATCACTACTTAGATTTACATATATTTATTATTAATTCAGAATTACAAATGAATTCAAATTAAAACTTTAAGTTTTATAAGTCAATCACTGTTTACAGATACTATTAAAAAAAAAATTGTCCACCAGTCTAGAACCAGTCTTAAGTGTCCATTTTTCGAAATTGAGATTTATACATCATCTGAAAGCTGAATAAATAAGCTTTCCACTGATGTATGGTTTGTTAGGACAATATTTGGCCGAGATACAACTATTTGAAAATCTGGAACCCGAGGGTGCAAAAAAAAATCAAAATATTGAGAAAATCGCCTTTAAAGTTGTCCAAATGAAGTTCTTAGCAAAGCATATTACTAAGCAAAAATGAAGTTTTGATATATTTACGGTAAGAAATTTACAAAATATCTTCATGGAACATGATCTTTACTTAATGTCCTAATGATTTTTGGCATAAAAGAAAAATCTATAATTTTGACCCATACAATGTATTTTTGGCTATTGCTACAAATATTCCCCAGCGATTTAAGACTGGTTTTGTGCTCCAGGGTCACATTTTATTAATTTTAATGGCATGGTACTTCTTGTTCAGTATTGTTTACATTCTTTACACTTTGTTTTTCTAATGTTGGAGGCTCCTGGTTGAAGGACAAGATTTATGAATTATATAACCCGCCAAACTGGCTATTAAATCGATATGTCACCCGCCAGTGTGGATTATTTATTTATTTTATTTTTTTAGAAAAGGAAAGACCTGTCAAAATTCATTTTTGTGGTAATCAACATAATGCCAAAAAAAAGAAAAAGAAAAAAAATGCTGTTGACTGAGCTTAACTTAACTGAACTGGGAATATTCTTTTTGGTTTAATAGCATCTTTTATGTCACAATCTGCATGGTTCAGAAACAACTGTGTTATCAACTGTGTTGTTAACAGAAAGTAGATTCAATCAAAAGCATTTTGTATAAATCGATTATCTTATTTATTTGTCCCCCAAAGCAGTTCAATGGCAAAAAAGACCGCTGGTGCATCTTAAATTGCCAAATTGCCCATTTACATGAAGGTCACGCAGTAATTGCTAGACAAAGTCTGTAAATTAATGAGCTGGGGAAGATATCTATCAAATAGTTATTTGGGAATTCAGTGCAAGGAAGGGAAATGCTGTTTCGATATCACTATCATTTATGGGACTAATCATAATGATGCAGCAGCTGTATGGGGGAGGAGTTCAGCGGGCCCTGAGTAAATCGAGGGAGCAAAGAAGCGAGTGCAGGCAAACACTATGAGCTCCAGTAATGGCTCTACTTAGCCTCAATCTCTCAATGAGCTGAGGTAATGGAGCTCAACTCAAACCTCATTCAACTAGTGAAAATTCATGACGAGGTTTGCAGTTAAAGAGCCCAAAGTGCTGGTTTCACTGCAGTCATCACTTACATCTAAAACCGCAGGATCATTTATTATGTTTGTACTCTGGGGGGCTGGTGGGTGTAAAATAGAGAAAAATACATATTTAAAACTTTTTTCACATTATTTCATTTGTGCTTACACGAAAAGAGGCCTGATTCTCAGCACACTATTCTGAGGCGAATAGGCTGGACAAATTATGCCTCTTTTCTGCTGATATCTGGCCATTTTTTCTAGAAGTAGCACACCTGGAACCACACATTTTACATCTGTGCGCCATACCTCTATGTTGCTCGGCAACCATAAATGGCCTATAGTTAGGATAATGAACTATATATTACCTGGCTGAAGAATTGCTGCTTCTTATTATTATTATTATACATTTCGCTTAATTTTTATTGAACACTGCTTTATTTTTCTGCTTTGTGTTGTGTTGTGCACCCCTAGTGCAGCGCAATACCCCAGTAATAAACCCAATTATCTAAATTATTAGCTTACTATTACTTACGTTTAAAAATCATAAAATGGTTATGCAAGCGATGTTTGTCTTTCTAGAACTTCCGCCAACTTTCACCAACCTCGCCGCTTTGACGTAACGTAACCGTTACATTATCTACCTGTAATAAAGCAGACGCAAAACAAAAACGCCATTCGTTTTCGCGTGCTTTAAAGCTCTCAGCTCCCACAAACGTTGAAAAGCTTTAGCAATACTCACTCAAGTCTTGTTTGTGTGTTTTGGTCTCTTTATTGAACTATTACTTTTAGAGTTTTTAGCTGTTTAAATCGTAAGAATTCGCGAACATTCCACAAAACCGCGAAAACCGATTCAAGTTCATCCGTCGTCACGCGCTACGCTTCCAGCTTCCATATGGACTGCCAGATGTGAACGCGCAAAATGATTGACAGGCGAAAGCTTGTCATGTTTTCAGACAATTAATTGCATTATCATTTATAATTAAATGAATATGCATTATAGTTTAAATGTATATTAAATGCAATTAGTCAACCCACTCAAGTATAACTTAAAGCAATTTGTAATTTCATAATTACTTCTACTGTCTTTGAAATATGATTAAAGCTTAATGCTTAATCTACTGACAAGCATTATGGCAAGATAAAACATGCTTTAATATAATTTCTATTGAAACTTGTATGTCGTGTATTTTAATATATTTGTAATGAAGTTACAATTAGTACATTTAAAATATATTAACTTTAAATGAAATAAAAAATAATCAAGTGCTTTAATTGTGCTTTAGTATGTTGGTCAAGGACAAAAGATTATTTAAACAATTATTTAAAATGTACTTTAAAGTAACATTTTTAATTTGACATTACAAAGTGCACTTTTTAAAAGACATTTTAAGAAACGGTCATGAAAATGCACTCTCTTTAAGTAAACTTAAGTGGCCATTTATACTATCTGCAAGCACAGAAGGAAAAATATACTTTGAAGTACAGTACAAGAGCAGATTCAGTACAACTCTTTTTAACAAGGGAATAACCATTCTCAATTTGGAGTGTTTGGGGTGCAAGAATGCTAGAGTAACAATCCTGGTTTATTAAAAAATTTTAAAAATCTGACATGCACCTTTAATTCATTCGAAATGATCAGCAAAAATTATTTTTCCCTGACTAGCCAAAGCTTCATGTGCAGTCATCACTGAGTTGACAAGAACATTTCTACTTCATCAGCGACTTCATTCCAGTTTGCTAAAGTCAAAATCTCTTTAAATGAAACAAACAGTAACAGACCCCAACAAGCTCAAGCTTTTTATTAAAATTAAACACCACAAATTATGGTCTACTTTTTGTATTAAAGGCAGATAAAACACTCAAACCTTAAGATAAAATCAAAGCGTAATTACAGTGTTGCCATTCATATGCAAAAACCTTTGAGATTTCATTTTCTCCAGGGTAAAGATGCTGAGTTTTTATATTTCTATATTGCAAAAGCAAAATATATCCTAATCAATGAGGCATCTCTTAGAAATCCAAACATAAACTTAAGATCTGACCTATTGTTTTACCCATTGCTGAATCTGCCTTCTCTTTCAAAAACAAACAAAAAAAATTCATGTTCACCCCACCCCATGTACCCTTTGCATTCATCAGATTTAATCTTTACACAGTCTCCTCTAAGATAACCTCAATAGTGTGAGGAACATCCTGACCTGCCACTACAGAGATGTTGGGAACTGAAATAGTTGGCACAGTGATGGTGGGCATGGTAAGGTTGGGGTGCAGGAAGACCACAGAGGAGCTGCCTTCCTCTGCCACCAGCATGCCCTCCTGGACCACAGGCATGGCGGATGAGGAAGAGGATGGTGAAGATGAAGCAGACTCCTGTACTAAGAGGATGGTCTGCACCGCTGCATCATCATCCGTGTTCTGTGCGGAAGGATCCACGGGGTCGTTAGCGTGCAGACGCATGTGTTTGTCGAGGTTGGGTCGTGAGCGGAAGGCGGTGGGACAGCGAGGGCAGATGTACGGCCGCTCGCCGCTATGCACACGGGCGTGCTCCGTTAACCTCGCTGCTACGCTGAAGCTTTTACCGCACACCCAGCACGTGAACGGACGCTCGCCACTATGAATGCGCTCATGATCCTGCAGGTGCGGAAGCTGCCGGAAACGTTTCCCACAATGAGAGCACTGAAACAGAGAGAGGAAGTGAATGTGTGAAAAAGAATAAGGTAGTGTTATTCTCATCATCACTGATTTGTTAATGAAACAATTTCTCATTTTGTCAATGTTAATGGAGACGAGATGAAAAAATGCAAAAATTAAATCATTTCATTTAAAAATGCCATTGAAAAAAATATGACAAGAAAAAAATGAATGCCATAATGTTATTAGTAATAGTTTGCAACATCGAAAATAAATATGAAAGTCTTTAAAGCATGACCAATTTACAACACAGAAACCTGGAAAATACGTGAAGAAAATTGGCCAATAAAGAAGTACAAAATATATTTTTTTCCTACTATTTTAGTAGGTTAGATTTTCATATTTTGGGCCAGACTTACTAAGAGCTTGCGCCAGCATAAACCGTCTTTTGGCGTTAAAATAGTACTGTCAGGATTTACTAAAGATGCGCAATGAAGAATTAGCGCTGAAAAGGCGTGGATACAGTTATTTTTGCACCTGACCTTATTGAATATGCATTTGTAGGAGTTTCCCTTTCAGATGCAAAATTTATGGGAGGAGAGTATTAAAATGAATCACGCAACGCGATTTACTAACGTTTGCGCTTGTTAGTAAATTGCTGGTATTTGCGCCATTATTTAACGCCCTAAAAAAGCATGTCTTAAAGCAGGCACTAATTTACGCTGCTTTTGGTAGATTGCGCTGGTCATTATGGAAATGATCTGGCTGTCTGTGTTCTTTAATGTGCGCATGCATTGTCAGTAAATTACACGCCGAATTTTCCCCTCCCATCTGCGTTTTTATGTTGATAATTTTTACTAATTGTTTAAAATTCTTAAATGTTTATACATTACTCTTATGCTCTCCAAAGCTGCATTATTTGATCACAAATACAGTAAAAACAGCAATATTGTGAAATGTTCTTACAATTTAAAATAACTATTTTCTATTTTAATATATTTCTAAATGTAATTTAAAAACTTTTAGCAACCATTACTTCTTCAGTGTCACATTATCCTTCACAAATCATTGTAGAATTGATTTTTTATTATTATCAATGTTGAAAATAGTTGTGTTGCTTAATATTTTTGTAGAAACTGAATAATTTTTTTCCCAGGATTCTTTAATAAAAAGAAAGTTCAATATAAAAGCATTTATTTATAATAGAAATATTTTGTAACATTATAAATGTCTTTACTGTAACTTTTGATCAATTTAATATCCTTTCTAAATAAAAGTATAAAAAAAAACATACTGATGGATGAATGAGTGTGTGTGTGTGTGTGTATATATATTATATTATATATATACAGGTGCATCTCAATAAATTAGAATCTATATAATATATTATACATTACACACACACACACACACACATATACAGATAATATTATATTTTAGCCAGAGTAAACTGGCCTAAAACTACTGACGTAAAAATGTTTAACACAAAATATTACAATAAATATGAACACTGAAACCAATACATATTTGAGCCATTCAGGATCTCACTTTGCTGAAAAAAAGAAACATACCTCAAAGGGTCTCTCGTTGGTGTGCGTCCTCATGTGAACGGTGAAGGTGGACACGTAGGCAAACTCCTTCCCACAGAACTCGCAGGTGAATCGCCGTGGGGCATTTCTTTTGCCTAATGCTCCACAGCAGTGGGCCACGAGATGCTCCCCTAGAGCAGCACTGGAGGCAAAGCGGCGTCTGCAGGGGGTGAGCGGGCACCGCAGGGGCGTCTGACCCGTGTGGGAGAGGCGATGCAGGTCAAGACCATCCTGAGTCACGCAGTGGTGGCCGCACATATCACACTCCAGCTGACCTCCCACCTTGCCTCTCCCCTGACCTTTATATTTGCGGCGATTCATCTCCTCCCCTGTGCAGCGCTGCAGGTGTGTGTCCAGCACTGTCTGATTCAGGAACTGAGACCCACAGTTAGGACACGTCTTTGGTTCTTTATCTACAAACAAAGACAGAGGGTTTGAGAGTGGGGTAAGATGTGTCACTAGCAATGTTCCCACCCAAAGTGGCAAACTGAAGTGAAAAATTGGAATATTGCATAAACATTTGCGAATAAAGCACAGTTTCCATTTCATGTGTAACTGTTGCTTCCTGGGAAACTGGCACAAATTATCAATAATAAAAATGGATTGCTGCAATCGGGGAAGCCACCGTAGCTCTTTTCTCCCACATAATAAATTATTAGAGTGCGCAGATGAAATGCAGTAACAAACGCTGTCATGTTATCTTTCATTCTGAGGCAAATGCCTGATGTGTGGGAACGCAATCGTGTTAGACAGTTCTGGGAGGTAATTATGCCAAATCATTTTAATGAGAGACTTTGGCTCAGGCATTTCAGAAAGACTAAAACAACATTTGAGATGGTAAGCAGTGAGATTGGTCTGCTGGTTTAGTCCAACTGTCCAATCATATGACGTGTTGAGAAAAAGTCACATGACTTTTTATTCAGGAATTTATTCAGTAAAGGTTTTCTATCACATTTGATGTGCTTATCTTCTAATCAGATTTTTTAAAAAAACAACAACAACCTTAATTAAGCACATTGTTCATGCATATTTTAAAATTTTATGCACTTCTTACCATTTCCATACAGCTTTTTTATGATTTCCTAAAATGCATGTAAAAATATGTAGAAGGAAACTACTACTGTACTGCTGTGTTCACATGTCCATATTTAAATAGGGTCCATCATACAGCACTAGACTGAGAGATGAAAAATAATAAGCTTTTTAGGCTGAAAGCTTTTTAACGTAAATTATCTCCATGCAGGTAAAATATATTTTATATTGAAGCAAATTTGTCCATGTTTAAAAACATTTATCATACATCTTGATGAATTACCAATGCATGAAACCATTAAAACACAGTAAAAGGATAGTTCACCCAAAAATGAAAATTAACCCATGATTTACTCACCCTCAAGCCATCCTAGGTGTATATGACTTTCTTCTTTCAGACGAATGCCATTCAAGTTATATTAAAAAATCTCCTGGCTCTTCCAAGCTTTATAATGGCAGTGAAAGGTGGTTGAGATTTTAAAACCCAAAAAAGTACATCCATCCATCATAAAAAGTGCTCCACATGGATCCGAGAGGTTAATAAAGGTCTTCTGAAGCGGAACAATGGATTTGTGTAATAAAAATTTCCGTATTTAAAATCAACTGTAATCTCTAGCTTTCACTAACTGTCATATGTGTGTTTACGCGGCATTCCAGCGAATTATGTAGGAGCAAAACAAATCACCAGTCACAAATCAGAAGTACAGAACGAGGATTTATAAAGCAATGTTTTAGGATTTCGATATAAGCCAAGAAGAGACTGGTTTTCCTTTGCTGTAAACAAAACTTGGTTCTTGTGAGACTAGTATATTCTCACCAGAGCTCACTCTATGCCTTTGTCCTACGTCATCCGCTGGAACATCTCTCTCTTGTGAATGCGTGTATGACAGTTAGTGGAAGCTAGAGATTACAGTTTATAAAGTTTGAAATAAAGTCCCCCCCACCCCCCATTATAAAGTTTGGAAGAGCCAGGACATTTTTTAATATAACTCTGATTGCATTCATCTGAAAGAAGAAAGTCATATACACATAGGATGGCTTGAGGGTGAGTAAATCATGGAGCAATTTTCATTTTTGGGTGAACTAACCCTTTAAGATTAATAAAGCAAACTATTTTTTCCAGACTGGTAGCTATAGGGTAAAGTGGGAGATGATTCAGGGTAAACTGTGTCAGTGCCCAATTAACAAATGCAAATAAAATATGAATAATTCACATATATCCTAAAAAATCAACTTTACCCTGGACATGACAGAGTTTACCCCCAATGATGGGCAAATTATGCTAATGAACCCATTTATTTTTCTGAGAACTTTGTTAGTTTTACTTCTCTCTCATTTCTCCTTGAACAGAGGACAATGGAAGTTAAAAGTGGCCAACTTACCCCACTCATATATAATGCATCCTAAAGTGCTTATCTACAATAAGAGAAATGGAGAAGAACACAGATTCTCTAGTCTCTGGCTTCTGATGTACCGGACATGAGAGATACTTATGTTTATGCACACGTTCCCTCACATACACAAGCAAAAACAATCTTCTTCTTCTTATCGAGTGAGAAAAACAAACACATATTGTTTGTTCCTTATCTAAAAAGAGGGACGGAGAGAGCAACACAAACATGAGCATACAAAAAGCTCCCTCTTATTTACACAGGACCAATCAGAGGGAGACAGCTGATAAACAGACATTTCACAGAATGCACAGCGCATACGCAGAAATAACAGCACTTTTTGGTGGTCACGGGTGATGTGATGTTTAGATGCAGAGCATTCAAACTGTCAAGCTGTGCCTCACTGACCTTTACAGGCTTTTAAAAGCTTCTACTAAGCAACTCTGCACTCCCTTATTTACACCTGTATAAAAAATCTATTCTGCTTCGTTCTCTGTCTCTGTTCAGCTAAAGAGAGGAACAGCTGCGGCAGCGGACTGATCTGTGTAAGAGCCTCTGATCAGAGGTGATAGTGATCAGCAGCTGATCTTTTCAATATACACACAACCCATCCTGATCAATGTGACCTTTGACCCCATCTATTTACTTGGGAGCAATCGATGAAAGCTCATTCATTTGACAGATCTGTCAGTTGAGAGTTTGTGTGTGTGTGTGTGTGTGTGTACCTGTTTTTCTATTCAGGTGGGGACTTAAACCTGAATACACACAGACTCATGGGGACTCGCGTCACGGTGGGGACCTCAATAAATCACACAGAATGAAGTTTTTTGAAAATCTAAAAATGCAAAAAGTCTTGTGAGGGCTAAGTTTAGGTGTAGGGTTGGTGTAGGGCAATAGAATATATGTACAGTAGAAAAACTATTACGCCTGTGGAAGTCCCCACAAGGATAGCGAAACAAGTGTGTGTATGTGTGTGTGTGTGTGTGTGTGTGGTCAGAAACACAAACCTTAACCCACACAGAGCTGTGAGTCGAAAGAAGACACTGATTAGGCCACTTAATAAAGTGAGTTTGTGAGTGTACTTGGGATAACCATGTTGATTTACTGGAATTATTATAAAATATATATTGAACAGTTATTACAAACAGTAGTTTTGTTTTTATTTCAATAAGTTTTATTTTTTATTATTGTGCATGTGTGGAAATATTTATATTATATGTGTGTGTGTGTGTGTGTGTATGTGTATGTGTATGTGTGTATGTGTATGTGTATGTGTGTATGTGTATGTGTATGTGTATGTGTATATGTGTATGTGTATGTGTGTATGTGTATGTGTATGTGTGTATGTGTATGTGTATGTGTATATGTGTATGTGTATGTGTATATGTGTATGTGTATGTGTATATATATATATATATATATATATATATATATATATATATATATATATATATATATATATATATATATATATATATATATATATATATATATATATATATATATATATATATGACCCTGGACCACAAAACCAGTCTTAAGTCGCTGGGGTTTATTTGTAGCAATAGCCAAAAATACATTGTATGGGTCAAAACTATCGATTTTTTTTTTTTATGCCAAAAATCATTAGGATATTAAGTAAAGATCATGTTCCATGAAGATTTTTTTGTAAATTTCTTACCGTAAATGTATCAAAACTTAATTTTTGATTAGTAATATGCATTGCTAAGAACTTCATTTGGACAACTTTAAAGGCGATTTTCTCAATATTTAGATTTTTTTTGCACCCTCAGATTTCAGATTTTCAAATAGTTGTATCTTGGCCAAATATTGTCCGATCCTAATAAACCATACATCAATGGAAAGCTTATTTATCAGATTATTTATTCAGCTTTCAGAGGATGTATAAATCTCAATTTCGAAAAATTGACACTTAAGACTGGTTTTGTCATCCAGGGTCACATATACATATATATATATATATATATATATATATATATATATATATATATATATATATATATATATATATATATATATATATACACACACACACACACACACACACACACACACACACACACAGAGCAGTGCTGGGTAGATTAGTTACAAATTGTAGCTCCTTACTGATTACATGATGAAAACTGTAGTTAGTAACATAATCTAGGTTACTCATTTTAGATAATGTATTCTGACTTCTTTTTAATTACTTTTCATCAAACTTGTTTTAAACTTACCATTAAACGTACCATATTGATATAAAAAAGCAAAGACAAAGATGATATTCCTTAAAATGTTTCTTTCTTTCTTTGTCTTTGTGAATTTAGTCAAAGCTGAATGGTATGACACACAGTAGGATGTTTAGAAAGGAAAATTTAAAAGAGGAAAAAAGATCAATTAGGGAGAATCAATAAATGAATAATTTACTGCCATTGTGTGAATAACATGTAATCCATAAAACGTAACTGTAATCTGATTATGAGCATTTTAAAATGTACTATAACTACAAGTACTCCATTTTTGGAATCTGATTGCATAATCCAGATTACATGTACTCAGTTACTACCCAGCAATGACTGTATACAAACACACACACACACACACAATATGTATATGTATGAAGAGTTCATATGCAATAGCCTCTAAGTACCATCTGAAATTTTCATCTAAAATGAGCATTCTTATCAGGCTGCTATGTTTAGGTTCAGTAATTTTACTCTAATGGCAATGTATAGGTCCTTTTCTATGCAATTAAAGTGAAATAACGGAACATAAATATAGGGGCCTGATAAAAATGCTAATTTTAGAAGAATATTTCAGACGGCATTTAGAGGCTTTTGCATCTGAACTCTTCATATATATATCTGTCCGCCACATTGATATAATGTCTTTGAAATATCTTAATTTGGGGGCTTTTCTCAGCAAAAATTGATATGCGCTTAATTTAATTAATGGGCATATTGTTTAATTAATTTGATTAAATTTTTAATCAATTGCCAGCCCTAATCCTATTGCATGAATGTAAGAAATAGCATGTGAATGAGAGCTCGTAAGGACAAAAGGCTGAGTGTGTAATTGTTTCCTGCAGGCTGACCTTGGTGGATGAGAGAGTGGAGGTCCAGCTCTTTGCGTCGTATAAATGCCTCCCCGCACACATTGCATGGGAAGGGATGGCTGGTGTGTAGGAGTCTAGAAAAGTGAAAAACAGAGAGTAAGTGAATAAGAAAGGCTGTATCATGCAATCCCTGGAGCCAATCCAGCAACAATCGCTGTGAGAAAATTCACGTTTGAAATCACCCACATATCATA
Source organism: Spinibarbus caldwelli (assembly GCA_039654775.1). Classification (NCBI taxonomy): domain Eukaryota; kingdom Metazoa; phylum Chordata; class Actinopteri; order Cypriniformes; family Cyprinidae; genus Spinibarbus; species Spinibarbus caldwelli. The sequence goes on from CM077227.1 coordinate 16,029,666, forward strand.
AGGCACACAGTCATGTACTCGCATAGAGGTGTAATTAACATCACCGGAAAATAATGCAGCTTCAACTTTGAGCTAAAGAAACGTCATTAAACTGAGGCGTGCGGGAGAGTGGCCGGCTCTATAATGTCTTAAAGCCCACTCGCATGCGATTAAAATCAGCAGGGTCCTTACTAATTATTCCTGACATCAATAATTACTGCTTATATTTACTATCCAGTCCCGTGGCAATGTGTCATCTTTAACCAGTGCCCTCAGTAAAATGACTGGAGAAAGAAATATCATCTGATTTCTTTTTTTTAATTATTGACATTTTAATTAAGAATGCAATTTCGGTAAATTACTGACATATGCTTATTAGTTGTAAACAACCAAACAGTTTATCTGCATTCTGATCTTATTAGCTGTATCAGTGCTCTGGAAAATTGAAAGAAAGTTTGATGGTACCGAGATGATAACTCAACTGCAGCATTACAATTGCAGCATTAATGTGTTTTACTCCTGTCCCACTGAGCATTATGAGAAATCCAGTAATGAAGGCCCTTGTGAATAGAGTTTCAAATAATTAGATAAGCATTATAATCTTACATAATGTTTTATAAAAAGGCATTCTGCAAATCTGGTTATTGAACTTTAGAATTCAGCTTGTTTCAGGGTAAGTAACAGCACATTAAATTGTAGTCAATATGCTGATGACACCAAACACAGAGGAAATAACTGCAATCACGTAAGGGAAGCAGTCATATCTCACACTACCATCATTAAGGTACTTAGTAGGAAGAAGCTTTCACCGTGTTAAATGTGTTTCATTTTCTGTTACCTAAGTGTTCAGCTATGCCAAGCATTTCAATCTGAAAATCCATCATGTTTTGAATTTTTTCTGTACTGGAAACATTCACTCTTCTCTACTCATTCCTACATTTGTAAAAACAAAGGGAAAAATGTATGTGCAATTATACATTTTTATTGACTGAGACAGTTCTTTCTACGAAGGTCAGGTTTTAAGTCAATGTGTAAATACAGTCATGGCCAAAAATATCGGCACCCTAGGTAAATATGATCAAAGAAGGCTGTGAAAATTAATCTGCATTGTTAATCCTTTTGATCTTTTATTTAAAAAATTCATAAAAATCAAACCTTTCATTGAATAATAAGCATTTAAAATGGGGGAAATATCATTATGAAATAAATGTTTTTCTTAAATACACGTTGGACACAATTATTGGCACCCCTAGAAATTCTTATGAGCAAAATATCTCTGAAGTATATTCCCATTCATATTCACAATTTTGAGCACTCCAGGGTGAAATTATCCAGCCATGGCTTCCTGTTTCATAGAAATATAAATAGGAGGGAAAACAAAGCCCAAATTCCCTTAATCATCCATCACAATGAGAAAAACCAAAGAATATATTTCTGATGTGCAAAAGATAATTCAGCTTCACAAATTAGTGAAGTGGCTTTAAGAAAAGAGCTAGAGCAGTGAAAATTCCCATTTCCACCATCAGGGCAATAAGTAAGAATTTCCAATCAACATAAAATATTACGAAACTCCCTGGAAGAGGACGTGTGTCTATAACGTCCTAATGCACGGTGAGAAGGAGAGTCTGAGTGGCTAAAGACTCTCCAAGGACCACAGCTGGAGAATTGCAGAAAATAGTTGAGTCTCGAGGTCAGAAAACCTTAAAAAAAAAAAAAAAATTGTCAAACAGCACCTACATCACCACATGCTGTTTGGGAGGGTTTCAAGAAAAATTCTCCTAGCTCATCCAAAAACAAACTCCAGCATATTCAGTTATCAGACACAACTGGAACTTCAAATGGCACTGGCTTCTATGGTCAGGTGAAATGAAAAAATTAGCTTTTTAGCAGCAAACACTCAAGATGGGTTTAGTGACCACAGGGATGAAAAGTACCCCATGTGCACAATGAAATATACTGCTGTATTTTTGATGTTGTGGGCCTATATTTCTGCTGGAGGTCCTGGACATCCTGTTTAGACACATGGCATCATGGATTCTATCAAATACCAACAGATAAAAAATATAAATAAGTGACCGACTCTGTTAGAAATCTTATAATGGGCCATGTTTGGATCTTCCAACCGTACAATAATCCAAACACAAACCTCAAAAACAACACAAAAATGGGTCACTGAGCACAAAACCAAGCTTCTGCTATGGCCATTCCAGTCCTCTGACCTGAACCCTATAGAAAATGAGTGGGGTGAACTGAAGAGAAGAAGGAACGTCATGGAGCTGGGAATCTAAAGGGTCTGGAGTGATTCTGGATGAAGGAATGGTCTCTGATCTCTTGTCAGGTGTTCTCTAACCTCATCAGGCATTATAGGAGAAAATTTAGAGCTGTTAAACTGGCAAATGGAGGTTTCAAAAAGTGTTGAATAAAAATGTGCCGTTAATTGTGGCCAATGCGTATTAGAGAAAAACATTTATTTCATAATGATATTTCCCCCCATTTTAAATTCTTATTATCCAATGAAAGGTTGGATTTTTGTGATTTTTTTAAATAAAAGATCAAAAGGATTAACAATGCAGATTAATTTTCACAGCCTTCTTTGATCATAATTACCAAGGGTACCGATATTTTTGGCCATGACTGCATGTCATTTATAAAATGTGTAAAATATAATTTAAGCAATTCTGTGTGTGCCTTCTTTACTTTCTTCAAATTGTGTGAGGTCATACATAAGGGTTTGGAGTCAGTTTCTCAAACAAGTATTCTCTTATGCTCACCAAGGCTGCAATTATTTGATAAACAGTAATATAAACTATTAAATGTTTCTTGCTTATTTTTATATACACACATATATATATATATATATATATATATATATATATATATATATATATATATATATATATATATATATATATAAAATGTGTATTTTATTCCTGTGTTGGCAAAGCTGAATTTTCAACAGGCATTACTCCAGTCTTCAGTGTCACATGATCCTTCAGAAATCATTCTAATAGGCTGATTTGGTGCTCAAGTAACATTTCTTATTATTATTATAATAAATATTGCAAAAACAGTTGTGCTGCTTAATATTTTTGTGGAAGCCGTAACGCATGTTTTCAGGATTCTTTGGGGCATAGAAAGTTCAAAAGAACAGCATTTATTTGAAACGGAAATCTTTTTGTAACATTATGATTTTACTGTCATCTTTGTTCAGTTTAATGCATACTTGATGAATAAAAGCTAAAATCTTAAAATAAATTAAAAGTAAAGAATTTAAAAGTTAAAAGTCAAATAACAGCAAGATGCCTAAAGTCTATGGTGAATATTTAGCGCTCCTGTTGTTATTTCTTCAAAATTCACATTGACTAGATGCCAAAATAAGGCATTGCTAAATACATCACATGGGAAATGAGAAGTGTCACAAGCACTTGTTTAATTGATCACTTCTCCTAGAGACTAATCAGACATCTTCCTGATGTTGTACAGTTTGATAGGGAAGTGTTTCCGGAGCAGAAAAACCTGCAGGGACGGGGACGGTAAAAAAGAAGGGCAAAAACAGAGCTTGTTAACAGACAGAAACATCCTATGTTTAGTCCGGTGTCATCTCAGGTTCCCGCTCAAACAAATCTGGCATCAGGCCCTTTGTTCAGACAGGCAGCAACATATTGATCTTTCTGGTATATCTGACTCAAGTCCTTCACACAAAAATACATGTAATCATTTCCAGGTTTACAGCTGTATGCATCATTTTCACTCACTCTTTTGGTATATACACAAAATGCATTTGTTCTCTCGTGCGCCTCGCAGTTCAGCACCGCAGTGAGATGTCATGATAGACAGGAGAAGAGGCAGTTTTCCATCCTCTGTTCCCACACTGACAGCTACTTGGAGTTGTTTTTTGAGAAAGTCTGGCATCATGCTGATGCTCACATCATTACTACAACAACCCATTTTGATGCACTGGATACTGACTACACTGTCTGAATAAAGGGATCAGATTTCATCACTTGCAAAAATGACAGTGCGGACAGTTGCTCCTAAAGATCAGATTTGAAAACCAAATCGGATTTGTGCGCAGCGTGAGATTATTTAAGTTCTTTCTGACTACTTATACCTTTCCTTCTCTATTTACAGTCAGATTAAATATCAATCATCTCTGGGAACAAACTAAAAAGGAGGATGAACAAAGTCAAACCAAAAATTATTCAGACACCAGATATATTTTTTTATTTTTTTTTTACTAGTGGGTGCAGGACACTATAATTCATTTATGTAAGTGAGGATAGCAAAATAAAGTAAACTGTGATATATTATACCCAAAAATTATTCATACAGTGGACTACCATTAAAATTGATAAAAAATTTGGGACCAAAACTTTGATTTGACCTGACCATGTTTTGTTACATACCTTTCTATCAAAGTTATCTGACATTATCAAGATGAATTTGTTCTGACACAGTTTAACTCTGAGTTCTTGTCATATTTTATTACCATATTCTAAACTATAGCAAATAAACTGTGATAAGAAATGTTGAAGGTGTCTGAATAAATTTTTGTTTGAGTGTATGTCATTCCAAACCTATGTGACTTTCTTACTTCTGTGGAACACAAAAGAAGATATTTTGAAGTTTTTTTTTTTTTGTCCACAAAATAAGTGTTGTTTTGGACCCCACTGACTTTCATTGTACAGACCAAAACAGACGACATTGTTCAAAATATCTTTTTTGTTTGTTTGTTTGTTTCTGAAAGTGATGATGAATTTAGAGGGAACACACACAAACCTGTGACTATTCAGTTGGGACTCAAACTTGAAGCTGGCTGGGCACTCTGGGCAGATGTGCAGACGCCCATCGCTTGATTGTCCCCTGCCTTTTCCTCTGCCTCTGACCTTGCGTTCCTGGCTTTCACCCCCCTGGTGAATCAGCATGTGGCGTTTGAGTGACGTCGGCTGGAAGAAGCGCTTGTCACAGAGCGGACAGTTGAATATGCGGGATCCTCCGTGGGTCAGGTTGTGACGTAGCAGGTTGGCTGGAGACGGGAAGCTCTTTTTGCAAATTTTGCAGTTGAAGAGTTTCTCGCCCGTGTGCTGGAACACATGCTCACGCAGACGGCTGCGGCGCGTAAAGCCCTGCCCACAATGTGGGCACTCGTGGGGCAGGGCGGTGCGTGACCAGTCGCGGCTCAGCTTGGCGGGAGCCTCAATGGCGCCGTCTGCAGCTGCTGCTGCTGTTGCTGCTGACAGAAACACTTTGTTAACAGGAAATCTAAACGAAGGAGACTGTCCATGTAATATCAAATTAATTTGATACATTTCAGGCTTAAACGTTATGAACATCGTGAAATGCTGATTAAGTAATGAACCATATCACAATCTGTTCAGATAACAGAAACTTGTTACATTTAGCAAGTACCGTTTTCACAAATCAATAAAAGGCATCTACCACTTCCATGTACTTTACCCTTCAAAAGTTTGGGGTCAGTAATATGCATACAGGTAGTGTACATAAGTTCTTGTGAATCAATAATGAGTCAGATAATACTGCAAAGAATCTTTTTTCTTTTTTTTTGCATGATCTTTACTTAACTACTTTTTTCTACTATTAAAATACTATCTGCACAATAGAATAAAATATTTATGATTATTATCATGGTTATTATCTGATCCTCTGATGTCTTTATAAAGCAAAATGAGACTAAATTCGAAACAAAAAGTGACTTTTTTCACTGAAATATTTCATGGACCCCTTGTGGACTCCAGATCCCAATTTGAATAGCTCTAATTTTAAGCAATTCATCTGATACTTTCAGTACTTAAAAATAATTAATTAGTACATTTACAATATTGACTTTAAAGGATAGTTATAAACATGCAGAACTTTTTTCTTCTGTAGAACATAAAATTTGACAAAATTTAAAAAAAAAAAAAAAAATTGAGAAATGTCTCAGTGCTTTTTTTTTTTTTTGACCACCCTTATGAAAATTAACCATGGTTTTATTACAAATAAAACCAAAACAAAACATGGTTACTTTAGTTAAACCATAGTAACCACAAATTACTACACTAACCATAGTTTAACCATGGCATTTGTAGTAAAACTGATCATCATTTGTAGTTACACAAATGGTAATCAGAACCATGGTTACAACACTTTTACTACAATAAAACCATGGTTAATTTTCGTAAGGGCATACAATGAAAGTCAATAGCAACTAAAAATTTAATTTATTTTCCACAGAATAAAGAAAGTCATACAAGTTTAGAATGACATGAGGGTGAGTAAATGACAAATTTTGGGTCAACTATCCTTTTAAGTATTGTTCTCTACAACTTGAGTTACTTTGCAATGTACATATTTTACTCAGGTCTGTTTGTGTACAGCCCCGAACCAGAATCATGGAGTTACATTATCAGTTAGTAAAATATCCAAAACACATAGCATGTACGCATATCCTACTTAGTTAGGTCTCTTTGGAATTGTGTTGTGTTGTGTGCACTCAGTCTGACCTGGTTGTCCGAGGTTCACGCTGTCTCCATGTTTGACAACAATAGCTGGAGCTGCAGTAGGGTACAGCCTGCCTTTTACTTCACCAGAAGGTGGATGCCCCACAGCTGCGTTCTTATGCTCTCGGCGATGGTACAGGAACTGTGTGGTGCTCATGAACTCAGCCCCGCACTCAGCGCAGGTGTGCAATGCCGCCTCCAGGCCATGCTCGATTCTGCGGTGCTCTGCCAACTCCTTGTCACTGGTGAAAACAGATCCACACTGATGGCAGAGGAAATTCAGTCCTTCTGTGCTCAAAGAGGGGGCTTTCTCAGGTTCCTTGTCTACGCTACTTTGGATCTCCTCAACCACAGCGCTCTTTTCCATCTCCACATCTCCTTGTATCTCATCAACGACCACCTCCATGCCTTCTTCCTGGGTTGATTCATTCCTCTCCTCCACCATCTCCACCAAAATCTCTGTACCAAGTTCCTGCTCAGTCTGGAGAGCCTCGGATCCTCTCATCTCATCATTGTCCAGCTCAACCTCCACATGTGCTACAGGTGTCTCAGTTATGGTTTGTTCCAGAGTAGTCACCTCCATTAGGCTCTGGCCTTCTCCGGCTGTGGCTAAAAGCAAGAGTCCCTCACCTGGAGCCTCCAACATGGCTGTGGAGAGCTGAGGAATGACAGGTTGAGCCTGCATGGGTTTGTCCTCCACCTCTGAGCGGTGCTGCTTTCGGTGATAGAGGAAAAGAGTGGTGTTGAGGAAGCCCTCTCCACAAACCGTGCAGCGGTGTATGGCATCCTTCAAGCCGTGCTGAGTTTTACGGTGAGTCACAAGTTCTGGAACCAGGCTGAAGCTTTGCCCGCACTCCACGCAGAGCAGACTGGAGGGGGGCTTAGCCTTTTTCTGCCCCCTGCGCCTTGTAGCAGGACTGTTTTCTTCTGCCGAGGACTCCACAGGCACAGTTTCCTGGGTGACCGAAGCCTCCGGAAGTTCTTTGGGGACACTGTTTATCTGTACGCCCTCAGGCGCCTCTACTCTTTCAGAAACCTCTCCTACTGCCACAAATACGTGACTAGTGCTCTCTATGTTCATTTCAGCCTGCCTTCCGTCTTCTTTAACCTCCATCTGTTCGTGTGCATTCTGTGCCTGCTCAACATCCTGATATTCTGGTTGGGTAGGAAGCAGTTGGGCTGCTGTTTCAACACTTTCTCCACTCTGCTCTCCTCCAGGTCCAGGTCCAGGTCCCGTCTCAATGCAACAGCCCATCTTGCGGTGTTGCTGCCACAGTGACAGAGCATCAAAGAGAACCTCACAGTCAGCGCACTGATACAGAACACGTGGAGCATCTGCCTGAAGAGTTTTCTTCTGTTCGAGCAGAGAAGAAATATCAATAGTTGTTTGAGTCTGGATCTGGGGAACTGACACAGCCTGCATCGCCACCTAGTGAGATGAAAGAAAACATACACATCAAGTAATGTGACAACAAATGATGACAATTGAAGAGCTAAATAAAAGTTTGTAATTGCACTTTGGGTCAGTGATATGATGCTCTTTCATATATATATATATATATATATATATATATATATATATATATATATATATTTATATTTATATATATTTATTTATTTATAACTGACACAGCCTGCATTGCCACCTAGAGATGAAAGAAAACATAAACATCAAGTAATCTGATGACAAACAATGACAGTTGCAGAGCGAAATAAAAGTTTGTAATTGCACTTTGGGTCAATGATATGACACTCTTTCTCTTTTTGAAAATATTAGTTTTTTGTCCCCCCCCCCCCAAAACATTAACAATGCTACTCTTACATTCAATTAATGTAATATTTTTGGGGGGAGCATAAAGTCCAAAAAGACTTTTTTTTTTTTTTTTTTTTTTTTCAAAAGAAGTAGTCTGGCATAATCCTTTTATTTATTAGAAAAATATTTTAACTGCTTCACTGCAAGGTCAATATGTCTCTTAAAATATCAGATAATTTGGCTTTTTTTGTAGCAAGGCAAAGTTGGATCTGGTTGTAATGTCATGTCATGTGGTGCAACTCCCCCAAAACTCAATATTTATGAATAAATAATTCATAATATTTGTAAAAAAAGAAATTACCTTATAAATTTAAAAACATTTTTGAAAATAATAAGACGTGTAGATTTTCAGTGTGTATGGAGTTATTACATTTAAACCTTTTTTCATATAATATTGAAAGTTATATGAATTCAAAGAGTACATTACATACATGCATTTAAAACCAGATGTTTAAAAGATTTTTTACTTCTCTTTATCACTGACACTCTTATTTGTCATTGAGCCATTTCCATAAATTATACTTCAGGGAGGCCATTTGTAAAAATGATTCTATTCTGCATTTTTTCTCATTTATTACAGTTTTTTTATTATTATTATTTTAAATATTACATCTTAACTATTTAAATTGTAAAGTTGTGCTGGAGAATTAACATAAATTTTAGAATGTTTCAGTTTAAAATCTGTACAAAGCAGTTCACATGATCAATGCCACTAATGTGCTTATTTGATTAGTGAATTCTGAATATTTGTATAACAATTCATTGTTTTGATTTTTTTTCCCATGTTTACATAGATTTAATTCACAGATTTTCAGTGTTGACCGTATTTGCTTTTTTACCAGCATATTGTGTAAGGCCTTTAATATTTTATATACGCTGAAAAAGAACAAACAAGTTTTACATCTTCCTGAACACAGTGACCGAGAGGAAACACCCGAGTGCTGATAGCTTTCACAGAGTGTAAAAACCCACTCAAGGAGTTAGCTCATGTCACACTCGATTCAAGCTAACATTAAGTGTTACCAAGGGCACGGCGTGGGGGTCCGTGTTACCGCCATCTGACGCAACCGGCTGCGACATCCTATTGAACTGACATGGCACAAACTGTTTGTGTTCACCATGCTACCTTTTTTTAAAATAGTTTAAGCACCCACTTAAGCCATCTTGATGAGAGGGTATTAAGAGTAGTGAGGATGACTCAGAGAGACAGGGAGGTTTGACTGAGGACATCCATAAACCGGATGGACAGATGCACTTATGTTGTATCTATTTTCAGCGTGGATGTTTTAAATGAGATAAGAGCAGATGGAGATCTAAAAACAAAGTCAAAGAGACGATGACACTGTGAACGGACATAACAGGCTGCAGCCTCATCTCGTCCACCAGTTGATATGGAGCAGCGTTATCATCGCATACTGAAAATGAGGTGAAAAATACTGACATAAAAACAAGTAATTAATGCAAAATAAACAAAACCTAACATGAAACAAACTCATGATGTGTTTCTGTCAATACTCTATCACCTGCCTCTGTCTTAATGAAAGCTGTTCATTTTTTCCCACCTTAATGTTTATGCAAGTATGCAAGTATTCATACTTAATTTTGCATTTACACTTATTTAATGCATTTAAAAGTCTGTTTAAAAAACTAAATGAATGAAAAAATTTGAAATATTCATATAATGCCCATTAAATGAAAACGGAACATAACATATCAATTTCTAAATAAAACCATTAAAATAAAACCTATAGATACCTTGATATGGAGAAATAGGAGGCCTCGTCTATGACAACGCAAAAATGAAAAGTCACATTTTCTCATTTGATTCACCTTTTTCTGAGTGGTGATTTGCTACTTGTTTAAAAAGCAGAAAGACAGAAAATGTCTTTTTCAGCTGTGACTAATAACTAGCTTGAAGAGAGCTACTCCAATCATTATAAAAACAGTCAAGCATTAATTCAAACTTGACTGTTTTTATAACAGCTAGAGTAAAAGTGCATCAACATCAGAGCGTAAAAGACAGAATCTCAAGTGCCTCATTTCCCCCCTGTAGTGAAGAGGCAAATTAGGAGTTACGCAAAAACCCATCCGCTTACAGAATTATCCTTTTACATTTCAACACACCATTCAGGATTACTGGAAGCTGCTCTTCAAATTTTCTAGTCTATTTTGGATAATTATAGTTACGAGTTCAAGGGGTATTAAGGGAATAAAATAGATTACATTTTTCACAGGCTTTCAGGAGCCGCATGTTAACGCACCCCATTTAGAGATAATGCTGAGTAACACCACAAAGAAAAATATGCTTTTTTTTTTTTTTTTAACGAAAAGGAATGTGACAAATCCACCTCATGTGACTCTTAGGGAAAAGATGACTTCTTGTGAGTTTTGTCAGAAAGATATAGTTTTGAAGTAGTTTAGGGGTGAACTGTGTATGATAGTAGGTGTGTTTATACCTGTTGCAGACCGGCAGCGGCGGCTGCAGCCTCGATAGGCATCTCATTGGGCAGGAGTTGTGGATTCTCTGCAGTGCAGGTCATCTGATGTGCAAGCACTTCCTCTAGTGTGGGAAACTCCCGATAACAGGGAAAGCACATGTACACTGAAGACTCCATGGCTGCTAAAAACATACAAGAATATGTTTAAGTAATACAATAATACATGTTTATATAAAGAAAATATTTGATCATGGGTAAAATGGTTTGACTCCAATAATAGCGCCCTCTTTTGGTGTAACAGAGAATGTATAACTAAAAATAAATGACTTGCAGTCCCACTGGACCCTTTCAAATGAAGACATTAAAAAACATCTAGCACTTAGCATTCATTTAACAATGTCAAGGGGTCAAGGGGACTGTTAGATGCATACTTTTTTAATATTTTTTTTTTTTTTTTGTCATAGTATTCATTTATTATTATTTTTATTTATTTTATTTTTTTTACAAGGATTGAAGGTTTTATGACTTGCACTAAAAGCTTATGGCTGCTAAGGTCATTTTTTAATTTTTATTATTATTATTTTTTTAAAAGCTTAATCCTTTTGTTCAGCAATGAATTAAATTGATCAAAAACGGCAGTAAAAAAATGTACAAAGTTACAATAGATTTCTATTTTAGACCTTCTTTTGAGCTTTTTATTCATCAAAGAATCCTGAAAAAATATATATCATGGTTTCTACAAAAGTATTAAGCAAAACAACGGTTTTCAACATTGATAATAATAAGAAATGTTTCTTGAGCACCAAATCAGCCTATTAGAATGATTTCTGAAGGATCACGTGACACTGAAAACTGGAGAAATGATGCTGAAAATTCAGCTTTGACAGCACAAGAATAAATTAAAATTAAAAATATAATAAAATAGAAAAGAGTTATTTTATTTAATGTAGTAATATTTCACAATATTACTATTTGTATTGTATTTGTGATCAAATAAATGCAGCCTTGGTGAGCATAACGGACTTATTTAAAAAAAAAAAAAAAAAAACACTGAAAAAAATCTCACTGACCCTAAACTTGTTCAGTAGTGTAGCTCAAACAAACAAAAAAATAAATTTAAAAATGTAAAAAATTTCAACAAAAGAATATTTAATAACAACTATATAGAAAACAATAATGTTGTCTTAAAACGCTGGTGAAAAAGAAACTACGAAACTGAAGCATTGATGAGAGTGGATCTTTTTGGACTGATTGAGGCTGATTGTGGATCTGATTGAGGCTGTATGCCACACCTCCATGAAGTGACAGACAAGAAGAGGATTGATGGAATGTTTTAAGAAAGACAGGAGGATGAGTGTGAAATAACAGATACTCCATGGCAGATGGCCAGTGAAATGTCCTTACAGCATGTTATCAGTGTTAGCATGAGGGGGCTGAGTGCTACATGACGTGCAAACTGTGGCAAAACAAAGCCACACTCATTAGTTTCACTCCACATAATTTATCAAAACAGCACAGAAGACCAAATAATACCAGCTGAAATGTCACAAAACAAGCTTAAATATGACTCAGTCAAGTTCATCCTGGCAATCATAAACATACAATTTAAATGTTAAACAGAAGCAAAGCTGCACATGAATGCATGTAATCACCTGGATATGAAATGGATCCTTCTTTTACTAGACAGCAATATTTTATCTCAGTATATAATATGGTTCACATAGCTTATTTATTTAGTAAGTAATACTTACAGATTATCGGTTTGACCAATATTTGTCACAAATATTCACTTTTCTTAATAAGAAGCTATTGGTTCTTCAATATCAGGTCAACAATATTGAAAAAAGCATCAGGTAGGTCTCTAAACAGATCACATGTAAATGGATTCTTAAATATTTTATAATTATATTTAATAATTATTGTGATATACTGTGTTATGTATAATACAATTACATCCAATCATGCTTAAATTGTAACAGAAATGTGTGACAGTATTTTAAACTAAAATATTATTAATGTTATTATTTATATTGCATATTGTCACTAATATTCACACGTTTTTACATAAGCATCTGTCGGTTCCTTATCAGTAATTATCACTGTCAAAAATACCGATAAATGCCATCAAATCAACAAAACCATCGCAATATATTACTGTGTATATAACGGGAAACAACAGTACTCATTAAGTTGCTTTTAAACAAAATATTTAAAATGTATAATATTTAATATTGTGCTGTAATTATTCTTATATATTTACATAACTTTCTACATTACTAAAATATTAGTTGTTTTTGTTTATAATGCATATTGAGTTTTTATGGTTTTGTCTAAAAACTAAATTCATCAATGCCTTCTATGCATTATTGTCAAAACGCAGACATAAAATCTTTAACAACGGTGTCGCTTATCGGTCATATGACACTTATAAAACATTTCTGTCATGAAGCAACCGATCTTGATGGTAATAATAATGATCATCCATTAATAACTATGACTGCAGCTAACACCTAAATCGGTTAATAAGCTACATGGGTTCCTCTCTGCGTCTGTCGCAGCAGAAGTGAGTCCGAGCTGGAGGAAGAGCGGAATGATCACAGCGCCACTCAACAGCTGCACGCGACAGGCTAATAAGCTAACAGCAGTTAGCCAACAGCCTCAACGAGCGGGCTCTGCTGGCCTGCTAGCATTTAGAATGCATCAGCTTGCTTTTACTGAACGATGGTAAATATGTGAGAAATATATTTACAGAGCCACAGTCACTGGTTTATTGAGAGTTATATGTTCAAAGTGCAGCCGCTATGGGTGCTTGGTCGCGCTCAAACATTGAACACACAGCGCGAGCGAGAGAGAAGCGCCGAAGAAGGGCAGCACGCGCTTCTTCGGTGGTAGTTTGGCGGAATCCGCCCGTTAGTAAAGAGCGAACGTCTCCCCCAGTCGAGTCTCCGAGACGACAGGTACTATTAACTGACAGAAACTGTAGATAACCTTGGATTAGTCGCAGAAACATTGCTCCGGTAGCATAAAATAAACAACTCACCGATTGTGGCCTTCTCCTTTCGTATCTGTCAGAAATGTTATTTGGAACGTCTCAACAAAACGCGATCTCATTGGTCCGTAGCACTTTTCAAGTCCGCCAATAGAAACAGCTTGCCAAAATACATCATCTAGGGCTGTGCGGGTTCAACATCAGTAAAGACATTAAATTATGAATCTCCATAATTTTCCAGTCCCACGAAAGGAATATAATACTTTGATGAGAGCCATCCCAGTAGGCTTAACTAAAAATCACCTTAAATTCAGTAAAGGCAACAGTGTTTATCCGGCTTTATGTTTGGGTGGTATTGATATTTTAGATAGGAAATATAATAACAGACATATTCGTAAAATATTTCAGACAGAGAGAAAGATTACTCCAAGAGGGAAATTCTACTGGGGGTCCTTTATTACAAATATAAACTGGAGAAAGGGCTGTCAAAGTTAAGGAGATTCATTATAAAATCCTTTATAAAATTTATCCCGTTAATTTGTCTATTTCTAAATATTCTGATGTTGATGAGTCTTGCTCGTTTTGTGGTTTTGTTGAGGAAACAGCTGCCCATCTGTTTTTTTGATTGTGGTGTTACCAACAAACTATGGGTTGACTTAAGCACCTATCTAACCTTACAAATGTGACCCATACCTTCGTCCTCAGATGTTATTTTTTATTATGAAAATGCAAAGCTATTATCTGCTGAATATGTTGTTAATTTTCTTATATTGAATGCAAAATTCTTCATTCATAAGCAAAAATGGCTTAAATCTCTGTCTTTCCCCCTTTTTCTTTCTGAATTTAATTCTCGTTTCACCTCTTACATGACTTACAAATAACAAAAAGAGTATTAAATTTTTGATGCACTATGACAACTTTTCTAGAATTATGTACTTTTATTTTTACACTTTTCTGTATAGATAATACCATAATTTGATGTACGCAAATCCAGAATATTCTTTTCTGTCCTTATTTTTATGATTGTTCTTTGTAGGAATATATTCATGTCTCGTTTCCGTTCTTGTATGTTTCTGCAAGTTTTTCAATAAAAAAATAAAAAATAAAAAAAAAAATCAGCAAAGACATTAAAGTTAGAGAGGTGTCTTTTAAAATATCAAAATCTATGATTATGATTATTTTATTTGGATATTGAAAATTCTCAAAAAAAAAAGAAAGAAAGAAAGAAAGAAAGAAATTATATTTACTGAACAAAAGTAAAGTACATTATATTCATTGAACAGAAATTAATTTTGATAAATGTTGTAGCCTACATCTCTTTTTTCCAGAATGTTATGGATATCTCCAACTCTGTAAACAACCATAGGTTTTTTTTGTTTTTTTTACAAACCAAGTTGCATGATATAGTACATCATAACATTGATTGCAATGGTATTATTTGCTTTATATTGTTTATATAGTTCAAGATTCAATAATATGGATCTGATTTGAATGGCATTAGAAACAAAAATCAAGAAAGACTTGTAATTTTGGCTTTATTTATTTATATGGTTTTTTAAAAAAAAATCAGTGATGACACAAAATATGATTAAAATTAAATGAAAATAATTTCATAATCATGTTTAACCCTTCTACATTAGATTAAAAGTTTATAGCCACTTACGGAGGTTTTGGAGGTTCTCACAGAAAAGCTGTTGCTGGTGTTATAAAATTAAAGAAATTAAACTTGTTTATTAATTGGATGACAATCACATATGTATACCTATATTAGATGGGAACAAATCTTCCTTTAGTCAAATATCAAGTTACAATCATGTCAATGTTTCATTAATATGCCATATAGTAAGCATATAGAATCCATTTAGCTTACATACAGCAGTTCAGCATCTTTGACAAATAAACAAATATTTTTTCAGCACCTCTAAACTTAAAAGTTAAGGAGCTTTGCAATTCTTTGTGTAGACAAAAGAATTCTGAGGTGAGTTATGAGACTACAGAAGTGACAGGAAGTTGCTTGAAGTTCAAATCAGAGAGGTGACCGCATATCTGCCTGTCTGAAAAAACACTCCATTAGTATTCAGTGTGTGATGGCTCAGTGGCTTATAGAGTAATCAAACTTATGCTGAAGGACTTGAGAGGTCTCTGTCTCCTCTAATAAAAAAAGTAAGGTTACGTTACTTCCAGAGTGAATGAAATAGTGGTAGGCCTATTGTTTGGCATAGGCTACAACTGTAATGACTGCACAAAAACTAATTACTTATTGCTAAAAACGTAAATTATTTAATAATGCAAAAGTGATGGACAAAAGACAGTAGGGTTACTTCTTTTTGAAAAGAAAAATGGAACATTTTCATTTGTGGACTTGAAGAAAAATGACTGTTGTGAGATAAGACTGAAAATACTGATTATAAGGTCAAATCAACACAAACATTTTTTTCATGATTTAATCTCTTATCACCACCCTCTAATCTGAGCTAATTTACAAACGTTAATACCTAATCAGTGTGTGAATAGAGGACAACGGAGACTTCCAGGACCTTCTGATAGGCTTTTGTTGTCAGGGGCTTTTCATTGCACTGTGATCAGTCTAAACACATAGTTGTGCTGAACTGAAAGTCTACTCAGAATTGAACAGCTGGTGCTATTATTCTTTGAATGTCAGGCAATGCAAATGTCCTACAATCACACAAACGCTGTAAGGCATTTCAGAATTGTGACCCTCAGCTGAAGCGATGAGTTAAGCGGAAAAAAGCAACTGAATTTTGAAGGATGTTCAGATTCTGAATCCATGAGGACTCCAACTGGTGATCAAAAACATTGGTGTCTCCAACCCTGTTGAGCTCTAGACAGCATTTTCGTTATTCCTTCCCTTTAATGAACACCTAAACATTTTTTATTTTTTTAAATTCAGTTTTATTGCAGTGTTTTTTTAACCGATTTTTCATAAGCTACACCCACCCTTTGACAAATGCAGAATATCTGCATGTTTAAGACAACAGGGATATTAATAACTAAAATATGTGACCCTGGACCACAAAACCAGTCTTAAGTCGCTGGGGTATATTTGTAGCAATAGGCAAAAATACATTGTATGGGTCAAAATGATCGGTTTTTCTTTTATGCCAAAAATCATTAGGATAAGTAAAGATCAAGTTCCATGAAGATATTTTGTAAATTTCCTACCATAAATACATCAAAACTTAATTTTTCATTAGTAATATGCATTGCTAAGAACTTCATTTGGACAACTTTAAAGGCGATTTTCTCAAAATTTTGTTTTTTTGCACCCTCAAGACTCCAGATTTTCAAATAGTTGTATCTCGGCCAAATATTGTCCCATCCTAACAAATGGAAATACCATACATCAATGGAAAGCTTATTTATTTGGCTTTCAGATGATGTATAAATCTCAATTTAAAAAAATTGACCCTTATTATTTGTGGTCCGGGGTCATATATGGTTAAAACAAACACAGTAATATTGTAAAATGCATCCTTGCTGTAAAAAAAAAAAAAAAAAAAAAAAAAAAAAAACTAATAATAATAAAAAAAACTTTCAAACCTACTTTGTTTGAAATTATTTTTTCATAAATGTTTTCCATTAAATTTAAGACCTCCACATGTTTTTATCCATTTTCTATGCTATTTTAAATATTTAAGATTTTTTTATGGCCTTTACTGTTTAGAAATGCATCAACAATTGGATAATCCATGGTAAATAAACCATTTAACCCACAGATACATTTTATAACTTTATTAATGAGTTTATTATTTATACCAACAAACAAAACATTGTTTATCTCTCCCTCTCTCTCCCTTTAACCGTTCATCTTTTCGCTGATGGGCCGAGCAGCCTGTGTGTGGTAGTGTGTACCTGCCCTTTCCAGAACATTCCATCAGACAATATTCCAGAGTTTGAGATATGAACGTTACACCAAATGACATCACACACAAACCCCTCCCCCATCAGATTGTTAAAAACAGAATCAGACAGCAGTACAATAAATAAAAGGATCAGAATTAACACTGATGAGGGGGAAGGGCAGGCAGGCGGACGAGCGGGTGGACGAGGAGAGAGAGTAAGAGAAAGAGACTGAGAGATATCAGGTAAAAACTAAATTTTGTTCAGTTTCATCTTTCTCCCCGGACGCAGGGAGAGGCTGGATGAAATGTTATATACAGTTGTATGATGAAGGGATAGGAGGAAGGAGGGCGAGAGAGAGAAAGAGATAGAGAGACCGAGAAAGGCTGGTTTCTGCTCATACCAGCACTGCTCCACTAGGAGAAAAATCTAATTACAAGGACAACAGAATAACAATAACAAAAATTACAAAATAAAAGGTACATGGCATTTACATATTAGCAATGAGAGAGGAGGAGATAGGAAGGATGGAAGAAGGGAAAGACAAACAGCTCCAGTCTCATTTGCTAAGTGTTCATGGTGTGTGTGTGTTTATGTGGGGGCTCATGTATCAGTGTCTTTTAAATGAACATCTGCTAAATCCACATTTAACGGGCATGCCGATGTATATAAACACACACACACACGGCATAGACTCCATAATACACAACTCAGAACAGTTAACAGCTACTGATGGGACTGACCTACCAGCTATATGTGTGTGTGTGTGTGTGTGTGTGTGTGTGCATACACAAAAAAACAAACAAAAGTGATCACATTTTTATAATGAAACTGACAAAAAACCCAGATAAACCCTGTATCCAAATACTCTCCTTAAAAGAAATTAAAACAAAAGAATGTGCAATGATTACTTAAAATTGACATTCACACATATTAAGACACTCATTTTCATCTCTGTGAAGAGAAACAGCACATCTTGACACACAAACATCTCACGCGCGCCGCTTCATAAAACACAATCGCAGTCCTTGCTTTGCGCAAGAACTCCTAAAGAAAGCTAAAACGTATCACTTTAAGAGCAAAATTAAATTTAAATGAGCTCGATATCTCATTGTTTAAAAGTCAAATGGATGGTACCAGAGGCAGAGAGCAGTAACTGTGCGGTGCTCTTCCTGCCACTAGGGGCCACATGTGACCTAAGCAGCCCTTCCCAGTCTTGAAACCGAAACGTAACAATCATCATATTAAATTTAAATCGACCTCGTTATCTCCTCCTGTGATGACTGACGTCATTAATCTGAGCATCACACACTTCTTTCATCATGACGACACACAACACGAGGTGACGAGTGTGCGTGCTTGTGTGTTTGTGAGAGCGCGCGTGCAAGAGAGACTGTTTGGAGCTGCTTTTGGGAAGGAGAGAGGAATGAGAAAGAAGGGATGAGGAGAGAGGGATGATAACGTCGCAGTAATGCCAAGGGAACAATTAGGTGTTGTTGCTCAGGGGTCCTGGTGCTGAGCTAGACTGGGCTGGACCGTCTGAACCGCTGCCCTCTGTGAAGACACACACATACACAGAGTTAAAATACCACAGGACATGTGGATTCACAAATCCATACAGACTGACAGGAAGGGTAAATCAAAGGCATTTGGTGTGTATGTGCGGTCAGTACCGTGTGAGGCAGGTGTCGTCTGCGAGCGAGCATGGGGAGGAATGAGAATGGAGTTCAACTGTGGTTGGATAGACAGCTCTGCGGGGGGAGAAAGACAAAGTTAGCCATCAATATGTAAACGTGACAAAACCCTAAATAGCTTTTTACTTGCATCATAGGATGTAAAAGCTGTCTCAAATTACAAGCAAAAAAAATTACTACCTTCTAAGTTTCCTAGAAGGCAAAATCTAATGCATAGGTTGTGACAAGCTCAAGAAAAAAAGAAGCCGATTTACAAAATGTACCATTTTACCCACTATTTGCAGAGCTCCAGAGCAAAAAATGGACTAGGGAACCACTGGCTCTTAAAATTACACTTTTTTTAAGCTGGTAGATTACAGAATCACTCAATATAGATGGCGCTGACATTTTTTCTTAAGTACACTTTTCTGGATTCATTGAGGATCTATTCACAATGAGATCAGATAAGAAAGAAATAAGATTCACATTGAAATGCATCAAGTCTGCAGTACATTGTTCCTATAAGCACTAGAAGAATAACTACATTGAGAGCACTTCAGCTCATTGAGTGGCCAGTTTGTAGTTTCCTGCCTTTTAACAAACACACATGACTATGGGCTGTTAAAAGGACATACTGATCTTAAAAGCCTCTGCACACCATTACTGTAGTGAATTACATGTAAAGTGAAATAAAATAATACAACGTTTATGTTATAACCCCTGATGTCACATGGATTATTTTACCGATGTTCTTGCTACTTTTCTAGACCTTGATAGTGGTAATTACATTGCTCTCAGAATTCATTAAAAATATCTTAATTTGTGTGGTGAAGATGAACGGAGGTTTTAAGGGTTTGGAATGACACGAGGGGGAGTAATTAATGACAGAATTATAATTTTTGGGTGAACTATCCCTTTAAGTTGTATACACTGCCATTCAAAACTCTGGGGTCAGTAAGATGTTTTAATGTTATTTTTAAAATAAGTCTCTTGCACGCCAAGACAGGATTTAAGTAAAAATACAGTAAAACCAGTAATATGACAATTTTACGATTCCAAATAACTGTTTTCTGTTTTAATACATTTATAATAATATATTCCCGTGATGCAAAGCTGAATTTTCAGCATCATTACTCCAGTCTTCAGTGTCACATGATCCTTTAGAAATCATTGTAATATGCTAATTTGGTGCTCAAGAAACATTTCTAATTATCAATGTTCAAAACAGTTTTGCTTCATATTTTTGTGTGATTTTTTTTTTTAGGATTCTTTGATAAAGTTCAAAAGAACAGCATCTTTATATATTTTAACATAAGTCTGTCACTTTTGGTCAACAAAATGCATCATGAAATTAATTTTCTTTCATTTCTTTACAAAAAAAAAATAAAAATAAAAATTGACCCAAAACGTTTGAATGGTCATGTATATAGTAATTATAATTCAAAATCTAACTGATCAAGAAAGCTTTATTTCAGTTTATATGCACATCAGCTTCATAGGCTATTTCATGGCAAACAAAGATTATACATTAAAAAAAAACAATACATTAGTACACAATACAAAATACAAAAATGTAAATAAAGAAATTATAAAACAAAGTGTACATAAAATTCTATAAAAGATTCTTTAAATTTACTTCTGAAAGAAATTGTAAAAGTTTTTCTGGGTCCATCTTATTAAACAAGTCCTTAAGAGTTTCTCCTGATAATAACCTTTCTCATGACATTAAATATTGGGCAGACCAAAAGCACATGCTTCACCGTCAAGTGAGTCCCACAATATTGACATTTTGGTGCTTCTTCAATCAATAAATGTCCATGAGTTATCTAGTATGTCCAATACGACACCTTGTATACACAACTTGGTCATGCCTAGATTTAAAAGAATTAATATATCTTGTTCCTACAACAGAATTTATTTCAAAAAGTTTGTCATTTTGACATTCTTCCCATTCCGTTTGTAATCAGATACATAATTTAATCAGATTGCTAATCGGGATATTTCTATTGGTGTGCAAGAATGAAAAGTGCAAGCTGCTATGATGCTCAAATCGTGAATGAATGATTTACGACCCGGTTCCAATTACGCTCAAGCTTCAATCTAAAATACTTATTCACTGAGCAAAGAGTCATTTTTGATGAACCAAAAACCACTGGTCTGCTGTGTTTACTTTTAGGTTAATTAGACTTAAATCAGTCTAATTACTGACTGGTTGTTCATTTGACAACATGTAGTTAAGTTAAAGACAAGTTTACAACTAGACAAAAGAACTTTACAGTAATTAATGGTATACTTATTTTAAAAAAAGTAACAAAAACATTTAAGCATATAAGGCCAAGCTGTAAGGCTAAAATAAGCTATGTTTAACCTTTAAAAAAAATGTTCATGTGGATTGTTTTTTTTTTTTTAATTAAATTTTTTTTTGTAAATGCTTTTTATGTTGTTTTCTATATTAAGAACATCTCAGATCGTAGGCATTAGACAAAATTAGCTCTTTAGATATAAGTACCGCCTAATCATACCAAAACCATAAGAGTTTTTTTCTAATGTGTGCGAGATACAGAAACAAAAATATAGAAAGAGAAAGCATGAGCCTCCGACTAATCTGACAAGGCTGAATCTGAAAAGAAGTGGCAGTTTTTTCAGTTCAACTCACCCACAGGGCTGAAGTTGAAGAGTTGGGGAAGTTCTCGTCCATTAGGCAGACGGGCATTCGGCTGGCGCAGCTCGTCAAAGAAGGCGTGTGCACAGGCCTCCAGCGGAGAGAGCCGCGTCACTGGTGTGTACTCCAACAGACGAGAACACAATGAGATGGCTTCAGGAGGGGTCCTCGGCTTAAACACCTAACGCAGACGCACAGAATCACAGGGAAATGTCACATCTGACAAGTTTAAGATTTCAGCCTAAACAGTTTTAGAGTGCCAAAATCATTGACCGGAACCGTGGCGTTAAATTAGCGCTGATCAGACGGCATGTTTTGACTGTGTCAGCATCTATTTCATGCAAACAATGTGGATAAGCCACAGGTAAACATGTCAGCTGTGTGGACACTATGGCTGGTATGACAATATCGATTTAAATCCATCTTCAATTTAATGAAACATGATTGTTTAGTCTGTTTTTTTTTTTCTTTCCAGTTGACGTATGAGCAAAACTTCACTAAACTGCATTATGTGCAGTTTTTATTTGAAGTGTTCATTATTAGTGTTCGATTAATTTGATTAATAAACCCTATTTTCATATTAAAATGTTAATGAAACTAAAAAGCTATTTCGAATCATCACTAGTTTACCCTTCTATAAAGTCCTAAAATGTTTCTTTCTGTGATATAACTGTAAACTATCACATGAAACAAATGTAGTAACAGGTGCTGTACCTTCGTCCAAGGGTGTGCTTTGATCTGTGGGAATTTAAACTCCGTGTAGTTGGGGTTCATCTCTCGGATCTGTTCTCTTGTCGGGGTCCCCAAAACCTGCAGAGGGTGGGCAGAGAGAGAGTTAAGACTTGTGTCTATGCTTGCTCTTCAAAATACAGCAATGTAGATGTTACCTTGATGATCTCCACTAGCTGGTCCACTCCACTGTCACCGGGGAATATGGGCTGTCCCAGAAGCAGCTCTGCTAATACACAGCCAGCTGACCAGATATCAATGTTGGATGTGTAATCCGTGGCTCCGAATATTAGCTCAGGAGCACGGTAATACCGCGAACAGATGTATGACACATTGGGCTCCCCACGAACTAACTGTTTTGCACTGTGGAGATCACACAATAGAGGGTTATAAAAATCTTAACAAAAATGCACACATGTAAAAATGATATAGTGGGCTGCATGTGAAGGCGTACAATTGGCAATCTTACATTATTTCTGAAAAATAGAGTGGCATTAAGAATCATTTTGGAATCGGACTGATCTAAATCAAATTGCAAGATTCCCACCCCAGGACACAAATGCACGATTCAATTCATATTGATTCTTGGGGTCACGATTCAATTTAAAATCGATTCATGATTTTTCAATTTTTAAATCGCAATTCATGATTTTTCCATCAAATTTTTTGTGCACAATGGACGTCAAACGCAGCAGTATTTTGATACAAAAACACACCAGTCTATAGCATGGGTAGCGCTGACTCAAGAAATCAGTGTTTCGTATTAACTATTAACTTCCTAATAAATCAAAAATATTTTACACTTCCAATTAGGGATGTGCCCGTCCTTATGAAAAATTACCATGGTTTTACTACAAATAAAACCAAAAAAACATGGTTACTATAGTAAAACCATGGTAACCACAAATTAACCATGGTTTTGCTACACTAACCATAGTTTAACCATGGTATTTCTAGTAAAACTGTGGTTATACAAATGGTAAAAAAAATGTTTACTACACCTTTACTATAGTAAATGCAATGCTTTCTCTCGCAATTCTATTGTTGGGTAATTATACTGTATATAAATTGTGGGCATCAGGGAGCCGTAATTAATATGCGGGGAACTGAAAGAGCTTTTGAATGCACGATCGCTTTTTACTTTCACTTTTGAGATTCGCGATTGCACCTACTCTGTGAATACTACAAAGCAGCAGTACTTACACACATTTTACAAGATTAGATGTTTGTCAGTGGTGCTCAGGATCTGCAAATCATTCGCCATCGTCCTATCAGTCATCTCTCCTTACTCTGTTTGTGGTAAGTGAAATTTTATGTACTGTAATGTGACAGGCAACCGGTAGCAAGCGGCTAACCATGTCCCTTTAGTGGCTCTGTAGAAAGCGTTCGTTTTCTGTGCCTTTCCGAATACGGATTCACTATTCGTGCACATCCCTACTTCACAAAAGATCAACACTTGCCCTCAATGAAAATGGGGCAGGATGTATTTGTTTTTCCTCCTCCATTGCTGATGCTGTTTTGTTCCGACAACATCATGCTATTTTTAGCCTATTATTATTAACTAGAAAATCGATTTTTGAAATTTGTGAATCGATGTGAATCGCCAGAAGACTGAATCGCGATACATATGTAAATCGATTTTTCCCCCACCCCATACTTCAAGCATAATCTCAGAGCAAACTAGTGTGATGTTATTTCAAACTAAATCAGAACAAAAAGTTCATTTGCAGTTTGTTTCGGAGTTGCCACCTTTGAACAACCATTACCATTTTGTTATTGAGGGGAAAGCACATATTTACATATTCACATAAACTATGATCTTATACATGGGTGTGTTTCAAATACAAGCCACACAGAGAAGCGTCAGGACACACACCTGCCAAAGTCACACAGTTTGAGTACAGCTGTGTCTGGGTCCACCAGGAGATTCTGTGGCTTTATGTCTCTATGGCAGACGCCTTGGGAATGAATATATGCCAGACTGCGAAATAACTGATACATATACACCTGAGAAAGAAAGACAGATTGTGGGGGAGGAAAGAAAGAAAGATGTTATTGTTCATTGTGCATGCACATATGAATGGGCACAGTAGCAGCAGTCATGACTACACAGAGACTTACTTTGACATAGATAATGGGGATGGTGGTCTTGGACTTGTTGAAGTGGCGTGCCACCCTGTACACGGTTTCTGGCACAAAATCAAGCACCAGATTTAGATACACTTCATCTTTCTGAGGAGAGAAAGAGAGAAGATTGTTCAACAGAGATAACATTCTTCAAATATATATTATTCACTATGACAAATTAATATCACTGGGAATATAAAATCTCCAAAATGTTGGACAGAAAAATAACCTTTTCTCCACTGGAGTAGAAGAAGTAGCGTAGCCTGACAATATTACAGTGGTCCAACTTCCTCATTATCTGTAGCTCACGGTTCTGTGGAGAGAGAAATGATGTGTGAAGGACGGTAAAGCCACAGCATGAAAACAATCAATAAAATTTAAATTTCACTAAATATATAGTTTGCACACAATGCTCACTTCAAAGTGGAAAGTAGCACCTTATGCTGTCTGTGAGACACTACACATACTCATGATTCAGTGTTTTCACACTCAGTGCGCTTCCATTTACATTTGGTATTAACATGCGTTTCGGGGCTGAGATGAGACATATTGCCATTTAATGCCTTACATGTTTGTGGGGAGCGGTTCATTAAAGGAAAACGCCACTGTTTTTCCATACTCCAATATGTTTTTCCCTCAACTTAGACGATTTAATACGTACCTCTCCCGTCTCAGTGCGTGCACTTAATCGCTCTAGCGCGCGGCGCCACTATGCTAGCGTTTAGCTTAGCACCATTCATTCCTTAGGATCCAAACAGTGATGAATTTAGAAGCTACCAAACACTTCCGTGTTTTCCCTATTTAAAGACGGTTACATGAGTAGTTACACGAGTAAGTATGGTGACACAATAAAACGGGGCAATTTTCTAAGCGGATAAAAAATGATAACTATAATGTATGGCGGAAGAGCACTTCGCAGCACTTCGACCTCGGCGCAGTAATATTGGTTCTATTGATGGAAGTTAGAGGGAGAGGGGGAGGTTTCAGGAGTGATGATATTACTGCGCCGAGGTCGAAGTGCTGTGAAGTGCTCTTCCGCCATACATTATAGTTATTTTTTATATGCTTATAAAATTGCCCTGTTTTATTTTGTGTCACCATACTTACTCGTGTAACTACTCATGTAACCGTCTTTAAATAGGGAGAACATGGAAGTGTTTGGTAGCTTCTAAATTCATCCCTGTTTGGATCCTAAGGAATGAATGGTGCTAAGCTAAACGCTAGCATAGTGGCGCAGCGCGCTAGAGTGATTAAGTGCACTGAGACAGGAGAGGTACGTATCAACTCGTCTAAGTTGAGGTAAAAACATATTGGAATATGGAAAAACGGTGGCGTTTTCCTTTAACATGCTACGAATGCTAAGTATTCCAGTCTCACATTTGAGTAATTTCAAACATTTCTAGCTCCTACAAATTACTATACAAACGTAAAAGGTGCAGAAAATCAAGTTTTGCAGACAGAATGAGATTAAAAAATAGTCAACTATATATAGAAATACACAAATCATGACAGCAATATATTACACTAACACTAGATTACTAATTGGATATTCTAATACAGTCCTAATATTGAAGAATAATAAATATTCTATTGCAATAATATAATATTTAAGTAGAAAAACAGTGACTGAGAAGTGGACTGATACTCTATTACGACTAAAGTGGATCAAAAAGTCAATCCTCAAACCCAGGTACAACTTTAATGCAGTTTTTTTTGTTAGCCCTGTTAACTGTGTCAACCTGAAAGAGGTTCAGGTCTTCTGACAATGAGGAGAGCAACATTTCCTTAAGGCAGTAGAGCCTGGACAAAACAACTTATTCTGGAGTCATAAGGCAAGTTTGTAGTTTATGAACACACCGATGAACTTAAAAAGGGGGTGTTTTCAATGTGATCTTAAGCCTTTTTGTTCTTTTAGCTTTGATATCTAAGCAAAAGCAACATGAGATCTGTTCAAATTGCAATATGACAAAAAATTCCAACGTGATTGTAGCAGCTCTATTTAAAGGGCCTGTAGCATTAAAAGAAAGAACATTGGTTGTTCCAATGTTTCCAACCATTCTGGAAATGGTTTTATGGATTTTTGGGTATTTTATTATGATACTGACATTAGTTTGCACACAAGGAGGTTTTCTTACTCATCTTACCTTAAACCTCTTATCCTGAAGCACCTTCTTTATGGCCACCATCTCCTGGCTGTCGATGAGTCGAGCCTGGTACACTACTCCAAATGAGCCATTCCCGATCACCTTGATGTCTGTGTACGAGACCTCCTGAGGACGGTCGGGACCCTGCCCTGGTGTGGCTACTACCGTTGTCACTTTCCCACTATCCCCTAAACACACAACAAAACAAGTGTTTTTTTTTGTTGTTGTTGTTTTTTTTTTCAAAAGGCTTTTGACAAAGATCTGACTGCTTAAAAAAATGGAGAATTAAACCACAGGAGTCCATTTTCCAATGTATGATTTGAATGAATGCTGTTGCCTATTAAACACCACTTTTGTACTCAATATGATGAAATTACAAAAAGAAAATCCTCAAAAACAGTGGCAGACATCTGACAATTTACCTTCATGGTCATTGTTTAATTCATGTTTAAAAGTGTTTGATCACCTCTAAAATGAAAAATCTGTTAACAATTACTAACCCTCATGTTGTTCAAAACCCATAAGAAATACGATCATCTTTGGAACACAAATTAAGATATTTTTAATCAAATCTAAGAGATTTCTGTGCGCCTCCTGCAATTTAATCCAAGTCTGCTGAGACATGATCGCTTTATATGATGAACAGATCTATTTTAGGCTTTTATTCTTATATAAACATTAATCAGCTAGCAATGTTAACGGCAATATTTGGTGATGGAAGCTCAAGCACGCTTGCTTGCTTGAGGCGCAAGGACCAATGAGGCCAAGGAAAGGATGGCTGAGCTTCTATTTAAGTTCGCTGATCGATGTTTATATGTGAATAAAAGCCTAAATTAAATCTGTTCATCATATAAAGCAATCATGTCTTGGATTAAATGGCTCAATTCATATGGATTTGTTTTTTTTTTTATGTCTTTACGAATGTTTTGAAGGGTTCATTTTGGGGTGAACTAACCCTGTAAGTAAGAGACTGAAAAATACATTGGTTTTACTATTTTACAGTAATATTTCCGTTTTTCTACTAAACTGCTTTTGTAATATCAGGTGAATTAGTACATTTAACTTTGTATTACAATTGGTTGGTCTCTAAATAGTAGCTTTTATAACAAACAAGTGAACAGCAAGTGAAGTAACAGTTATAAAATGGCACTTCAGTCGATTAATTTCATCTTAATTATTTTCTCAATTTTTCTGTATTTTTACTTCTGCTATAACTTCTGTCAAGAGCACTGGATCAGTGCATGACACTAACTAAAAGAGGCTTACTTAAATCTTTGTTGCCTATACACATCATTAGTGTCAAACTTAGCCTTTTTGAGGTTCGTGATACTCAGGTGCATTTAGATTTGTCCATCCAAACCAAAAAACTAACATTCATTTCATTTCTCTTGGAAAATAATGTAATATCTGTGTGATAACACACAACATTTTGTCCAAGCCTACCAGAAAAAAAATTAAAGGTCATTTGTGTTGTACAAGAAGCAGAGCATTGCTGTATCATGTCCATGTAGTCATTATATACTCCAGGATTGGTGGTAGACATGTTCCTCCTGGTAAAATCACAAGAAAATGATGCTCTGACAGTATTAATTATGAATCTACCATGTAATTTCAGCCAAGAAAAACATGAATAATAGTACTAATCAGCTGGTGAGTGTGGGGATTTGAAAAGACAGGTCACATGCAACATTTATGGTTATTTTGTGGTGCCTCGCATGCTTTTTGAAGCCTGAAATCACCTGCCCTCATTCATTATAATTGCATGGGAATTGGTGAGCAGCGCATTCCTTAAAATTTCTCCTTTTGCACTCCATGGAAGAAAGTCAATCAGGATTGACATGAGAGCGAGTAAAACATGAAATATTCCTCAAAACTACTCCTGCATGCCTGAGAGGTCTTTATATTCAAAAAACATGAAAACATGCAGGTTACATTGAAGCAAACAGTCCAACACCAGCATTAGATCTACAGCGGTTAGATCTTTTTGAACTCATCTGTGCACTCTTATCCAGCATGCTATGCCTGTTTGCCACTCTGTCTGACAGGTGTTAATAGTAATCCAACACCCATGTTTAGATGCGTGTCCAAACGCAACAGAACAACGGGTAGAGCTTATCACTAGGAATAGCAGAAACACCCTTAAGACTATTTGAACACGGGAGGCGTCTACTAAAGTCTGACCACATTTCCACCTGTGGCCAAGAGTAGACATGAATAATGGGGATGCCTGGAGACAAGCAGAGCCCTAGGGTGATGTTTTTTCCGTCAGTTGCTGTCAGTTTAGATTTAGACAAGGAATGACAGATTCACCAAAACAAAAGCTTTTTTTTTTTTATTACATGGCAAAACTATTATTTACCGGATCAAAGCAGAGCAGACAGCTGTTGTCATGCATGACATAGACAGTTGCTGCTATTGAGAATTTTTCATCATAATAACACTGCTTCGAGTGGGATATGAGACACTGTGGGTTTGAAGCCAATTTAAATTGCCACCACATAAAATGTCATTTTAATGCCAATTTCTGGATGTTGCATACAAAATTTGCAAAATGTGCAAAAAATGTGCGAGAAATTTCTTTATTCAGGAAGAGAAGCTCATTAACTGAGGGAAACATTATGACAGAATAATTTGCTACATGTGCATAAATGTCTTGTGACTTTCTCACAACAAGTCATACGACTGAATAATTCTCTAAGAGTAAAAAAAAAAATCATCATATAGCACTTAAAATGATGCTATCATGAATCTGAAATACCAGAGCCAAAGCTTGTCATTAAAAAGACTGGCTAGTATGATCCTCTAGAATGAGAGAGATGGATTCAGGGCAGTTAATGGCCAGCCACTTTGTCATGCGTTCGTTGATCATGTTTATGCCTTTTAGTGGCTTTCAGTGATGAACTGAATGATGATTTTATCACTGCTTCCAGCGCAAGTGTGTATATTAATATAAAAACCATGTATTTACAAGCATATTTTACACATTATGTAAACTTAACGCTAATGTTAAAGATACATAAAATATATCATGTATTTAGACGAGTACAAATGTCAATAAGATAATTAAAAATGGTTACTATGCTGAAAAAAATAGGACAAAAACAGCAATGGTTGTTGTGTTGTAACTGCTGGTTCAAGGTTTCTCGTGGGTTACAGTCATACATCCACCCACTCCATCTCCCCTCATTCCTAGTAATAACACCCATCACCATTCTCATGGAAATCCAGCAGTCAGCACCAGTGTAGATAAATGCTGCTGCCAGCACTGCAGTCACTGGGAATCATTTATAGAGCACCAAATGAAGAGGTTTATGCCTCTAGGGAAACCACTAGTATTCACAGGAGTAGCCCAAACACAAATTTACATTGGGTAATTTTTCCTTCATAGGACGCAGTGTTTGAGCTCAAAGCTTTGTGATGATCTGTTAGATTGCGAGTAGGAAGGCTGGGTCGTTTAACGTTACATTAATAATAATAACAATAATAATAATAATGTTATAAATACTGACTCTGATATTTTTTCCTTTAAATATATGGACAGGCAAACACCAATTTGGTCCTCTCTAGACAGATTGAACTTATTAAGATTATTATTAAAGACATTTCTCATGCAACTAAAAGGATCCAGAGTCGCACATGATGAAATGATCCAAATCAAACGTAAAATTGAAGATACAGTCTGTTAGATGTTGCCGGCAGGCTAACTGAGCTTTGTTACCAAACGAGCACATCTTCAAAAACGCGACGTCTAAACATCTAATAAACCAAGAATCATATTTTAAAGAAGGCTTCAAGGTGGTCAAAATGTGATGCTTTGGTATCGATCATAAGAGATGCGTTTAGCCCGTGCTCTTATGAAGGATTGTCGAGCTAATGTAGCGCAATCAAAGCCCTTGATCCGTCTACAAAAACAAGCTCACGTTAGCTTAGCCAGCTAGCCGCCTAAAGTAGGTTAACGCGATCATGGCAAAATAATCAGACAAATTAATGAACAGCACGCTAAACCGTCCAGCACTTCGGCTTTTACTAGTCTACTAATATCACATTTATTGGGATTGTCGCGTGATGCCATTGAATGATACTCACTGCCCAGCTTTAGGTTTCCGAAACCAGACGAACTCCCGCCTGAGGCCTGCGCGCCCCCCGTCTTTCCTGAAGAGCTTCCACCGGCGACGGCTGATCCGGCG
The DNA here is from genome assembly GCA_039654775.1 of Spinibarbus caldwelli. Classification (NCBI taxonomy): domain Eukaryota; kingdom Metazoa; phylum Chordata; class Actinopteri; order Cypriniformes; family Cyprinidae; genus Spinibarbus; species Spinibarbus caldwelli. Next base: position 16,060,768 of record CM077227.1, read on the forward strand.
ACGGCTGCAGCGGCTCCCGGGACCCCCGGGGGCTCAGCAAACGAGCTAGTCCTGGGCCGCCCGCTGCCGCTCATTTCGGGTTGCAAGTGTGCCAGAGCGGGGGTAAACTGTGCCTGTAGACTGGCCCAGGCGCGTAGTTGATATGTCAATTTAAACTACAATAATCGTTAAAAAAATTAAGATTGCTGAACTATTCTATCAATAGCAAACTGTGCGCCTCCTCTTTCTTTCTCTGTGGCTGGGCAACTAGAGCTGACGCACAGCGACGCTCTATGCGCATTGTTTTCTGGGTAATGAAGTTCAACAACTCTCTTACGTGCAAAGATCCTGCAGCACAAGAATGACCAGCTTTTCATTCATTTTCCACGCCAAGGACTCTTAAATAAAAATGCAAAATCTTTTTGTCTTACCAATAAAAACTATGGCCGTCAATAGAAACAAATACTCGAAATGAACCTAATAGTCTTTAGAAAGCAGAATGTTTGAAAAGCCATGCATTACATAACCTTATGGCATAACATACTATAATACAGTTAATAAATAAATAAATCAATATATAAATATTGAAATGATTAATTTGACTTCAGATGAAAAGTGTCACATTTGTTGTCGATTAAAATCTTAAAAACGTTTAAATTGACAAATTGTCAGTTTACATGAAAGTCAAACAGTGCTCTTCCCTTACTGGGTTCAGGGATGGGCTGAAATGTTTTAATATCAGTGTCTATCATTCTCGGGACTAATCATAATCTTTATATTTGAGCGAGATATACATTTCATGAACAATTAATAATAAATACTTAATAATAAACACCTGGTGTGTTTTGAGATGTCTTTTTTTTATTTTTAATTAATTTATTGGTGGTTTGGGACCTTTCCTTCAGTAGATGCAGCATCGCATTCATATACTCTCTCATCCAAAAATGCTTCAATCATTAGCCTGTCCATCACAAGAGCTAAACTTTGACAGACAGTCTTTCTAGCCAATCAGCGCTTTGCACAAGCCACACGCGAACCCTCATGGGGCGGGGCATCATGCACAGAGTAAGGAACAGAGGCCAGACAAACGGTACATTTCCACATCCACGATCGCCTTTACGTCAAAATATTTAACAAACGGTGCGTCGCACTGAATAATACTGTTTCGTTGCGGTGAGAAACGCATTGTGAGCACCGGAAAGCTTCCGCGGGACCGACGAGCGCTGCACGAGGGATTGCCCAACGAGGTGAGTTTCGGAAACGGCTGAGGAAAGAAGGCCTCCCTTCAGCGCTCTTAGACCTGCGGGGAAAAGTGAAGAGCGCCGCCTGACGACCGCCGTACAGCGGGGTGGCTCGCTCAGGAGACAGCGGTGCGCTCCAGAAGCTCTGGCAAAATCTGAAGAGCGCCACCAACTGCTCGCCACAAGGTAAACCACTCGTCTGAAACCCGCTAAATGCTGTTGTTTGTTAGTACCGATTCCACAGCGACTAGTACTAGAAGTTTTGCATGATTTCCAGGTGTATTATCAATCAGTTTGCTTTTAACACCTGCATCTGTACCGCACTGTAATGTCCATAATATGTTTTTTTTTTCTGATTTATCGATGAAGCGAAATTACTGAATTGTGGACTTTTCATATTACGGAGGTGTCATATGTTATGCACGGATTTGATGTTAAAATCCACATTATGTGCATTATTATATTGAATGCAATAATTATGCACATAATTATGTGTGTACATACACGTAGCTGTTTTTGGTGTTTGGCTTAGTTTTATGTTAGAATCATTATTACACTCATACCTTTTGTTCTCTTAATATTTTGAATTGTTTGTAGCTTTATTTTGTTTTCATTTAAATGTTAAGTTTAGAAATTTTGTCATGCATTTCTCATTTTTATTTAATGAATTTTTTTAATGTGTGTGTATATACTATTCATAAAGTTAGCTTTTAGTATTGGATCAGTTTTAGTTGTTTTAATACTACAATTCATTGTTTCTGTTGTCCTCATTTCTAAGTCGCTTTGGATGAAAGCATCTGCTAAATGACTAAAAGTAAAGTAAAGAATGCATAAGTATCATAGGTGACCTGATTTAATAAATGTTTTCATAAATATCTGATCTGTGTACAAAAAGTAGGGACAGCTGTGAAACCATATGTGACCCTGGACCACAAAACCAGTCATAAGGGTCAATTTTTTGAAATTGAGATTTATACATCATCTGAAAGCTGAATAAATAAGCTTTCCATTCATGTATTGATGTTTGTTGGGATCAGACAATATTTGACCGAGATATAACTATTTGAAAATCTGGAATCTGAGGGTGCAGAAAATCAAAATACTGAGAAAATCGCCTTTAAAGTTGTCCAAATGAAGTTCTTAGCAATGCATAATACTAATCAAAAATTAAGTTTTGATATATTTACGGTAGGAAATTTACAAAATATCTTCATGGAACATGATCTTTACTTAATATCCTAATGATTTTTGGCATAAAGGAAAAAATCTATAATTTTGACCCATACAATGTATTTTTGGCTATTGCTACAAATATACCCCAGCGACTTAAGACTGGTTTTGTGGTCCAGGGTCACATATACAAGATATATTTAAAAAATTAACAAGTAGAAATATTCTTGCGTATATTTACACACACACATTGTATATACATATATAATAAAAAAATTTTACTCCAAAGCCCCAGTTAGACAGTATTCAGACCCTCTTATCTAGGATATGTATAGTAATCTCAAAAATATGTCAGTTTAACATTGTGCATCTTTATTTTAAGTGTCTTTGAGCAGTTTAATTAGGATTATGTCAATATAACCAATTTTAAATAATAGGTATTGGGGCCCCTTGAACGTTTGCTGAGGCCCTGTGATTGAGAACCACTGATCCAACTGGTCTGAGGTGGTTTTAGGGTTATTTAATAATAAAATTAATGTGAAAATCAGGTGAAATTGTGCAGTTGTGTAGCGATAATCTGAAAGTTTTGCTATTTTAAAAACTAAATGGCACATGAAGTTGTTTGCCATATTATGCCCCACGTCTTAATGATTATATACATTATGTTTGTAATATTTACATAATTAGTGGCCTGTGGTACTGAATGACAGGTTATGGAATCTGATGTAAAAGTGCAAGGCCAGACAATTTGTCTGGGAGTCTTCTGACATATCTGTATATCTTAAGTTGTATTTTTTTCAGGTTGTTTTGAGGCTTAGGATTTGTATCAAGCATAAGAATGCATACTGAAGCCACCGACTGTGACTCATAACCCCAGCACTGCATCTGCTCTTCAGCACACCAAGAGACTTTGCATCTTAACAGGTTCAGAACTGTGCTTTTACTATGAGTGAGCAGGAATATGTGGAGCATCAGTACATGTGCAGCGAGTGCCAGCAGCTCTTTAATACGCTGGAGGAGGTGCTAGTGCACCAACAGATCCACACCGGAGCAGAGGGGGAGGAGGTCGAGGTCCTGCCGAACCTTGAGGACTGTGATTCTGGGGAGAGCCATTATCAGTGCCTGGAGTGTGGAGCCATCCTGAGGAATCCAGATGAACTGCTGCTGCATCAAGAGCTGCACATGAGAGAGGCTGGCCAGGGTGAGTGCAGTGTTTAATATGTGTGCTATACTGTATGTTCAGTTAGGAGTTTTTGAAATTGCATGCAATCAGCACATGAATGCTTTATTTTTAGAGCTATGTGAGGTCACAGAGGTTGATGCTGTTGATGCAGAAGTGCCAATCCAGTATCAGTGTTTGGAATGTTTGGCTCTCTTTGACACACCTGAACTGTGGTTGGCTCACAGACAGACACACAATAGAAGCAGCACCCACAGCAGCTTGAGCACTGACACAGTGAGTACACACACACACACACACACACACACACAAATAAACGAGGCCGGGTATCCATGCTGATTCTGATTTGCTCTCAATTTGTTTAGATTAGATTCCAATTCATTTGGGAATATTCCAGTTGCAATGTTAATTTATTTATGAAAGAAAAACTCTTTCAGCTAATGAACTCTTTCAGTTTGACTTGGTATATTATAAAATTGTAATTTGTACAATTATAAAAAATCGTAAATTGACAACAGAGCCAAAACTATCCAGTTATGTGAATGCCAGCTGAAGAAAACTTTAGTTCAGCTGGAAAAATTTTATATTTATGTGTAATACTGTTTTTATAATAATATGTACATTTATTGTAAAATACAAAAATCTAAAGAAAAAGTATTGAAAAGCTCTAAATGTTTTAATATGGCATAGGTATAAATCAAATAATTTAATGTACATTACTGTTCCAGAGTCTGGGGTTTGTAAATTTTGTTTCAAAAATGTTTTTGAAGTCTTTTATGCTCAACAAGGATGTAAAAATACCATAAAAACAGTAATATTGTGAAACATCGTTACAATGTAAAATAACGGTTTTCTTAAAAAATCAAATAAAAATCAATTTGTAAAAATGTAGTTTATTCTTGTGATGCAAAGCTGAATTTTCAGCATCATTACTCCAGTCCAATCATTCTAATATGCTGATTTGCTGCTCAGAAAACATTTCTTATTATCATTGTTGAAAATGTTGTGCTGCTCAACATTTTTTGGGAAACTGTGATTTTTTTTTTTCTTTTTTTCTTTTTTTCTCAGGATTCTTTGATGAACAGAAAGTTGAAAACAACAGCTTTTATTTGTAGAATATTTTTTGTAATGTTAAAGTCTATACTGTTATTTTTGATGATATTAAATGCATCCTTGCTGAATAGAAGTATAATTTCTTAAAATAAATCCCATGTTGGTCCCAAACTTATGAATACTAGTGTAGGTATCTAATTTTGACAGATAACAATAAACTGAAAAAAATCTGATATCAGCTAATAACTTGTCAGTAACACAGTAATGCTGTCTAATAGAGAAATGTGTATCTATTTAAACAAATCAATTATTAATATCATCAAAACTGTCTACACTGTGATTGCCACGGTGTCAGGTTCTTGAGGTGCTCAACAAACAACTTGCACAACAACTTTTTAGCAGTTTCTAATTTAATTTTGTGTTCTGTTTCAGGAATATGTTCTTCAGGCAGATGGTTCAGTCACTCCGGTTCAGTTGCTTAATGTTCAAAATCTAGTTCTGGATGATCAGAAGGCAGGCCAGATCCTGACCTTAGCCCAGGTCTGTTTACATACGTACAGCTATTCACACACACACAACAAATACATTCTTTAAAGGGGGTTTGTTTTACACCATAATCTAACTAGGAGTGATGTGATAAAAGCTGTATTTAATTTCTGTCTCTGTCACAGTGGGTAGTGTGGCGACAGTGGGTAGTCCTAACCACTCATTAGTCCAAAATCTGCTGAAAACTGTTGTTGGCAATGTGCCTAGTTAAAACATGGTGTTAGAATCAGGTTTTTCCAATCTTATTAATTCAGGAGTTTCAGTGTGACAATGTCTGGGCCTATTTCCACATTGTTTTAGGATGTTACAGGTTCCATATTTCCAAACTTACTGTTGTTGCCTTTATTTTTCAGGCTCTTCGAGAGCAAGAAAACCCATCTAAAACTGCAGCCCCTCCCAGAACTATGCTAGTATCAGCCAACGCTTCCCTGCCTGGCTCCACCTCTGCAATGCTCCGCCTACAGTTCTGCTCCGCCCAAGCGATCGCTGATGGTTCTGCTTCATCTACTCTCCGCAAAGCTAAACTCCTCGCCCCTCTCTTACCTGCCGATCCTATCCGGCTGGACAATGTGACCACTTTGAACCTCCTCCCTTCCTCTGGTCAGGTGAACACGTTAAAGAAGGAAAATGAGGAGATTTTAATTATCCATCCTTATGAGTGTTCTGAGTGTAATCTGCTGTTTAGCACACCAGAGGATTTTCTTCAACACCAGGGGGAGCACTTCTTAGGCCAGGACAAAGAGAGTGGGGACACTGGGGTGATGGTGGGGTATGAAGACAGTTCTGGGGCTAAGGAAGATGAAGGAAGAAGCGATGGTTCTGAAGAGGGCAGCAAATTTGGTAAAGTTATTGCTGGGAGGCATACGTACACTGCCCGCTCAGCTGGTTTGGGTTTGACGCCGCCACCCAGCAATCTTCGGTGCGAGGAGTGCAGAAGAACATTCACCTCCGCCAATCGGCTTGTGGCACACCTTCGAGTGCATGAACAGGGAACACACGAGTGCCCAGAGTGTGATAAAGTGTTTAAGAAGTTGGTGTCCCTTCAGACTCACATGCGCACACACTCTGGTGAGGCACGTTTTCTGTGTGTGGACTGTGGACATGGTTTTACCACAGAAATGACTCTTATGATACACAGGTAATAACAAGTACAAACTGTATAGTCAATAAAACATACTCGTTATTTTGGTTCTCTGTCATGAACACAAATTTTTCTCTCTTTTCCCACTTTAGGAAATCCCATACATCTGAGCCACTGCACAAATGCCCGTTTTGTGCCAAAACCTTCACCAACATGACCAAGTTCTTGTACCATCGTCGCACTCACCGAGTACATGAGCCGACCGCACCAGTCTCTCAGGTAATAGTTGACTCAGTGAAGGATATTTTTCTATGCACAACATCATTAACATATTGGTTATCAGCTGATATTAGAGACTGTTAAATGCATCCGTATTGGTCAATATTGGATATATATTTGCCGATATTTAATTGTTTATGCTCATTTCCAATATTATTACATTTAGAGGCCTTTGCCCTGATCATGATCTTTAAAAACACTGAGGGCCAGATTTACTAAAAGCTTGCGCCAGTGCAAACCGTCTTTTGGTGTTAAAATGGTACTGTCAGGATTTACTAAAGACGCGCAGTGAAGAATTATCACTAAAAAAGCGTGGATACAGTTATTTGTGCACCTGACCTTACTAAATATGCATTTGAAGGAGTTTCCTTTCAGACGGAAAATTTATGGGAGGAGAGCATTAAAATGAATCACACAACGCGATTTACTAAGGTTTGCACGTCAAATTACTGGTATTTGCACCATTATTTAACGCCCCAAAAAAGCATGTCTTAAAGCAGGCGGTAATTTACACTGCTCTTGGTAGATTGGCTGGTCATTATGGAAATTATGTGGCTATGTCTGTGTTCTTTAATGTGTGCATTGTCAGTAAATCACATGCAGAATTTTCCCCTCCCATCTGCGCTTTTATGGAATTGCGCTCTAACGCTAATTTACCCTGTTTAGTAAATCTGGCCTTAAGGATGTACCGATTTTGTCCAATACTGATATATGATAATTATTTTAATGTTTTGGCTGATAATCAATAAATGCCTCATATTACAATTTTATACTGTTTTGTCTAATGTAAATCCTTAAATGATACAAAGGAATTTCATTCATTAAAACATAATACATGATGAAAAATAGACATTTGAAAATGTGCTAAAGATTACATTTAAGAGTGTTAAATAATTTCAAAGTTATTTTGAATGTAAAAATATAGAAAATGGTCATGTACAAATAAATATTCAGTATTGGTAATGCATATACAATATTTCAAATTTAAAAATTCATAAGTTAAAAAAATCTCGGTAACACTTTATTTTAAGGTGTCCTTGTTACATATATTACATGTAATTATTATTATGATAACAATAAATTATGCATAATTACATGCAAGTAACCCTAAGCCAAATCCTAATCCTATCCCTAACCATATAGTAAGTACATGTAGTTAATTAATATTACTCTGTACTTAAATGTATAATTACACTGTAACAATTACACCTTAAAATAAAGTGTAACCAAAATCTCTAATATCTGCCAGTAACCAATAATGTACAAATGTATTGTTCATTCATAAAAAGGACCAATAACTTAACAGAACTGAATTTTTATAATAGAATTATTACATATTTGCACTGACTACAGTCTTCTCATTTCCAAATTCAAGAAAAGTACACTGTTAATTTTATCCACACACACTGCAGAACCTATTAATTACACAAAGGTCTATTATATATATATTTTCCTTAAAAGGGAACTGAATGTGAATATTTTAAAAGATTGATTGTGAGATTAATTCAACCATCTCCGCTCTGCAGTTTGTACTGGCCCAGCAGTCACCTCTCTCTATCATACAAAGAGCAAGAGAACGAGAGGCTGCTTGGAGGAAAGAAAGACAGGCGGTGACAATTCCACCTGTGAAAGATGACAGAAAAGAGTCCAGTGACACAGGTCCTGTGCTCATTGAAGGTATTGCAGTGGTTTCCCAGTCTTCAGAGCCAACAGAAAATGGACTTCATGCTGAACTCTCAAACACAGAACAAGCCCAAAATGGAGGGAAAATACTGACAGATGACCCCAACCATTCAACTATTACCAATGTGGAAGGAGGAGGAGAGGAACAAAGTAAACACGGGACTCCTGCTGCAGATGAAGAACCAAAGTTCCCTTGCTCTATTTGTAAAAAAAGATTCTCCTCACAGGTCCGTCTGTTGCGTCATCGCCGAACGACTCATACAACCGAAAGGCGCTTTAAATGCAACATCTGCGGGAAACCGTTCAAGAAGCAGATCCATCTGCGAAACCACCTGCGCACGCACACGGGTGAGCGGCCGTTCCAGTGCAGCGTGTGTGGAAAGACCTTCTCCTCTCTTGCAAATCTTTCCCGCCATGGACTCACACACACAGGTGTCCGTCCGTACCGGTGTGACATTTGCCACAAAGCCTTCAGCCAATCGTCAAATCTTCGCCAACACCGTCAGCATCTTCACAGCAACGCGACGCCCTCACCCTGTCCAGACTGCTCCGCTACTTTTATCCGTCCTGCTAAACTTGTAGCTCATCGTTTTCTTCACCACCCAGGGTCACCGGCACCTTACCCCTGTCCGCACTGTTCCGAGGGGTTCTTGCGCAAGCGTCAGCGAGACCTTCATTGCCTGGAGGAGCATCCCAACCTGACACAACCACATAGCATCTCCCAGGACTCCCAGGTTAGCAGTCAACAGGGCTCGATGGATAATACAGAGCAACTAAGCGCTCCTTCGATGGCGAGACCTAATCTGGATTGCACTATTTGTGGCAAGCGGTTAAACTCTCCTGCAAATCTCCGCCTGCACCAGCTAAGTCACGGACTTGGGCCCGGCCGGCCGCGAGGCTCCAGCTCCACCACTGGGAAGTCTCATACATGTCCAGTCTGTGGAAAACTCTTTGGTTCAGCCTCAAGCGTCACACTACACCAGAGAGTACACACTGGTGAGCGGCCATATCCTTGTGCGATCTGTGGAAAACGGTTTCGCCAGAACACGCACCTGCGGGAGCACCTTCGCACGCATTCAGGCGAACGTCCGTTCCGGTGCGAGTTCTGCGATAAGGGCTTTGTGCAGAGCATGCATCTGGCGGAACACCGGCGTACACACACGGGTGAGCGGCCGCATGCTTGCGGTGAATGCGGAAAGAACTTCAAGACGGTTTCGAACCTTAGGAACCATCGGAAGACCCACAATCGCACCCAAAAACAACAAGAGCCAGAACACAGCGGAGAAGCAGTGGTTACAGAAACTGAAACAGCAACTGTTGCAGTTGTGGAAGCTTCTGAGATGGATCTGGTATCAGCCTTCTGCCAACAAGAGGTGCAGCTTGGACAGCCCCAAGTCATTCAGATACAGACATCCAACCTGACACAGGTAGGAAGCTGTTACTCCTGTGTGTTAGAGCTGGGAATTGATTTCCAAAAAGAATAGATTCCAAGATGTTGGGAATCGAAAATCTATCGCAGAGGTTGGAAAAAAGGGAATTTAATAGTTCTTTTCAGTTCAATACAGCTAATCATTTATTCGCCTCTCAGCTGCTCACTGTAGTGATGGATGGTCAGGTTTAATTAAACGGTTCAAAAAATGATTGCAGTTGTTCTTTTACATCGTACGTATTTTTAACAACTCATTATCATGGTATGTCATGCAGAAACACAGAAATAAAGACATGTATGAACGAATATTGCTGATTAGGATGATTAACTTTAATTCACTTAAGTTCCTGCATGTCGAAAGTAGCTTTTTCGGTTGTCCACAATGGAAGGTTTTGAGTGGCGCTCCGGATTATATGGAGAGATAATAGATGATGCTGATAATAATCAATACCAAGAAAGTTTAAAAGAGGGTAAAGCCTTTGGACCAGATTTACTAACAGCTTGCACCAGCGCAAACCATCTTTTGGTGTTAAAATAGTACTGTCAGGATTTACTAAAGACGCACAGTGAAGAATTAGCGCTGAAAAAGCGTGGGGACAGTTATTTTTGCGCCTTTCCTTATTGAATATGCATTTGTTGGAGTTTCCCTTTCAGATGCAAAATTTATGGGAGGAGGGTATTAAAATGAATCACGCAACGCGATTTACTAACTTTTGCGCTCGTCAAATTACTGGTATTTGCGCCATTATTTAACGCCCAAAAAAAGCGTAATTTAAAGCAGGCACTAATTTGCACTGTTCTTGGTAGATTGTGCTGGTCATTAAGGAAATGATCTGGCTGCGTCTGTGTTATTTAATGTGCGCATTGTTAGGAAATCTCACACAGATTTTTCCCCTCCCACCTGCGCTTTAATGGAATTGCACTCTAACGCTAATTTGCCCTGTTTAGTAAATCTGGCCCTTTATATCATGTAGCCAAGTGATATTAGGTGAACATGTTTTCCCAATCTTAAAACAAAAAAGTCTCTGGCGTCGATTCTAGAGTCATTTCCAGAACCAGGAATCAGAATATATTCCAAAATATTTGGAATTTTTGGAAGCCCTATTGTGTGAGAGTGTGGGTCTTTGCTAGTGTTGCGTATTAATTTTTTTTGTGCACAAAATAATGGTTTATATTCTCTCAACGTTTCAGACTCAGGGAACTCCCACTATCATGTGTAACGAGCTTGGAGAGACAATAGCCATCATCGAGACAAGCGGAGACCTAGCAGAGGCCATCGAGCTGTACCACACGGCACTGGAGAGTGGCATCAACATGGAGGCCATCACTGTGGACAACCTGCAGTTAATTTGAGAGAAGTGAAGAATAGTGTGGTGGCCATCATCTTGGAGATTTGAAGTTTGTTATTAAAAGAAGAGCATAAGTGATGTCAGATGTGTCAGAACAAGTGCAGAGACAAAAAACAAAACAAAAAAATAAAAAAACAGGGAAAGCAGAGATTGAGAGAAAATGTTCCAAATTCAAGACACTGTATTCATTTCCATTGAATGTGTGAACAAGTGGACCTCAAATAGCCACTCTAGTCCATCCTTTCAGATATTTTTCAGCCTTATTTTCAATTTTTAAAAGACATTTTTGCTAAATAATTTCAGCTAAAAAGAGGGCTGATTTTAGAGGATGCAACTGACAGGCTCAAATCTGTGATAAGATGGCTCCTGTTTTGGGACTAGAAATGGAAAGTCTGTCTTACTGATGACACTGCATGACACTCGTGTTCTGACATTTGGACAGAGCCAGATGGAGGGTATGAAGGCACAGATTTCGAAAGTAAAGAATTACACCCATGGACAGTGTAGCAGGTTGATACCACAGGATGGTGTGTAATGATTCCCGGTTAACGTTCTGACCTGCAGTTCTTGGGAGGAGGTAGTTTATGGGCACTGGCCTGAAGAACAAAACAACAGGGTAGAGGAAGTTCAAAATAAGTGCTCATCATGGACAGACATTGTGCACCATCACTGGAATGGACAAAGGATTCCCATGTATTCCCATCTCTCGGTCTGTACACAATGTTTGTAGTATTTTTAATGTTATGATGCTGATGTGGAGAAGTGTTGCAAATAAACTTAAACAGGTCATCTCTATCCCTTGTAATTTCTTTGAGGAAGTGTAGTTATAACAGCAATAATGATGTCACCATAAAGGGATAGTTCACTCAAAAGTGAACATTCTGTCGTCATTTCTTCACCCTCATAAACCTGTATGACTTTCCTCTGCGAACAAAGAGACGATATTTTGAATCTTTCAACGTTCTTAGTAGATGCAATCCAAGTCAATGCCGGCCAAAACAACACTGGACCCCACTGACTTTCACTGTATGGACAAAAACCACACTGAGACATTTTTGAAAGAAGTCACAGGTTTGAAACAATTTAAAGGCATAGTTCACCCAAAAATGAAAATTCTATCATTAATTACTCACCTCATGTCGTTACAAACCCGTAAGACCTTTGTTCATCTTTGGAACAAATTAAGATATTTTTAATGAAATCCGAGAGCTTTCTGACCCTGCATAGACAGTAAGGGAACTAACGTTCAAGGCCCAGAAAGGTACCAAGAACATCGACAAAATATTCCATGTGACGTCAGTGGTTCAACCGTAATTTTATGAAGCTACGAGAATACTTTTTGTGTGCAAAAAGTCACCCAGGCACTATTATGGAGAGTACCATGATGCATATGTGTGCTTTCCTCTGCACATGAACAAGGTGCAGCGCATGCGTGTTCTACGTCAGCAGCATCACGCACATGCATTGTTTACGTGCAGAAGAAAGCACACGCATGTGTCGTGGTACTCTCCATAATGGCGCCTGGGTGACTCGGGGGAGAAGAATTGTTGAATAAAGTCGTTATCTTTGGGGTTTTTTTGCGCACAAAAAGTATTCTCATACCTTCATAAAATTACAGTTGAACCACTGATGTCACATGGACTACTTTGTCAAAGTTCTTAGTACCTTTCTGGACCTTGAACGTTAGTTCCCTTACTGTCTATGCAGGGTCAGAAAGCTCTCGGATTTCATTACAAAATATCTTAATTTGTGTTCCGAAGATGAACGAAGGTCTTACAGGTTTGGAACAACATGAGGGTGAGTAATTAATGACAAAATTTTCATTTTTGGGTGATCTATCCGTTTAAGTAAATGATCATAGAATGTTCTTTTTTTTTTTTTTTAAGTGAACTGAAGGAAATTTCTTTAAATCTGTTCTCATGTTACATGGAAATCATTAGACTCTCCAGTACTGCAATTGGCTTTGTAGGTCGAGAAATGTGATAAAAAAAAAAACTAACCACAATATACCCATAATGTAACTAATACTTGCATATGGAAACACCCAATCATTCCTTTATTCTTAATGTTCACATCTAATAACTTGATGTACTATTCAGGCATACTAACTTTCAGAACTCAAAACAAAAACAGAAAAAAAAAAAAATTAAAATGCACATCTGTGATATCACCCAATCAATGTCCAATGAAGAGTTATTACTTCCTCAATCATTTTACTTACAACGAAGAGTCTGTGTCATTGAATGTCTATTTATTTGTTTACTGAGAGATACAGTTAAAATTTAAAGCTTATCAGTATAAAGTCTTTCTCGGATATGTAAATCAGCAAAACAAGGTAACGCAATAAGAATAGTTTATAACCATATTTCTTTATTTCTCCTTTTGTTATACAATTTCTTGTTACTGGCTTTGTTTCTTCCAACAATGTTTTTGCTCTTTATTGTGATGCTTGAGTCTTTGGACTCTTACTGTATTTATGTACAACAAAGACCAGTGCTGCAAGAGAAGATCACCATCTGTGGCCTCCCAGTCCCACCTCACAGCCTTAAAGTGATTGAGGAAAAACGATAAAGTGACAGGAGGAGGAATGAGAAAGGGGAGGAATGTAAGTGACAAATCGAAATAATAAAAAACATGTACAACTATCAGAAAGATGTTTGGAGTGTCTAACAACAAAGGCTTATGCAATTACTTCCTGGTAAGAAATAAAACATTGTGAATATCAAGATAAAGAGTGTAAGAGAAAAATGTTTAAAAAAAAAGGTAGTGGAAGTGCCTCTAGAAGCGAGGGAAGAGGGCGAACTCATCCCTCCATTTCTGCTAAAGAAAGAGTATGTTAATAGGAATACAGTATATATAGGTTATAAGGATCAGATCCACAAGAACAACAAAGCATTAATAAGAACAGTAATAATGAGATTTTATAACATAATGACCTGTAGCATTACGTGTTGAAAAATCAAGTTTCTCCTCTAAAAAGTTAATAAAATTCTTATAGTAAATTCTTAAGAATATATTCCCAACATTCCTTTTGCTCCGTACTTCACCAGCTCATGAAAAGTCGAATAAAAAAAGGCAAGGAAAGAAATGCTTAAATATGTGGAATTTCTTAATATATGGAAAAACATAAATCAATGGCAATAATGTGCCTGTTGACTTCGCTTCCATGACCTTTTTCCTTCATGGCTAGCCAGTCAGTGGCTTTGGAATGACTCCAGTTTGATTGACAACCACTAAAGCCAATCCTTGCCGAAGGTTTTCAGTGCCTTAACAAAGCTCTCTGAAAAGTCTTCAAAAATTAAAACACCACAGAAGGAAAAAAAAAAAAAAAAAAAAAAAATCAAGTCTTCATTATCACTTAAACTCAGCCAATGGAGGCCCGCCTCACAATGACTGGCAGTAACCCACAAACCAATAAAAAAAAACACCTGTGGCCAAGCTACTGCCAATCAGGCCGTACGAACACAACTCAGTCTGAAATGGGATGAGGTGCCCTCGTACGTCCTGCCTTTCTAGAGGCATCAGCAGCACTGTGACTTCACTGGCGTACAGGACAGGCCCACAGTCCTCTAGTTTCAAAGTCCAAAGGAAGCCTAATGACTAAGATAATGCTGTAAATTCAAGAATGTATATTCCAGAGCGTCTGTGTTTATGTAGGCAAGTGTCTCAACGTAAAGTTTTCATAATTCAACGTCACGTAAAATACTGAGAAGTTTCAAAACCCCAAAGAGGTTTGAGGCGTCTCCCCTCATCTGCTCCATATACATGAAAATTTTCCTCTTGCTTTTTCTCTCTATGTCCTTCTGAGGCGGTCATAGCAGAGACAAGACAACAAATGTAGATCATGCAGATTCTGAGGGGAGACGTCTGGTCTTCAAGCCATCGATTTGCCAGTCAACCTCATCTGCTGGTGTCCTGTGAATTGCCAGCGCTTCTGGGCTCCTCCGAGCTGCTCGGCTCACCCTCCCGCTCGGCCTCTTTTTCCTGAGGCTCCGCCCCTACAGCTACGTCACTGGCTGCCGCCGCCCCAGAAGGTCCTGGTAATGAGGAAACATCTAAAGCACCGGCCGTTTCCGATGGAGCTGCCGTTTGCATGATCTTTTGCCGGACCTCACGGATCTTGAGCTGTAAACACACCTTAGTGGGGAAGATATCAGTGTATCGTGCCTGGAACGCAGCAGTAGCTTGAGCTATTGATTGAGAGAGAGGGGCGAAAGGGGGAGAGAAAGAAAGCATTAGATGGAAGAAAATTCTGAAAGGGTTTTTATTTATCTAATGCAGGGGTTTTCGGCCTTTATAATATCAGAAGTTGCGCCACTCAGCCAACCAACATAAATCAGACTAAGATTCACTTAAGTTCTGACATCAATTTTGGTCCCTTTCTCACACAAAGACATCACAAGGCATCAGAAGTGTAAATGTTTTATGATGCATTGATGGTACTTTTTTAAGCTTCAGTCAAATTTTTTTGTAATTGCATGAAAGAGCGACCAGAATTTCTCCATTTTTGTTCAATAAACATGCTTGGAATAACGTGATGGTGAGAAAATTAGATAATGTTCCTTTAATATTGTGAACTATGGGCTGGGCAATATGGCCAAAAATACAATCACAATATTCATTTACCATAAATGTGGAAATGCTTTCCACGTTTGTTAGACCATGAGAATGAACGTAAACATAATTTGTTTGTTCACAATTAAACTCCACATTTTAATTTAGGGTCCCAAGAAATGCATTTTATTTTTCCCAAAATTCTGTGTTTTCCATTTCACTTTTTGTGTTTTATGATTCATTATAAATTAAAATCAAAAATGGTGTCTAATGAAATAAATGAATAAAACCTTAATTTAATCAATCTTTTAAAATGTATTCAAATGAAAATAACAATTTACAACAAAACATTGGTAACTTTACAATAAGGTTCATTAGTTAACTAGATTAGTTAACTAGATTAGTTAACATGAACTAAGAATGAACAATACTTCTACAGCATTTATTAATCTTAGTGTTAATTTCAGCATTTACTAATGCATTATTAAAATCACAAGTTGTGTTTGTTAACATTAGTTAATGCACTGTGAACTAACATGAACAAACCAAGAACGACTGTATTTTTATTAACTAACATTAAAAAAGATGAATAAATAGTTTAATAATTGTATTGTTCATAGTTCGTTCATGTTAGTTAATACATTAACTAATGTTAACAAATGACACGTAAAGTGTTATCAAAACATTTAAATTAAATTAAATGAATAAATTAAAACATGGACGAAAAAATATCTTGGCTGTATGATATTCCTTAGAAGTAATAATAATATTGCTATTATTTAGTAATATATTAGTAATACATAGTAATATATTAGTAATAGTAATAAATGATAAAATAAACGTTTATTTTGTCAGTTTGTCGTAAAGATCTTTGAGTTTCAGTGTGTAGTTTTTCTTCTTGTGAAGTGACTCAGAGCTGTTAGATGATAAGAGGTTGTTTCTTTTGATCATGAATTTAAAAATAATTTATAGTTTATAATAGCTAGATTTAGAAACACATTTGAAAGATTCGTAAAATACATTTAATATATATATACACACACACACACACATACATACTGAACAAAATTATAAACGCAACACTTTTGTTTTTGCCCCCATTTTTCATGAGCTGAACTCAAAGATCTAAGACTTTTTCTATGTACACAAAAGGCCTATTTCTCTCAAATATTGTTCACAAATCTGTCTAAATCTGTATTACCTACGGCCGAATCACAGCCGTGCCATATCGCACGTCTACAAGTGTGATATTGTGTTTATACAACAGTTTGACGGCACGAGTGTGTAAATAAATTAGAAACAACAACAAAGTGTCTTTAAAAGCCCTCTTTTGTGCAGAACTACTTCCGCCACAGATTTAAATCTAAAGTTGACAGTTTAACAGCTGAGCCCAAGCCTCTGTTACTAATTCCAAAACATCACTTTACAATTAGTAACGAAGGAACGTTGAGTTGCTTCATTGAAAACTTATTGTATTACTGCAGTAAACGCTTGTATTATGTAGAGTGAAGTATTATGAAAGAGAGATGGCGTGACTGTGATTACCTGTATCTGATACAGCATCTCCTACAGACAATAAAACATAAGTCTGAATGTCCACTGAGGAAAGAGTTATCTTTGTCATATCGTCAATATCCTTTCATCCGTTAAGCGTGATTTGTGATGACAGCACTGCTCATTTGTTAGCCGCGTCGTTGTTGAACGTAAAAATAACCTCTGTTCACAAAAGCATTTATTTTTCAAAGTAAAAGTCTTTACCGCAGCGCTGACTCATAAAAACAGTCTCTTGTCGCCATCTAATGGCAGAACAATGTAATTAAAATCACCATCACGAACACGCACCATGCCTCGGTACTAAACACTATTATTAAATACTATTATTACTTATATAAAATATTATTTATTGAATAATCATATTTACTGTAATAAACAACAACAACAACAACAACAGCCATCATAAAAGTTGCTAGGCAATTCAGCCAACCATACAAAGACCAGGGTTCGTACACATTTTTACCAATAAATTTCCATGACTTTTCCATGACTTTTGAGACAATATTCATGACCTAATGTTCCATTATTTTACAATAAGAATAAAAATCTGTTCAAATTATCATAGCATATGTTAACTGTTGTTTGCTTTCTTGTTTTAGTAATAAATACAAGCTGCAACTGCGCCAGACGTGATGGTCCTTGCACACTGAGTCCGAAATTTTCGTGTTTTTATGACTGACGAAAGTTTCGGAGGCAGTGTGTAAACGTGATTGACACAATGTTTTTTTCTCCATTCTGTCACAGATGGAGTTTTGGTTTCTTGGCGCTGTCGCCTCTGGCTTTCTTAGTTGGGGACACTTAATTTCCAGCGATATCGTCGACTTGATGCACAGATAGGCCTACTATTAGAACTGAACTGAGCTGGAAGATGACATGACTGAATTCAATAATGAAATGCCTTTAACTGAAAATTGAGTGTTTAATCTTGTCATTTTACATTGACACACTATTTTCCTATTTTGATATCGGAAAGTTGGTTTGACACAATCTGTATTGTTAAAAGCGCTGTATAAATAAAGGTGACTTGACAACGTGAGGTCATATTTATTTTATTTTTACCGTGCGAAAATTTCGGACCAGTGTGCAATGACCTTTACTCCACACAAAGAACATATCGCATCACTGAATTTTATAATTTATTTAACTCAGTTAAATGCAGGACCTGAATTTCGTTTTGGAAACTTTTCTCTTTCGCAACTGTTTACATTCACTTAAGAAAAAATAAATAAAACAACAATGCTTATGAGGATACTCATTTTAACGTCATTTTGTGTGTATTTTTGCCGCTTAAACCCAATAAGCTGTGCAAATTAAGCCACTTCATTTTGTTTAGAGCCCTGTATTTCAGCCCAAGCCCGACGGGCCCCGACTTATTTACGGCTTCGGGACTATTTTCATGTCATAGCTCAGACAAGGGCCAGGCATCAGGCTTGTTTTAGGCTTCCTCATTTTTTTTTTATTTTAAATATCCATCAATTATTATGTTGATGAAAAGGATTTGCCCGTGCTGGTGGAAACAACACGATGCTACCTCGACTGTCAAGAGAGGCTTGGATAGTGTTTAGTGTCCAGCAGCAGCAGCGAGTGCTGGAAGAGATCCGCGTTAAAGCGCACGCAATAAAGCTTGCCGCAAAACCCCACCAAGTAATTACCATGATGAATGTGTCGGGGCCAGGGGAAATAAAATATTTGCTGAGTTTCGGTTCATTTTTGTGACGCAGAAAGCAGAAAGCGCATCCTGTTTGTTTTCTAAAAAAAAAAATCACAACGTATGCTGAAATTGTGAGTGCACACAAATAAAAGTAGACCCTTAACAGTCCCGAATGATGTATTACTCTTACCTTTATGAGCAAAAATGACGGTTGTTTCTACTGTTATAAGAAAAAAATGCAAGTGATTGCTCTGGCGACTCCCAAGTCCTGCAGAGCGCGCTTTAGCTTCCACTCTCCGCACAAACGATTGGATATGCGCCTAGCACAAACGTTTAAACTAACATTGTGATATGCTTTTTTAAAATATTTTATATATACAGTAGATTTTATTTCAGTCAAGTGGTGCTGATTTTAGAAGGCTAAATTGATCAAACATATAGGCTAACTCACTGTCTGCAGCTGGCCACTTGGTCGTTAGGCTACTTTAAAAACAAAAACTTTATTTTTTAATTTAACAAACAAACAAACAAAAAAAGTTCCAAACATATTTCTAAATTAACTTAATAAAGAAATGAAAATAAATATAACCACTTTGTCATTAAAAACGAAACTGAACTATTTTAATGGCTCCAATAGCAGCTGTATAATTGTGAAGAGAAAGAGAGAAAAAAAGACACGGGCTCCAGTCTGACTCGGGCCAGTAATTCTGATAAGCTGTTGGACAAGGGCCGGACTGGGTCATATGTTTGAGGTTCGTACAGGGTTCTAATGAGCTTGTTTGGTACCAAACTCAATTTGATACTCGCAAGGCGCCTTTATACGCGCGCGCTTTGGACGTGACTGAGCGCACAGGAAACCGCCTCTGGAGCGCGTGAGTACCAAATGGCTTTAAAAGACGTGCAAATAAATAATACATTTTTGTGACGATGCAACAATGACCCGATTAGGCAAGTGACAATTCTGTCAACTGTACCAAAACGCGAGCGAAAGTCTTGTATCGCAGCCTGCAGCAGCTCTTTAGTGCAGACGAGATGCGCCAATGTGAAGCCGTTTTAAGATAAAGTCAAAGAGAGAAGACGCGGTACAGCTGAATCACTCACGCTGTTTTCAAATGACTGATCTGATATTCTGTGTGGATTTATTTACTCATCAAACCTACATGCTATATGCTATTGAATAAATGTGTGAATATCCATTTTAAAGTCGAAAGCTGCGGGAATGAGTAAAACTATGCGATATATGTGCAATCCCGCACAGAAATTCAGGACCTGATTAAACATTAAACATTTCCATGACTTTTCCAAAACTTTCTGGGTTAATTTATTTTTCCAAAACTTTTCCAGGCCTGGAAATTGCTGTTTTAAAATTCCATGACTTTTCCAGGTTTTTCATGACCGTACGAACCCTGAAAGACAGCGTGATATAAAGCACTGAATTTAAATAAACATGATAATATTTTGCCAAAACTATTTGCTCTGGAACAAATAATAGTTTAATGAGACCAAAGACTGACCGTTAGATTTACCCAAAACAAATAATCGTGTTTAACCACTATAGAGCATCAGAGCCAGAGCCAGCGGTAAATTCCAGAAGATCTGGCCGTGGTCAGGCACTCTCTGTGGGTGTAATGAGTTCTGAATGGCCAATGAATCGATGGATCTCCCGTCTCTGAAAACGTTGAAGCAAATTTTGAAATAGACCTTATCTTTATTAACAAACCGCATATTTTAAGTCCAAGCAAGCACATTCTCGCCTAAAAAACTCTTAAAACTGCATTCCGTGACACAAAAAAGTATTATTTTTAAAATTATAGTGGATTTGGCCGTCCGCCATGACACTCGCTGTGAGAAATATGGCAACTTCAGCAAGCGGAGTGATACAAACGGTGAAGAGGACGAGAAGCTCTGTTGGACTCCAATATCGCATACCTATCAGCCAATCAGATTCGAGAGCCAGAAAGAACTAACTAACTAACTAACTAACTAAATAAATAAATAAAATTTATAACTATTAGTTTAAATTTTGTTAAGATTCCATTAGTCCTGTATCTATCCAAGGACCCCCTGGCTGAAATTCGTGGGTTTAATGAATAATGTTATGTCGATAGCATCCATTTTTGTTAAGATTTGTGCTGTGACTGGTTTGTATTTCATTTTACTTCTGTGCTGTCTGTAAGCTGTGTGGGTGGACAGTACTCTATAAAAGTGTGTGCGTTACCTGAGGGGAAGAAGCCATGCTCCTGGAATAGCTGCATGACAAGAGCTCTCCTCTGATCAAGAGTTCTCCTGAGAGAGGAGTAGGGCACCTTATCAAACTCCAGCTCCCCCAGAATATCCTCTCCATCTGTACCAGATAGAGAGAGAATTATAATGTAGTTGAATCAGGATAATATAGGCTGCAGGATGATGAAGGTTTTGTGAGAAGTATTACCTGGCCTATCAAAGGTGAAAATGTCTCCCTCACACTTTGCAGCGCTTTTAGGTGTGTTTGGCTCTGAACTGCAGCTAGATCTGCGGCGGCTTTTCCTTTTTGGAGAGATGGGATCTTCTGTGGATGAGTCCAGGTCTGTGTAAAGGGGGATTGAGGGCTAGTTGATTTGTGATTTGATTGGCATGAACAAATGAACTGGCCCAGCTATAGTTATATTTCACATTCAGTTGTTAGAGAGGTTTGAATCTTACTCTCACCGGTGGAGTTTTTCCTCTTCCTGCGATAGCTGCCCAGAATGGCTCGTGGGGAGGTGGCCAGACTCTGCAGGGTTGGAGAGGGCAGAACCTCCTCTGGACGGAATTCTGGCAGCTCTGCAAAGCGCTCCTCAAAGTACACTTCTGACAGGACCCTGCACACATGACCAATCACAAGATTTTGATTACCCTATACATGCAGTGGGGTCCAAAATCTGAAATCACATTAAAACTTTTCATTTTTCATTTAAACCTGGAAATAAATAGGAATGCAATTGGTAACACTTTATTTTAAGGTACAATTCTCACTATTAATTAGTTGCTTATTAGCATGCATGTTAATAGCATATTGGCTGTTTATTAGTACTTATAAAGCACTTACTCTGCGTGACCATATTCTACATCCCTAATCCTACTCAATACCTAAACTTAACAACTACCTTACTAACTATTAATAAGCAGCAAATTACGAGCTTATTTAGGTAAAAATCATAGTTAATAGTTAGTTAACAGTAGCCGGGTTTCCATTACAGATTCGCGCAAAAACTTGTGATATTTTCTAAATGTCACTTAAAAAAAAAAAAAAAAAAAAAAAAAAAAACCCTGCAAAATGACGGCATTTCCATTAACCAATGTTATGCGACTAAAACAATTTTTTCCTCTCGCGATAAGTCATGGCAATGCATGTTGGTAAGTATACGTATATTGTAGCCACTGCACTAGCCATTATTTTCAATCGAAGGAGACGTAGGCGTTTATCTTTAGCATTGACTAGAGTGGCCGCGATCAGCTCCAGTGGCCATGTCGGAGCCGTAATGCCCCGCAGACGTGTGCAGAAACTTTATCCAAGCATTAATAGCAAGGAAAGCCCCTTATATTTGTGAATGACCTCGTATGAGGTGTTTCTTGGGATTATAGTACATTAAAGAATGATCATTTTTATGCATGCCAGGTGACCTGTAAATGCAGAAAAACTGTTTCCATTGCAGCTTTGCGAAAGATTCCTTTTTCGAATTGGCTGAAAAACCACTTTATTCTAGCGTAAAAACTTTTTTGCGATATTTGGGTGTTTTTGCAAAATTTACGTGTTTCCATTGGCCGTATTTTCAATTCGCAATTTCAATTTGTGCAATTTGAAAGGTAACGGAAACAGAGCTAGTGAGAATTGGTCTCCAAACTAAAATGTCACTAATCCACTTCATTCCAAGTCACTAATCAAAAGAGCACTTTCTGACACTTATCATAGGAAATGTATTAAAATTTGCAATTTCTGAATACAATTATTCACTAAAACTGTTATAATAATAACATAATTTGTAATGACAAAAATGCAATGCAAAATTCTTTTCTTAGGATCTTCTTAGGATTTTCCCTATTGATCTTAAGGTCAAATTCAAGTTTGAGAGAATTTATTGAAATCCAGTCATTTCAATAGGAATCTATACGAGTAGTAATTTGTTGTGATGGTGCATCATGTTCAAAATCATCAAATGAATTCACTGTGTTGACCAACAGAAAGCTGCTTGGCTTGAAAGTGACGTTACTTGAAAATGGACCTTTTGCCTGCAAAATTCCACTTGGCCTTTTGAACCCCAATTAAAAATAATTTACCAACATATGATGAATATGCAGTTGGAAATAAATCATATCAGTACCAACAATGCCATATTTCATGAAACATACTTGTCAACAGAATCGAACGGTCGTTTGAGTGGTGGGGGCCGGGCCTTGACTTTTTTAGGCGGTGCATCTTTATCAACGTGAGACTGAGGCGGAGCAGGATCTGATCCAGAGGGAGGAGGTAATGGAGAAGAAGGGTGGGAGTCCTTCCATTCAGCCTGGGTAGAGCAAAAAAAATAGAGTGAGCTTTATTACAAAATATTTTTTTTGCCTACCACACATTGTATGTATTGTTACTGTGCATAGACTGCTTTGATTAATCAAGTCTGACATTTAAAACCTAATATATTTGACAACTAAAACACTGATATAAAAAACTAAAATGATTCTGTTTATAATGTATCTGACAGTCAGGTTAACAATGCTAACCTCCTTAGCATTTGCTTCTTTGCTCCGGCCACTAAGTATAGCACTCTCTGCTACAGAGTGGGTGGGGGCTTCTGCGGACCCCTCCTCTGGTGGAAAGGTTGCAGGCAAGCTCGTCTCAGCTGCCTTGTCTACCTCAAATGAGAACCGACTGCCGCTCTCTTTGTCCTTCTCTCGCTCTCTCTCTTTCTCCCTGTCCCTCTCCTTTTCTCGTTCTTTGCCTCTCCCTCCTCCATCATAACTGCCCACTGGTATGTTGGCCACTGTGGCTTTCACTTTCTGTGGAGGCCTTACTGTGATCAGTTTGGGTGTCCCTGGAGCACTTCCTGTTGAAAGAGAAAACAGGGACTGTGTTTAGTCTCAAAGAAATCACCACTGGGCAGCATCATGAAAACAGATGGCCTTTATGATGTTAAACTCGCTGGTACCAGAATGGGAGGTTTGAGCAGGGCTTCCAGGCTGCAGTGGCACTGAGGTGCCCGGTGGGGGCGCAACTGAACCGCTGCCGCTTTTACTCGGGACCTGGAACTGTATGTCTGGCTGTAATAGCGAAACCTTCTCGGCCTGTCTCTCAGAGGACTGCGTGTAGACTTGACTGTCTGTGTGCTGCCGGTCCAGTGTTCTCTCCTGGTGCAACTGTCGCTCAGAGTGTGTGGATACGTTCCCCTGCCTGTCCGAGGTTACAGAGGTCATGGAGGTTGTTGTGGTGTGTTTAGGAAGGATGTGTGGAGATAGGCTAGAGGAACTGGACACTGTGTACACCACACTGGGTGACACTGTTGCCATAGACACCACCCCAGTTGCCAAGGTCACATTTGTAGGGGTGTAGATGGCGGTGATGGCAGGAGCGTGAGGGGCGCTGGGAGACTGGACCGAAGCCTGACCTGGTGAAACAGTAGATAACAGCAATGCAAGTTGATCATACTGATTTCAAAGTTAAGGATTCATTAGTTTGAACATACATTGAACCAAAAACTATCATAACATCTTAATTCAGTAATGTATATCATAATTCAGTATACTTTATTTTTGACAAAACATCCCATGTTTCAGTAGTGACTGCACATTTTCGGTAGTGACAGTAATACTTTGGTAGCGACCACATCACATCACAGAATTTTAACTTGCATACTAAAGCACTACTAAAACATACTAAAATGCCAAAAATGTGCATAACTGTACTAAAATTGTTTATTTCCCCCAAATATGAGGATTATGCGCTCCCTTTTGTCACTACCAAAACAATGATGACATGTTTCTGTCGTGACCGTTTCGGTAGTGACAATTTTAGATAATTTTGAACCTAGCTCAAAGATGCTAATCAGCACATGGTTAGCTAGCACAGTTCTGTATAGTGGTACACGTATAAAAATGAAATGTTATGGAATAACTCCCAAAAAAGGGTGCTTAATTGCAGAGAAAAGGTGTTTGGTAGTGACGTTCCTTAAAGTTACACACAGATTTTTCAGATTTTTGAACATATTTACCTCAAAAAAATGGGGCCTGTCTACTCACCATGTAGCTATGAGAGAGAGTGACAAATATTTCCTGATTATAAATTTAGGGGTGTAGTTAAAATCAGACTCAGCCAATGGACTGAAACATACACTGTTTCAGTGGTGACATGAATATGCGGGACACATTTTTTATTTTATTTTATTTTTTAATAAAATTTCATAATTTACAAAGAAAATATAAAATAAACATTTTTTTTTTTTTAACTTATTGTCAATATTGTTTTCATAAGTTGAAATTTAGGGGTAAGGGTTCGGGACAGCTACCTACCAGTTGAAAGTACCCAATAAATTATTATTTTATATATTTCAAATATTATTGTGGGTTTTAATAGATAATAGAAGGATCTTCGTAAACATCTAAGATTTGAATACTTAAATGCTTTTTAAATGTGTTTTTTGGTTGTGGGACAGCAGTTTGGACCAATTCTGTAGAATGGGCCATAAAGCAATCAAATGTATAAAAACACTGCATATTATTCACTGAGTAAATTAAATATATATTTCTTTTTATTAAAGCTACAAAAGTGATTTAGTCAAGAATAGTGAGAGATTTTCTCTCTTTTGTTGTTTGAATGACAGACAGCAAGAATATTAGACTGCTGTCACTTTAAGAGCTACCCAGATCCAATATACTGTTACACGTGTTTTTTTTTTTCTCAGCTGTTTGTTCTCGCTTAAGACCTAAATTACTGTTTACAAGAATACTTGCAAAGACAGGAATTTTGACACATACAAGTGTATATTTAACCATTTAAGGGCTATAAATTCGCATATAGCGAAATGAGTTCTCTTTCGCTGCTGATTGCATTTCAATGACTTAAAATCACTTGTTTTTAAACTACAATGCTTGAAAACAATAAGTTTTCATGACTATGAAGCACAGCAACATCACGTAACTGCGATAGAGACCATAGTCGAACATGTCTAACGGTTGACAAATTTCTATCGGTTAATCGTGTCTACCGGTATATCGCCCACCCCTATTTTTAATTGTTTTTTTCTTTTTAAATCACAAAAGAATATATATAAACAATATATAATAAATATTTTAAATCAACTGACTGCCCTAAATTTTTTTAAAGATGTATTAAATTATATTAATTATGAGTCCAATGACCTGCAATCAGTGGCTGCACCAAAGTCTGTCCCGGATGAGCGATCGCTGCAAAGGTCGCCAAGGGTGACGGAACATAAGCAGATCCAGGTGTTGCTGAAGCTGTCTGAGAGGAGGAGCCTGTTGTCGTGGGAACTAATGGTAAAGGAGAAGGAACCCCAGGAGTGGACTGTACATAAGTGATTCTGTGGGAGAAAAGTGATATTTACAGAAACCAGATTAGACAGCTTTTACAAAGAGTGAGAGCAGCCATGCAGGGTTATTCTCTAGTGCTGCAGCACTTCAGGAGTGTAGGAGTTGTTAAAATAAGAGTGGGGGAGATGTTTGTGCATGTGCGGTTAGGTGAGTAGAAGTAGGCCCGTGAAAGTGAGCGTTATACCTTGTAGGTGGGGGCGGTAGCAGCACGGTCTGAGACAGGGTAGAGCCTGGGGCAACCACTGTAGCTGTTCCCATAGTAACAGAAAACGGGCTCCCAGGTTGCACTGGTCCCGTAGAGGGAAGCTGCGACTGGACAACAGACATCGGCGCAATCTGAATAATCTAGAAAGGAATCAGGAAAACTTGCTGATCAAAAAAAGATCAAAAATAATAATTATCTCTACAAATGACCCCATTAGCTATTGAGTGTCAATTTGTTATTTAAGAGCTCTCACCTTGCTTCCTGCTTGTCCTCCATTCTGAACAGGAAGAGGAGGGGCTACCAAGGGAAACTGCTGAGAGGGGGCAGGAGCAGCCCTCACTGTTGCCATGGGAACCAGCATCTTGCCCTGCAAGACTGGTGACTGTGTTTGCACTGCAGGAGGAAAAAAAAAAGGAAAGAACAAAGTGTTTAAAATAATTGGGTCTTGCATAGACTGTCTTATCTGGCACAGGACAAAACTATGGAGAACAGCACCTGAACATGATGGCTCTGAGCCACAATAGACTGAAAAAGACAAACAGTACTTTCACACATACAGGCTTTTATGGAAATTAACAGCATTTTTCTGTTTAGAGATCATGTGTTAAGAGCTTCAGCAATTTCCTGGGTACCGGTGAAGCTCCATTTTGGTGCTGTGTGTGAACAAAGCTGCCTGCTGTCAAAAATCCTGTCTAGACCAGACAAAAGTGGTGCATCGGAATTACTCACTTAGGATTATAATTTATACATGTATAAGGCTGTCCACACTGCAAGTGTGAACTATGGTTTGTCCATAATATTTGCAATATGCCTATGTGATATGGCATTTCTATTTCTGACGCACTGCAGTGTTACTCCAGCCACTTAAAACTCCCCATCTGTCTCAATTAAAACGATTTTAGCTGTCAAATTAAGCCCAAAGTATACTGCGTTTTTTTACACATAGGTTATGCATACAGTGCAACTGGCGTAAATTTAATCATCAGCATAATATGTGCACAGCAGAGCTAGGTAGTAACTTATTATGTAATCAGATTCAAGTACTTGTAGTTAGATTAAATTTAGGGCTGCAACAACTAATCGATAAAATCGGTTATTATTGATAATGAAAATCATCGACAATGATTCTCATTATCGATAAGTCGGGTCTGCCCACAGTGCACGTCCAACTTCAGCCGGTCGCGTCAAATTACAGCACTGAATAACGCATTTCTGTGTACAAAATGCATCTAAAAATAGTGGAGGAAACAGAATGATATGCTGCGGGAGAAGTACGTGATCCAAGCCGCACAAAACATGAGAATTCTTTATTTTAAGCTTTAAGCTAATGCATTAGCGTAATGGCTTGCCTTGTCAGGCGCTTTGATATATGCGTGTGCGTCCTCAGCGGAAACACTTTCAGTTTACGGTCATATCCTTATCTGTAAATGTCTCAAATTCACGCGAGCATTTCCATTTTTGCATAAAGTTTTGCACTGTATGTTTTCATAGCATTCAGTTGGCACGTTTGTTTGAAGGACATTGGGCAGAATGTGAAAGTTTTTTTTTGTCAATAAAATAAAAAGAAAATGTAGCTTTTTTATCCGATTAATCGAAAAAATAATCGGCCAATTAATCGATTATATATATATAAAAAAATCGTTAGTTGCAGCCCTAATTAAATTACACTTTAAAATAGTCATAATCAGACTAGTTACTTTTTTTTACTGATTACACAGTACTCATACAATAGCAATAAATTATTCATAATTTATTGATTCTCCCAAATTGCTCATTTTTCATCTTTTAAATTTTCTTTTCTAAAAAAGCCTACCGCTTATATACACTCAAAGTCTTCCAGTTTTGTGGACATTCACACAGAAATCAGTCATTAGTCCGATGGCTACACAGCATTTGATCACTGGATTTCCAAAAATCATTTCAGGTTTAAGAAGTGTTTCAACACTGCATCTACTACTGATGAACACATTAATTTTTATTTGAATTATCACTCAATATTAACCGTGTATTACTATGTCTTTGGAAGACTTTTGTCTTCCAAACACACTCAAATGCACAAATTCACTTTATTTCTTATTTACATGTAATGCAGGAATTGCCAAACTAACATATTTACTTGAAGCAGGGTTCCCACTCTAAGCCAAATCTCAAATTCCCTGACTTTTCCCTGACTTTCACTGACTAAAAAGCTGAATTTCCATGACCTATAATGAACGGAAAAACAGGCTGCTGTTGTGCTGAGCACTTTTTTTGCTTTTACCCATTAAATGCACTTTGATATTTTCACTTTTTTTTTTTTTTTTTTTAAACTCAGTCTTTGAAGTGGTCAGTTTGTAGCCAAAGCTCCTAAAAATTAAAAGTTTCTGGCATATTTGCCTTAGTTAACCGATACAGCCTGTTGACTGCATTTGACTTAAGTGATTGCCAGTTGACGAGCGGGAAGGAAATAAAATGGCGCTGAAAAAATAGCCCATGGCTCAACGCTAAGGATTTAAAAAAAACAAAAAAAGCAAAAACCACTACCCTAACAAATATAAAAGTTCAAACATTATTAAAGACAACTGACAGCCAGTAAATAAGAACAAATTAACAAATTGCAAGTAATAGCAAAATTAAATATATAGCACAAAGATAGAAATGAAATTTTGCTTAAGTTTTTATGTTTGTAGGTGTTGTTCAGGTACAGAAACTGAATAATTACTTAAAACATTTGCATATTCTTCACTCTGTGTTGCACCTTGATTTTTCATTGCACCTTGATTTTTCATTGCCATTTGAAATTAGTGGCTAGGCAACCACTGCATTTTAATCATGAATCTATCCAAAAAAACATGCAAAGTTTGATTTATATTAGACGGCATAATTTCAAAATCTGAAGTAAAACAGAATGGTGTGACTTCAGCTTTGTAAAATTATGCTATGTGAAACAGAAACAGCAGATGGGCTGAATGAGACGCAATTTCTCTCTCTGACAGCAGGTGGCGCTTACGGACCAATGATACAGCGTTTCCTTGGTTACTGCTGTAAACACAGCTGCGCTACACGTATTAACACTAATTTAAATGCATTACAGAGGCAAGATGAAAAGAAAACGCCATGTAAACTTTTCTGAAAACAGCCAGTTTCTCTCAGAAACACATTCATATAAAATCAATATTTAGGATTCCTATAGCCTATTTCGCGTATCATGAACAGTGATCTTGTTCTGCCTGCTATGGTATTTTCTCCTCTTTGCATCCGTCTTCAGCATCTCTGGCTTCTGTTAATGGCCGTTTACAGACTCATAAAAATAATAACGTAATATTTCCACACAAATGGCATTTGGGAAAATGATTGCAGTGCAGTTTGTGTGCAAGCACGGAATAGAAGATGCTCTAAAATAAAACAAAAAATGGCCGATCGAACAGATGCATGTACTCCACTGTATAAATTAAATATAGATTAATCATTGTTAAAGCTACAAAGTTACTTTATGGGATCAGATTCCTGCCTAAAGTATTGCAGTCACGGATAAAAAAAAAAATAAGCGTGAAAACAAAATTTAAAATCGCAAGTAAAAATATATTGAAATGAAAGCAAAATTTTCAGAATAGCAAACAATGGTCACGGAGAGAAAAATAAGAAGCGTAAATCAAAAAATTAATAGCGCATTTTTAAAAATAATAAGCGTGAATCAAAACTTTAAACAGTTAAAATCATATTGCACAAAATTGAAATATTAATGCAAAATTATCCGTCTTGCGCACAAAATAAAATTTTCCTTGTTTATATTTCTGTTTTTTCTGCTCTCAGACATTTTCTGCTCATATTTTTATTTTTTGTGTGCTTATGCTGTTTTTCCCTTTGCGCTTGTTTCCACATTCTGCGCTTGCTTTCCCAAATGTTGCGGTTAGAGTTTCAGGTAAATCAGGGTGGGTTTAAGCGTCATCATTGGTCCACTAGTTCTTGATTGACAGCTCCTCCTCAGCCAATCAGTCGAAGAGGGGGCGGTGACGTCACTCCAGTGCGCCTCATTAGCTGCCGATGCTCATTGCTCCGTTCACTTGTACAGGTGAAAATGGATAACTGTCAGCTGGGAACCATCTTTCCATACAGGATACCGTTACATGTGTCTGCCTGTCACTGCTGTACGCCTGCCTGGCGATCCGTTAACGTTAAATGAGTAAATTGGTCAATTAACAAATAATTATGTGTATTTAAATAAACACTATGCAACAAGCTACATATATAATTGCGTAACACTATAAAATTAACGTTTTAAATATATAAAGTTAGAATACAGCAACAACATAAAAGTAAAACAGCCAGCAGGTGGTGGCAAGTATCTTTAGAGTAAGACATTAAATCATTCATTCACTTAATGAGGAATAAAGTGAATCATTCAGTATGAAAGGCTGCTTTGTGTTGCTTGTAGGACACTGTTCTGGTGTGGCTTTGTTTGGACTCTTCATCAAAATAGAGCAAAATGAGAAAATAGTTACACTATTAACTCACTCAAAATTTACTTGTTATATTGATTTTGTACTACAGTTCAATAAAGATTTTCAATGGAGCTGATATTCGGGGAAAACACTCTTCCTCCGGTGATTCCTTAACTGTATATAATTTTATAATCTCTGAGTAACACAAAATGTGATAAATCTTACAAAACCATCAACCTTATCAATTACATACTGTACATGAAAGAAAAAGCTGCAAAACTGTTTACAAAAAAACAATACATGACAAAAAATAAGCAAATTATTGCCTACAGACAGTTGACAATTACGAGCAATATACAAACTAAACAATTGTGACTGGGATGTATTACTCTTACTCATATTATCCTCTCCTAACAGTATAACCATAAGACTTATTATTAGTCAGGTATGGGCGAACCAGACATATATAACTGTGATTTCGTGAGGCCGGTGCATATTGTGGCTAACGTTACTCCCTTTCGCGATGTGGCCATAGCCGAATAAATACAGGTGAATATAACCACGACAGGTCACTAGGATGGCTCATTTAACGTTAACGGATCGCCAGGCAGGCGAACAGCAGTGACAGGCAGACACATATAACGGTGTCCTGTATGGAAAGATGCTTCCCATCTGACAGTTATCCATTTTCACCTGTACAAGTGAACACTGAGCATCGGCAGCTAATGAGGCGCACTGGAGTGGCCCTCTTTGACTGATTGGCTGAGGAGGAGCTGTCAATCAAGAACTAGTGGACCAATGATGACGCTTAAACCAGCCCTCATTTACATGAAACTCTAACTGCAACTTTTGGAACAGCAAGCGCAGAACGTGGAAACAAGAGCAAAGGGAAAAACAGCATAAGCATACAAAAATAAAAATATGAGCAGAAAATGTCTGAGAGCAGAAAAAAAACAGAGAAATATAAACTCGGAAAATATGATTTTGTGCGCAAGTCAGATAATTTTGCATTAATATTTCAATTTTGTGCAATATGATTTTAAATGTGTTTAAAGTTTTGATTCATGCTTATTATTTTTAAAAATGCGTTATTAATTTTTTGATTTACGCTTATTATTTTTCTATCCGTGACCATTGTTTGCTTCTGAAAATTCTTCTGAAAATTTTGCTTTCATTTTTAAATCTTGTGCAATATATTTTTACTAGCGTTTTTACATTTTGTTTTCACGCTTGCTATTTTTTTATCCGTGACTGCAATACTTTAGGCGGGAATCTGATCCCATATTACTTGCCAAGATGGGTATTTTTATACTTTTGTATGTATTTGCCCATTTAGGCGCAAGAAAGACGCGGAGGTTCGCGCGTGTCAGAGTCACGGCTGTCTGTGCACACTGTTTACACAGAATACAGCGCGCGAGTACTGGATGGAGTTGACAAACAAAAATCCCTGATATTCCATGACTTGGACAAAAATATATAAAATTCCCTGACTTTCAATGTCTGGAATAGACCTTTTAAAATTCCATGATATTCCAGAAATTCCATGACCCGTCGGAACCCTGTTGAAGTACCCCCTGAGATTTTAAAATAAATATTTTAATAATTAAGTCACATTTGCATGTTCACAGTTCTCTGACATTGGTTAATGGTCACATGACTTGCAAGTAAACAAATAAAATGTTTCTTTTTATTTTAGTAAGTTTTTTTATTTTGATTCATGTTTTTTCAAAATAATTTATTTTAATTTTACATTTTTCTGCTTTAATTATTAGCTTTTCATTGAACTCATAAACCCCCTGCAGTTCATTTACAAAACCCAGTTTGGGAAACCTTAACTTAATGTAATGTTTAATGCACTTCATGTTGTTAATAACAGTGAATGGAATATATTTTCTTACTCTTTGTATTTTTATATCAATATGGTACAAAATTATCCTGTTTAAATCAATGTGATAAACGAGATAGGTCAAAAAAATCTAAAAGTAATTAAAAAGTAGCCTGATTATGTGTGTAATGTAATGGATTACATTACTAACTACAATTTTTGTCATGTAATTTGGAATCAGTAACGCACTACAATTTGTAAGTTATCTACCCAGCTCTGGCGCACAGAGAGTTTTTTTTTTTTTTTTTACTGCACACTCACACTCATCTTGCACACGTGCCTGAAATTTTTCTCACTAATTAGTTTGTCCACAAGACTGGCCCAGGCCATTTTCACAACTGAAGATGCAACAAAAATAAACCACGCTGATGTCTGTGAATGATATATACACACACAACTCTAGTTTAAACAAGTACAAAAGACATTTTATCGTCATAACATTTAACGTTTGCATCAAAACTGTAGTGTACTTTTGCTAACTTCTTTACAATGGAGTGGATTTGCTCAATCTAAGCAAAATACATTGCAATTAGGGTTGGGTATCGTAAGAAATTTTCTGGTTCCGATTCCGGTTCCAGTTTTGCCTAACGATTCCGGTTCAATTGAACAATTATTATTTTTTCACTATTTTACCTTCACTGAATGTAGTGTTGCTGTAAGGTAGTAAGTAATGTTGAGTTATGCTAGTCCAATCACATGTGCTTCAAAGTTTATGTTTTTACACTATCAATAACATTTTGCTTTTCAAGCAGGAATAAGCTGGTTGGCCAAATAGTCCCTTGAGGGCTAAGACACTTGGTCATTTCCCAAAATTAAATGAAATATTACCTGTTATACTTACAACCATGTATACACACACTCCATAAAGCCCCTATTTTACAAATAATAATGCAGTCAGGAGATGGTGTGATGCAATGAGTGGTTTCCACATTTTTAAACATTTAAAATGCATGAAAACAAATATTTTCCATCACTTTGTTTATCGCTCTTGAAATGATCTGTACACTAAATAATCTAACCCTCATACTTACATAACAATAGCAGTCTATTTATTTAGTGGTCCAAGTTGAAGTCAGTATGTATATTAATGACAATATGGGACAAATATAATGTGATTTAGTGGCAGCAGGAGCTGCACGCTGCCGGTACGTGTACAGACAGTAGGGCTGGCTCGATACCACTTTTTCAGAACCGATACTGATCCAATACCAAAAATTCTAAGTATCTGCCCATACCGGTATCGGCAGATAGAAGTGTTTACATGAACTTGACTTAAATATCATCTACAACATGCACAGTTATCAAAGACGCGAGTGCGCGTACAGTCGTGGAAAATGATGTGTTCGGCAGTTAAAGACGCGACGAGGCACATCTGTGGAGTGCGCGTCATGGGAAATGATGTGCTCAGTAATTAATGAGGCAGGGCAGCGTTTCTGTTATTTGGTTTGTGACATCCTTTATGGGTAATGCCGGCGCAAGGCTGCTCACAGCGCTTGGTCACGTGTTGCACCAGAACCGTTTTCGGAACCGAAGCTTATAAATTGCTCACGGTTCAGATTCTTTTAAAAAAAACAGAACCGGTTCTTGCTTTCCAACCCTAATTGCAATTATAGATTTATTGGCATTTTTATACTGATGTGTGAATGGTAGCACAAAAAAAAAAAAAGGCAGAAATCGTACATTTACAGAAAAAGGTAATCTGGCAATTTTAGTGTAACAGGTATTGTGTGAAAGTGGCTATTGTTTTCAAAAAGAAAAGTATTAATATGATGACACGTATTGGAATAAGTTTTATTATTCTCTGATATTTCTCAGTGTGTTATTAAAAAGTATGCATCCTCACCTCTGGCTCCTGGGCTAACAACACCCACAGCAGGAGTGGAGACGTAACCCGACTGCTTCCCGTTGGCCAACGAGGCGTGAGTGGGCAAAGCTGTAGGTAGGGTGAAGATACTGGTTGGCTGACTGGCCTGCTGAGGGGAGGGGCTCTTGGGATTGTTGGTAGAGAGGGTAGGGAGAATGTACTGGACCTGTGTTATGGGTTTTTGGCCTGA
This sequence comes from Spinibarbus caldwelli, assembly GCA_039654775.1. NCBI lineage: Eukaryota > Metazoa > Chordata > Actinopteri > Cypriniformes > Cyprinidae > Spinibarbus > Spinibarbus caldwelli. The sequence continues at coordinate 16,095,639 of CM077227.1, forward strand.
TGAGGGCGCTATAGAGGCGGAGGGGAGAATGTGTGACTGCAGAACGGGTAGAGGAAGTGGTCCGTTACTATGAGTAAGTGGGGCCGATGCTGGGGAGGCTGGGTTTTGTGGAGGAGGGGGTGTGACAAGCTGTACGGCAGGCGGGGCTTGGAATGTGCCTCCCAAAACTAGATTGGTCACCAGTCCCCCTTGAGCTCCTGATGCACTAACAGGATTGGGCGACGATGAGGAATAGTACCCACTCCCTCCGGCTGAAGCTGTTGCTGGGTTTCCTGTGGTACCAGGTCCAATGAGAAGCTGCGTCTGTGGTGGGGCGGGTTTGCGCTCATGTGGGGACTTGCTGGCGATCGGCACTGGCGTGCTGACCACAGGTCGCACCACATTAGTGACAACAGTGGACGCCACTCTCACCGCTCCTAGCACTGAGGACACTCCCCCTCCAGAACTGACCAGGATGGACTGACCCGCAGAGGGCTGGGACACTGCTCCTTCACCTTCTCTTCGTTCTTCACCTCCCTCCACTGCTCGCTTTCTCTTTGAGGAAGCATCGCTAAAGCGTCTGGAGGTGGGGTAGGAGGAGAGAGACACACTCCGACCGTGACCAGGGCCGTAAGACGAGGAGCAAATCACGGGAGCAAAAACTCTCTGATGTCACACAAGTGAGAAAGCAGCATAGAAAAGAGGAGAACATAAATTAGCCAAAGACAACAAGCATATGCAATGACACATATCCTTTACCAGTTAATAAAAATACTGTGCAATAGACTTCTGTAAACTTCATTAATAATTAAGTTAGGAAAAATGCTTAAGGACCACAAGCAATTTTCTAGTTCTACAGAGAGCAAAGTGTTCTACATTTCACTACTTTGTGGGACTATATTCATCAAGGAACAGTTCACCAAAAAAAAAATTACTAACCCCATTGTCATTAAAAATGTTAAGGCCTGTTCACACCCAGATGAATAGGGCTCTATGATTTCCACGATGCAGAAAACACGGACAGAATAGCTGAATCCAGTCATAAAAACGGAATTTACAGTATAACGCTGAATGTCACGGAATATGCCAAATTTTGGACGGACAAATCAAAAGTAGGTCAGTACAGTTAAATCAAAACGCGATATGGTCTGGTGTCTCTGAATATTAAGCCATTTAAATATTAAAAAAGACTATTTAAATATGAATCCTGCATGTTCTGTGTGTCTCTGTGTGAATGAATGGCACAGATGCGCGGTTTTGTTTACTACACACATACTGAAGCGCGCAAGACGCTCGTGGTGTTTTCAGCCACTGCCGCCTCAATATATGAGTACATGAACACATGAATAATCTCCAGAAATGCTCTGAGAGTCACTTCAGGAACATTTTACCATTTCTTTTGAGAAAAACTATAGTCATATCATATACAAAAAGAAACGTAAAGGTCTTCACAGCAACCTTTTAAATTAAAAGTTAATTACTTATAATAATTATTAAAACACAAAAAAATGGAATCCAGACAGATTAAAACTGAAAAACCGAAATTTGGTTTTTCAAAAAAAAAAAAAAGGAATTTGGGAAATAATTTAAATTAATTAATTCAAAACATTTAAATTTGAATTAATGGTTGTTAACGCGTCTGTTCAGACCAACATGGACATTGGAATTCAGTCAATTCAGTGGTTTCTCTCACACTGGAAAAAAACACTGGCCAACCGACGAGTTTGTTTAATAAACACCATAACAAACACTAAAATTGCTATCTGAAGCCACATAAAAACCTACTGTCAGAGAGTGTGTTTGCATTTAAATTTAGCCCCATCTGCCATTTTTTACACACTGGACTGAACAGACAAATAACGTTAAAATCGGACTGAATTTTCATGCTAAACATTTGTGTTGGTGTGAACAGGCCTGTAGTAGAAATACTTTTCATTTCCTTACACACTGGTGGATAATGATGTATACTGTCAAAATCAAGACTTGTTCTTTATATTCCAAGTCTTCTGTAGCCATACAATAGATTTGTGTAAGGAACAGACTGTCATTTCAGTCATTTTTCACTGATACTGCTATAGCTCCCAAATCCTAAATCTCATTTTTACCATGTTCACACACAGCAATCGAGTTAACTTATTTTATTTAAAATGCAAGAACTAACAGCATTTGGCACCAGTGACGTCAAAACTGGTGTGACACGTCCAAAGGTGCGATTTTTTAATTGATCTCAAACGACAATGAGATTTGAAAGCTTCAGTGGAATGAGGGTCTATCAGTAAATAACATCCTACATTATGGCCTTATCCTCACATTAAATGAATTAAATGTAGAACAAATGTCACGCACATGTTTTCAGAGTTTAAATCATCCTTCACTTTCACTGTACGGAAAAGCCGAATTTCTCTAATATATTTTCTTTTGTGTTTCTCAGAGCAACATGAGGCGTAAATGATGACGAAATGTTCATTTTCTGTAGAGTTATTCCTTTAAACATTATATTTTTGTACAGATCAACACAGACAGGCTAAGAGATGTCAAATATGTAAGATGATACCTTGCGCTCTCCTTCATCACCAGATCCATTTTCACTATCACTGTCTGTCACCCTCTCCTTACACTTCAGGTCAATGGAGCTGCCTGGATATGAGTCATCTGAATAACACATGACACACAATAATGACTGACACTATTGCTAACAAATACAAAAGTTTTGATGACAGAAATGACATCAGCACTTACTAACTTCTTTTTGGAAAACTCTTATCAATCCAAGGACCTGAGAAAGACTCTCAAACGATGAAGTCTGACTCACCAATGACATCATCATCCCCCTCTTCTTCACAGATGACCATACGCTCTTCGTCGCTTGTCATGTCCTCACTTACCCCCCTCTGGGCCTGAGAGAGAGCACCCCGCCCTGCAACCTGACCACCATCACCACACATCTAAAAATACAGGAAGAGTTAGTTGAGCATGAATCTCTGAAAATGTGTCACTTGCACAAGTGTGCTCGTAATACCTGTGCGAGCTCAACGAGTGCCTGTGGATTGCCTCTCTCGCTCCTCTCCAGATTGTGCATGGCGCTCTGAGAGAAGGCACGAGGACGAGGCAATTGACCATGTCCCTCACCTCCGACTCGCTCTGACACGCTCACCATGCCAGGCCCCACACCTTTGAGCTCCATTCCCATTGACACAGATGGAGGTTCTGAATTGGATACGAAATAGAAGAATTTGATTTTATTTTGTGCAAAAAACTAACCAACAGGCCACAACAACAGAGTGCAACAGTGACAGTCCACATTTTCTGTGGTCTTGGTTATGGAAATATTTTTATTTTATTAGAGATTTTTCTGTAATGCAAAGAAAGCGTGTACAAGCGGTTGCCAGGTTGGGAAGAACCACAGGGCAGAAAATGATTTATGAAAAAGCTCTGACTGGGGGATTTAAGCTCTCAACATCTGGCAACCGCAAACATGAAAAATTGTGGAGGCCTGTTACCAATTCAAGATAATGCAAAGGCCAAATTAAAATGAAATATTTTTTAAGATAAATAACCAAATATTGCAGACGAATACCCTTAATAAATCAAGAGAAGCAGAAATTGTGATCAAGATTAAAATATGATTCATTGTGGAGCCCTACCTTTCACAGCTGCAAATCTGGTTATCAACATTAAAAAAAAAAAAAAAAAAAAAAAAAAAAAAGTACTTAGCTGTCAGACTCAGGTTTTGGTGAAACTGCAAAAATGACTTCATAGTCTTAAGAATGAGTCAAGTATGGCACCATTTTTCAATGTCACTTTTCACACTTTCACAATTTTTCAATATCACTGTCTTAAGAGTTTCTTGGAAATATTGATTACAAATTACCATATCATTCCAAATATAAGACTTGTTTTTTAATTTCTTGGAAATACATCTGAAAAAAATGGGGTTGTCTTATATTCAGGGTCTAGACTTTAACACATCTAAAAATAGACCCACAACAATAGGTGGTGCCAAATACATGTAAAGCGAGTGTACCCCCCAGGACTGAAGTGACCCACTACTGTTTATTGCACTACTGTGTTATGCCATCTAGTGCAGCCCAGTGTTTCTCAACTGGTGAATCGTGAACTAAAGTGGGTCGCATGAAAATACTTTGTGTGCGCAAAGAAAAAAAATAACATTATTCATCAATTACTTCTCTTCTGTGTCAGACTCCGTTGCGCATTCACGAGATTACCAAGATGAATGCGTGTGGTGCTGCTGACGCAGGAGCCATGCGCTGTGCCTTGTTTACAAGCAGAGGAAGACGCACGCTGTACATAAAACAGTCTTCGTAAACATGTGCGAAGATTTAGACAGAGAGGATCACTCGCAATTTTTTGCCCAGCCTTAATTATTTGAACTAGAATATACAGACGATGAACTAAGAGAGATGGACATCTTCATCAGAACACCGGCTCCCGCTTCAGCAGCATCATACACATACATCGTGGTACTGTCGTGAACACGTGTCGAACACTGACACAGATGAGAAAAAAATTGTTGAAAAAAATTATCATTTTTGTTTTCTTTGTGCACAAAAAGTATTCTCGTAGCTTCATAAAATTAAGGTTGAACCACTGATGACACATGGACTATTTTAACGATGTTCTCACTACCTTTCTGGGCCTTGAATGTGGTAGTTTCGTTGCTGTCTATGCAGGGTCAGAAAGCTCTCAGACTTCATCAAAAATATCTTAATTTGTGTTCCGAAGAAGAACGAAGGTTTTGGAACGACATGAGAGTGAGTAATTAATGACAGAATTTTCATTTTTGTTTGAACTAACCATTGAAGAGTGCCAGAAAAAAGGCATTGTCCTGATTCAGTATCTGTGGTCAGATAAGATATTGTCAGGCTATAAGTCTCTTTCACCTCAGAAAAACTAACTTTCTTCTCCTGTCAGCCGTTATACTGTGCTCGCAGCACACACTCTTCAATTGTACGCACTAATGTGGCGGCACATGCTGTATATCACTTCATTATAAATACAGCTCAAAAGAAAATCAAGTGTGCAACACTGTAGTTGTGTTGGTAAATTATGAAATTATCAATAAATTACGTAACTGGAAAATGTCATACATTTTTTTAGGAATTAGGTCAAGACAACAAGATTTGGACTTCAAAAAAAAGGGGGGGGGGGGGGGGGGGGGGGGTCGCCTTATATTCAAAACAATATGGTAATAGCTATCTTCGTAAAGAAAAACCTTACTAATGCAAAAAATAAAAAATAAAAATAAAAATCACGAGCTGAAAAAAAAAACCCTTTTGTTGAACCCTGAAGCAAAATCCTCTCAGATATTAACAAGACTAATAAAATACTGAACCAATTAGATAACAATTACTTTAAAAAACGTGCATAAGTTGTGAAACTATAATCCATGCACATAACACCAAATAATCCATCCATAACACTGCCCACAGTGACAATCTGCACTTCCTGTCCTGTTCCACACCTGTGGTTTCTGACATGCTCCTCTCGCGGATGTCTTTGCCCCCTGGAACACCACGTCCCTCGCTGCTAGATTTCTTTCTGTCCTTATTACACCATTTCCAGTCAGGATGTGCCTTAAAGTGCGCCTCCTTCACCTGTAAATGAGTGACAGAAACATTTACGGGGGATGGAAAGACTTAATAGAGGTATGCATAGACATGTCTATGCAATATGCATAGACAGTTCCAGTAACCTGAAATGCGAGGTCGTGGTATTTCTGCTTCTCTTTTGGTCCCAAAGCATACCACCACTCTCCAAGTATCTTGCTGACAGTGCGGTTGTCCTGGTTTGGGTGTCTCTGATGAACCAGCGCACGATGCCGCTTGCTGAAGATCATAAACGCATTCATGGGCCTCCGGATGTGATCTTTCTCCCTCTGTAAAGTGAAAGGGTAATAAGGAATGAGGAAATGTGTCTTTGTGAAAGAGTGAGGCTTTCTTACAAGGATAAACTACCATTCGAAAACTCAGGTCAGTATGGGTTTTTGTAAAAAGAAATGAACACATTTACTCAGCAAGGACACATTAAATTGATTGAAAGTGGCAGTAAGGACTTTTTTTTAACTTAATTTTATTTCAAATAAATGTTGTTCTTTTAAACTTATCACAGTATCACAGTTTTTACAAAAGCATTAGGAGCACAATTTCAACATTGATAATAATTAGAAAGGTTAAGCAAGATACTTTATTCAAAAATACTAAAAATCTTATAAAGTATACATATGTAAGTGTATACCTTTCCAGGACTGGTTTTGTCATCTTTGGGCAGTGCACTGAGGGACTGAGATCTACGCTTTCCAGGAGATGCAGAAACTGGCGGATCAGGAAGAACACCAGGGAAAAACCTGTACACAAAAATGTCAGTTAATATGAAATAACATGAGAAGAATCAATGGGGATCCAGCAGCATACATTAATTATCCCAATCTACCTCTACTAAACATGCACAACAATCTCTCTTTCTTGCTTACAACAAGGAACATTATTTCTCACACTACAAGCATCAATACAAAGGAAGCATTTGATCACAGCTGCCTATTTTTAACAAGTATGAGGACAACACACCATCATCATCTGAATTATTTTATTAATTGCAGAGACTTTAAGATTATGTATTACTACTTGCATGCACATGATTTTGAAGATGGATTTTTCTAATATACATGCACTTTGTTATTTAACTGATCATTTTTACACAGTCACAACTGTATAGTTACTGTGGCCCAAAATAGGCTCAAAAGATCCACCAATTTTACTCTCGCAACCCTCAAGGCCCTTCACTGTGCCGTGATACAATACAGCAGAATGCACCGAGCCAATTACTGAAAACTGCAATGCACTGAGTCGATGAGCTACTGCTTTGCAGCCCACCGCCAAAACAGAAAGCACAGAGCTTTAACACGTCTGTAATATCCAGTGTACAATATTAAAGGGATGGATGCTTCACAAATGTCAATAACACCTTAATGCGAAGATAATACAATAAGCTTAATGGATAAAGCACATTTAGCAGGAACCGTACTAGGTGACTTGATGATTATAAAGCGAGCAGAATTTTATATGTGATTCATGAGGGAGAGGGAAAAACAAGTGAGAGAAGTGTATTCAGATGACAGTTCATTAATGTAAACTGCCTCTGGTTTGCTGCTGTCATTCATACACAGACACAGGAGAAAGAGGAATGCTTTTGTTCTCTCTTTCTTTGTGGTGCCATTATGCAGCTCTTTCAACACACAGGAACACCAGCAACAAAACACATTCAAACAGAATGCCGCATCACACACACACACACACACACACAAGACCACTCACGGATCATCCACGTCACTTTCTGTTTCACTGTCAGGTCTCTCTCGCTCCACATCTTTCTCTCTCTCCGGGGGCAGATCGTCAGCGGAGGGAGTGGGGCGTGAGGAAGGGTTAGGTGCTCCCTCTATAATCTCCTTCAGCACTGACTCACTCTGAGACTCTGAAAGTGAAAGACGGTTATTCATTACAGCATCTTTAATGAATCCCTCCAATCTGGCAACCTCTGAGGTCAATCGTTGCACTGGGTAATGGCTAAATTACAGCAGCTAGAGTTACAGAGAGTCACTGCAGATGTGACAGGAGAGGCCAAATACATAACAGCGACCAGACAATCCCAGGAAACATGCTTCCAAATTTTTTTAATAATCGACCATAATTATTTTTTTATAATCTCTAAAAGCTGACAAAGACGTTTAAGCTAATTTTGGAATCAGACAATGGCTGTATGAACTAAATTACCTTTCTTCAGAGAAGCTGTCTGCGGATGACTGACAGTTTGTTGGCCCTCACCAGGTTGAGCCGATGGATCTGATTGGGTGGGTGCCAGGAAAGGGACCAATGAATGCCAAGGAAACACTGGAACCGATCTGGGCTCAACATTAGTCCACACTACAGGAGAAAATAAAAGAGCATTCATTCTAGCCAGTATTAACAGCAAGCAATAAACCTTATCAACACCCAAATCACAGCCTGATGAGCCACATAAATAGATGCATATGCAGATAATAACATTATACCATTGGATAACTAATATACAGTTGTCTCAATAATTATGATATCAGTGTCACTCTCTATGATATCGAAATAAATACTAAGTATACAAACGGCATCAAAATGAGGGAGGGAGATCAAGCATAACAAACCAAAACATCTAACACCACTAACAGTAACAATATTTACGAAAGCGATTTGTTATTAAGCTATCATAAATATTTGAATAATATAAGAGTAAGCTCATGTTGCTGCAGCACAATATTATTTCACATTGCAAAAACAGATTAAAGCAGACAGACTGTCATGAATACAGTAAGTGCATGAACATATTGTTCCCGACTGATTTTAAGCAGGCAGTATTTGGAGCCAAACAATCACTTCCAAAATAATATGATTCAGGAACAGGCTGTTCATGCAGTTATTTTCTGCTGCAGTTAGAACTACATACACATGATTTACAAACACTGTATTTCAGCCGCAAAAGTCCTGCTATAAAGAAAAACAACATCGGACACGTTGAGTAATAATGACTGACCAAACATGCTGAGTCCTTGGCGAAGATACTGCGGGCTTTCCGATGAAAACATGGTTGAGTAAGAGGCTTGAAATACTTTTTTTTTTTTTAAACAGAAAAACTTCACAACATGTAATATTAAATAGAGGTACTGATTCAAACGTTCATCTGATATAAAGTAAAACAAGTCCTTGCGATTAAAAATGAAATATCCACATGATGCTTTTCACAGACAGGTGCTGTTGAGTCCAGCGATGAAAATAAGCGGCCATAATCGATGCTGCCAGCATCCGTCTACAGGAGTTTCTTCATGTTGGTACCAAATGTTCTTGGTAATGACCTGCCGTCGTTCAGTCACACTTAGTTCTTGATCACGTCCTTCTGTGTTCTTATTGTAGTAAAATGATGACAGCGTGCTATCAGGCACCGCACAGAAGAGAGAAAAGCGCCGTTCCACCTTTAAAAACACGCAGATTATAGCAAATGACGATCTTGGCGTTAAAACACTGTCGTGAACACAGTTACGAGGAGTATGCACACTGTTGAGGTTCGAAATGCGGAAACAGGTTTGGTTTTATTTGGATGAAGTAGTTTATTTTTGGTCCTGTTTGCCCCCTCCTCGTCTAAGCTTGTTTACATTGACGGATAGCTGCGGGGATGAAGGGGTTAAGTAGGCCTCTCGGTCATCCTCGGGCTCGAGTAGTGCAACAGACCGCGACCTGAGCTCACCTCAGCCCAGGGAGATTTACATGTACAATATCACGATTAATAACTAGTTTGGCAATAAAAAGTATTAAATACGGCTATAAAAATAAAAGAGCACTGCAGGCATCAAATAAGCAATGCCTAAAACGTGGAAAGGGTTGTCGCAGTAAATCGTCGTGAAAATGGGAAGCCCAAATCTGCCAGATTAGCAGGTTAGCATGGTCATGGTGCTACTACTCCCGCAGTACGAGTGTAATTTATTCTTTGGGTTGCGACACACAACGGAAGCGATCTTCTTCAATTAAAAAGATTAACGAAATGCAATATCCATCAGGCAGGGAAATGATACGTATCAAATGCTTGATGATAAAAGGCCACATGTAATACACATCTGTCTTTTTCACGTGGTCACTATTATTCTCTCTGCTTGTCAGCGCAGATCCACATCCTGTTTCACATCTAAATTCATCAGTTTGGTGTACAATGCCTCAATCTCTGATTGACAAACGCTTAATTACATCCTGCCCAGTACTCAAGCAGTAACCGGACTCATTCTGTACTGCCACTTTGGTTTAGGGGCTGCATTTGGGAGATCCGGACCTGGTTTCAGCAGCACAGTTCCAGATGAGCCCGTCCCCTCGGGAACGCCCCTGGTCTCGCATCCGCACCGCCGGCCGCTACAACAAAACCTGTCCTCATGTCACGGAGCAAAACTGTAGCGCCACACGGAAAACACCCAGAATTTAAAAAGGGGAAGAAGCGACAGTGGCTGGCAGGGAGAAACCACCAAAGCCAGGGGTCTCGATTAAAAAGACAGAGAAAGACAACTGGTTTCAATAGTCAAACAACACCTGTGCAGTGTTCCAGACCGACAATCATTAGTTACACTGTAGTCTCACTGTAGCTGTTCGTTGTAATTACGCGAACGAAGTCATTTCTAATTTCGTGAGTGAAACACAGAAAAACCCTTTTTTCTAAAAACCGAACCAGTCCTCGTGACATTGAAATGCTCTATATGTTGCTATAAATACTACTTTACCACACGCAACTCTACTTTAGACTAGATCCAGTATAACAGCAGCATCTCATATTGTCAAAGAAAAAGAAACCCCTGCAGATTGTACGACCGCACGCTGATCCTCTGTCCCTAAACACAGAAAGCATCGTTTTGTCTTGTTCGCCTTTTGCCTTTGTAGGGCTTGTTTTGATCTCGTTCGGGCTTAAAAACGCTTAAATTCTAGTTGCAGCGACTTCTCGTTTTAAATGCCTGCTCCGAGACCCCCTCCCTCGCACACAGTCTCATCCAAAAGGCTAATCGTGCAGTAAACTCCTCGCCTTCGGCTCTGACACAAACAACAAACTAGTAAGAAATCCACTAAGAGATGCGGTCAAACTCCGCCGTGCCCTACCCCGCTTCGGGCAACGGCGGGGAAATACAAAACAGAGAAGAAAAGCTGGACCGAGGTGATCCGGCGCAGTGCTGCTGTGATGAAATGTACTAACAGCCCCTAAAGTCCAGTGCGGCTCTCCTGCAGCAGGGTCACTCTCCGACCCGCGGCGGCTGATTACGGTGTTCGTAGTAAATAAGTCGTTGTCTCATAACATCATTCAATTGACCACGACTCTTCCCTCGATTTCGCTCTCCTCTCTCGCTTCGCAAACCCGTTCTTTCTTTCTCTTTCCCTCCCTCTTCCTCCTGATGTATAGTAGGCTGCCCTCTTTCGCTCTATCAGCGCGTCAACCTCGCCCAGACCGTGACCCGCCTTTTACTCTTCGAATGCTTTCTCAGATTGGTCTACGACGCAACCTATCGTAAGACAATGCGACGCGCTGATTGGTCGGAACGTGCGTTGGAATGTCAGTCATATGCAAATTCGGATTTGGCTTTCAGCGTCTCACTGGCCGCGGCTGAAAAACGAGCTAATGAATATTTAACACGCCACAGAATCTGGGGCGTGACTTTACGTGGGCTCTCGTGATATTTGGTCCCACTGTGACGCGTTGAAGCTGCCGCGCTACTCTAAAGGGCAAAGAAGCACAGCGTGTCATAACAGGTATTATATATATATTGTGGGGTTTGGTTTATTATGGGTAACAACGTATGCCTTATTTTCAGGAAAGATTAATGAGACTCAAAGGCATGTGACAAAAATCCTCACATCAGCTGGACAAACGCTCTCCCTTCAAAACAGTAGTTAAAATGTAATGTGGCCATTTTTTAAAAAGAGGGCGCCATAAACACACACGTATTAAATTTATTTAATAGTACTTTTAAAACAGACGAATTGATATTTTATTTATCCACATGAAAGTGAATAAACAAACTTATTTTAAGTAATTAAAATACATTGAATTTAAATTTGGCAGAAAAATGGCTTTTGCTTTACAAAAATATACACACACTGTCTGTGTTACTAATAGAAGAAAGAAGTAAACATGTCCACTTCCTCACACGCTAAACCACATCATCTCCAGTCAATGTGTCAAAAAAAGACACAAGCATTACCAACAAATGCGAATTGATCTCATTACCAATGCAATAAACTCTACTGTAGCAATACACTACACACATTTCCACACTCAGTTTAAAACACTGTAGTAATCATTACACAACAGTTAGTTCCAGTCCTCAAATCTGATTGGCTGAGCTGTGTTTCAAGAGTGATGTTTAGTGTAACAGTTTGTATCATTCTGCTGGTTTCTGTTCATTGAGTTCCAGACCAGAGAGTGTCCAAGACACGGTGTTTGGTGATGCACAAAACTTGACACTTTGGCTTCTTTTATATAAAGGAACTAAACTGACAGATTTTGTCCGAAATGTAAGTTGTTTGATATTAATTTACTGTTTGATATTAATTTACTGCAATCGTGCTGATGGACAGTAGTGACTACTTGCAGCTGATTCACCTCCATGCTGATATGCAGCACTACATTTCTCTTTTTTCTGTGAATTAAACACCTATACCACTCTGCTATACCACTTCTCTAGAGTGGTAAGTAGGGGTAAGAGTATGGTTTTGGTTTTTAATGCCTAGTGTCAAAAAAAGAGAGATTTGTCACTGGCCAGAGGTTTTTTTTTTAGGGGGCAGTCGTGGCCTAATGGATAGAGAGTTGGACTTGTAACCCAAAAATTGGCTGCCCACTGCTCCAGGTGCATGTTCACTACTGTGTGTGTGCACTTGGATGGGTTAAATGCAGAGCACAAATTCCAAGTGTGGGTCACCATACTTGGCCACATACCACTTCCCTTCCCCTTCCCTTCCCTTTTTGGAGACCATACAACTGTACATACTGTACTGACATACAGTTATAATCAAAGGCAAATTAAAAGAGAGAAGAAAGGTGGAGAAATACTCTTCACATAACATGTTTTTCCCCATCTTTAACTTTTTTAATGTTACTAACTTACTAAAGCACAACAAACTTTGTTTTGGTTGAGTGCAGTAAAATAGGTCAGCGATTAAACTTGGTGACCACTGTTACTGCCATCGGGACATTGACCAGTGAATCGGCTGATAGTGATTATGTCACAGACAAAGGTGACTGTCCAAAACACTATTATCAGTGCATACAACTCTCAGGCAGCATGGGACGGGCATGCTCACGGTGCCTATGAATGTCAGCGTGCCTGTGTGTAGGTTTAAGTGTATGTGCTGAGTTCAGTGACTGGTTTGTTTGTATGGGGCAGAGGGGTATTGGCCTTGCGCCCAGTATCAGCCAGTCCCTTCAAAAACAGTCATGCTACAATGAGAAAGATTTGTGTGTGAGAGAGAGAATAACTACAGAGAAACCGTAAGTGCAGTAACATTTTCCACACAAACACAGCAGCCAAATAATATTACGACATATTATATTATTACCACATAACATTATCTGAGTAATACATTCCACTCTACATTTATGCCTGAAGAGTGTCCTACACACTACACTAATACACCAAACCGAAAGACACTCAAGAGTGTATGAAAAAAATTAGTGGTCGTGGAATGTTTGAGAAAAGAGAGGGAAAATGGGTGGGAAGGGGAAACTGTGCAAGTCAGGCGAATAAAAATAGAACAAGAGTCATTCTATGGGGAGGAGGGAGTTGTGAAAGTTGTGAAAACAGGGCCTCGCTCACTGTATGTGGGAAGATGGTAATCGAACGACAGGAGAGACAAAAAAATCTATAAATAGACTAAGAACTGATGATAGAAAACTTGATTATGCAGGAACACATATTCACGCACTCTCAACTGATGTACTGAAATCCATGCAAATCTAACTGAAGTAAGAATGGGTTATCAAGAGACATTGCTCCTCTATATAACACAATGTCAGAGCAGTGGGAGGGGCTACTCACTCTCTCAGCCACTGAGCTTGAGCTGAGCTCCTGGCAACAGCCAATGAGGCGAGGCCGAGAGCCTCCAGCTCAGACTATGATTATAGTAAACAAGTTCTTAACTCTTTCCTGGCTGATTCCATTGAGAATGACACACGGCAAAATATATCATCGCTCACTACTTTTAAATTTAGTAATATGGACACATCGAAATATATGAAAATGCAAGTAAAATATCTCAAATCACCAATTAGTCGGCTGTGAGCGACACTTCTCACATACAGAGATGGGAAAAGCTCTGTATGTTTAAGGGTTAATAGTATAAGAGCCCCATGCTCCAAAACCCTTCTGTTCCTCCTATCCAATCATTGTTTTTACGTGATTAAAAGACAGCCTCAAAAAGCCCACTCCCTGTTTCCATGGCAACAGCTTTATGGGTACTGTTACTCATGCAACTTTTGGTGACCACTGACCATGGCACTATCACCACGCACACACACTGCCCTTTTGTAAGATATTTATATCACTGCTTCCATCTGCCAGTACAAGCATTCCAGCTATTTTCAAAAGGACATATGGAGGAGGGGAAAAAAGACATGAAAAATGGTGGGCAACCAAAAATCCATCATGTTGGATTAATGTCTGTTGATCCACTTAGACTCACTTCTAACATTTTTACCACTGCTAGGTCTAACAGACTGAGTGCAGGTCCATGAAATGCACCACAAATTTAAAAAAGGTAGTTATGAAACTCTGCAGGTACGTCTCTTTAAAACCTGTAATGGCACACTCTTCTCACAAGGAGGCAGCACTGCTCTATGGGAAAAAAACCAGAAGGCGATCACAGCTCTGGCAGACAGAATTGAGTGAAGGAGAGATTACAGCTAGAGACGGGGGCTTTTATGTGAATGTATGTGCAAGAGTCTTACGAGAGAACATTTTTAGATCCTGTGATCTCCCTTGAGATATAACATAGAAATCAAACATTTGGCGAATACCTGCATGAACTAAAATGTAGAATATGAGAAAAAAAAAGCACAAAATATAGCAGTGAAAAAAAGTACTGTATATCCATGCTATAATTTATATAAATCTATACATGTTTGTGTTCATGCAGAAACCGTCTACAAAAAAGGGAATGGCTGGCATTCCCGGGAACACTCTATGATCAGAGAAACAGAGACTTCTGCACTGCACCACAGAGAGAGAAAGACAGAGAGCGAGAAATATGTGAGGGGAAAACAGTAGAAAAGTCTGACACAAATAAGTGGGTGAATGGAAAAAAAAATTGATATAGAGAATTAAATTGACGTTATGAGTACAGCAATGATGAAAAGGGAGACACCGTTCTACCATATAAGTGCTAAACATTGCAGAGTTAGACTATACGACAGATGGCGACTCAGAACTCGGCACATAAATGGAAGAGATCATGTCCTATGCGCTATGGAGGCAGAGACCCATCGGAAACGCTGTATCAAATACAGACAAAATTATACTATAGCCCAAAATAAAAACACAGCCTGCAATACATGTAATTAAAGTGATAAGTTGAAGTTTGAGGAAGGTGCTGTATATATTTTGCAGAGAAAGAAAAAAGCAGACACAAACAGTCTCTTTTATCGGTTTAAAATTTGCAACATAAATCTGTAGTGTTATAGTACAGTTTTAAAAATAAATAGCAACAGAAGAAGACATGCATATTGTTAGTATTTGTGAGGGCTCTAGTGAGTAATACATCTGTGTTTGCAGAGGGTGTGGATTAAATGAAACAGAGAATGTTTGGAATCATTGCCATAGTAAATGACAGCTGAAAACAGACTGCCAATTCTGCTGTTCAGTGATTCAAATACTATGATATAAAGATATTTTCTCTCTGATATGTAAGTATTATTTTTAGTAAATAGTATATTTAAACAACTTTTCACTTGAGACTCACAATATATAGGAGTGGCATTTCTTCTCTCTTAAAAAAGTTTTGTTGGTTCATTTTTTATTTTTCAAAATTATATTATATACTTCATACTAATAATCACTGTATTCAAACGTGATCCCTGAGTGCCCTCAAAACCAATCGTCTAAATACATTTTTTAGGTGTCCTTTAAGCTAATGTACAATAACAACAATAACTGAAAAATATGACCTGTTTATTTATGATGCTGTGACAGGTTTGTAAGCTGCATTAGAGTATTTTATCTAAAACAATTGAAAATCATTATCTCAGTTGTGAAATAAATTAGCCAAAACAGTGTTGCACTTATACAATATATAACACACATATAACTGAGTAGGACAACATATATGGAGCAATTATGGTTTTAATCCTAAACATCCACCTTCACTCTGTAAACATATCTGAAATAAGAATATAAACGCTCATGCGTGCACACACGCACGCACACACACACACACACACACACACACATTTAAGTAAACCTATCTAAATAGAGAGATTCTATAGACTTCAGCTGTTTTTACATACACCTAGTTATAAATACTACAACCTAAACATTCCCAAAAAGAGATTTTAGATTTAGCTCACATCTGGGTACTTTTTTTTTTGCCCCAAATTTGCGCGCACACACACACACACACACACACGTTTTCTTAGCTATCTAAATGGGCATAATGGTTTTTATACTGTACAAACCATATATTCTATTGCCCTACACCAACCTACACCTAAACCTACCCCTTACAGAAAACTTTCTGCCTTTTTACAATTAAAAAAAAAAAAAAAAAACATTGTTTACTTTATTATTATACCAGTTTTACAAATGAGAACATCCCCAAAGGGAGGTTTTTGGGACATTTTGTCAGGTTTAGCTCTCTTTTTGGTACAAATTTGTCCCCAAAATATGTTTAAGTAGGTACACACACACACATTGGATTTCCATGTTTTGTCATGACATTCCATAGGCATAATGGTTTTTATACTGTACAAACTGTATTTTCTATCCCCTTATCCTAAACTTACCCCTCACACAAAACTTTCTGCTTTTTCAGATTTTCAAAAAACTTGATTTATGAGATGTCTCATGGGGACTAAAAAATGCCCCCACAAGGTCAAAATTTACTGGTATTACTATTAATATTATTAAAACGTAGTGAATACCAGGAACACAGACACACTCACGCACACACACACACACACACAGAGAGAGAGAGAGAGAGAGAGAGAGAGCAGATTAACAAAAAACTACTTTAAGAAGAGAAATATCTGTTGACTCTTTAGTCAAATTAAGCCTGAGTAATAAAAATTTTTTTTTTTTTAATGTACAAATTCTCATGAACAAGGGCAGCATTGTGAAATTGCAATTTATATGTGCTGATCAGCTGAAGAAAACAAAGTTTAGTATATTTCTTTAAAAAAAAAAAAAAGTCTGTGTGTTGTATGTTGCATTTTCTCAGTAATCAAAATACAATAACATGCTTTAAGATATTAAAAATAATTATAATTTCAATAATTACATTTTAGAGTATTGGTCTGCTGGGAATTACTTATAATTCTCTGTAGGTTAGCCACATAGGTTAGCAATTAAAACTGAGCAGCAATACAAAATTCCATTAGAACAACAACAGAAAATAAACTTTTGGGCAGATTCTATAAATGTATGGATTTTTTTTCCTTTTCAGCAGGTCTGCAATTTTGTTATACAGACTGTGCGTGTGTGTCTGTCTCTCTGCGTTAACGTCCTTCTCACAAGCTTGCGTGTCAAGGCAGGCCTACGAGATCAGGCCTAAATTTTTACAAAGGCCCTCTTGTCATTTCACAACACACAATCCCTTTCCCTCTATCACACCATACACACTCTTGATGACAGCTAAATTACAAATACCACACATAATTATATATATGCATAAATACACTATGAGAACACACTAAACATTTCCCGAAATGACACACTGTTATGTCTGAATGACATTCTCTCATTCCTTACCACATGCATTCATAGCACATACACAACTGAACACATGTAACTAATTCATAAACACTTCAGTCCAGTCTTTGGCTCTTTCATTTCAGTCTCTCTCACCTCGCTTCTCTTTCACTTTATTCAGTGTAACATGTAATGACCATGTTTTGAATATTGTGCTAAAATCAGCACTGCAAGTGCTACGACCAGCGCAACATCTAATCGAACCCACTATTACTGCAGCTGATGATTACAACCACACTGCAAGAATGCCACTGCTTTTAATGCCAAAGCATTCATTCCTGAAAGTAAACAGACACCTTAGTTTTGAGCTTAATTTTAAGAGGTAATTATTAGCTATATTAATCTAGATATGCAATATTTTTAAAGCATAAATTTTTATTCAATTGTAAATTCACTGAAATATGAAGAAATCTAATTCTCCATATATCAACTCTGTGATTTACAATTTACAAGAACCGAAACTGAGAAACTGTACTTTTGATGTGCCACTAAATTTAGAATATATACATGGTCTTTGTGTTGCATATGTGTTCACAAAAACACTTTACCTAATAAGGTCAGAATTGCCTTGGTCCTTACATGTGAATCACTGAAATAACTTCTATATTTTCTGAACAAAAAAACAGATCATGCAGTCTGAGAATCTGAAATACAGCTGTGAAAATAAAGACTAAAGAGCACAAGTCAGAGCTAAAATAAATCAAATGCATAATTTAGGGAAAGGGTAAATACAATTTCTCAATGATTACTGTTGGTTAAATTATCAGGAAGTTAAATCAAACTATATCCAAAAACTGTCTAGAAAAGGCCGTACCTTCAAATTCTTAGCGCAAACAAGAAAACAGGCTTGATCAAAACTTGATCAAAATCTCAGCCTCTCAGCATAGCACTGGTATATATGTAAAAAAAAAAAAATATATATATATATATATATATATATATATATATATATATAAAATACCCACTGCTATGTGTGTAAAGATTTTGTGGTGAAATGAGACCAAAACAGATCTTTTAAACCAGATTTTGAAGCCATGTATGTGGTGCAAATCTAAGGAGGAATGGTGATGGGAAGAGCATGTTGTGGGACTGCTTTTCATCAGCAGAAACTGAGCGTCAAGGTTAGTGAAATGTGGTTGGTGAAAAATGCTACAAAATAATGTGAAAATTTTTAAAAACTGAAGCAGGACACTCTTTTTAATAAACAACATTTATACATATAACATTTATACAAACAACATTTTTCAAGCTTGTTTATAATTTTTTAAATAAAAATTATAATAAAACTAAATAAATTTTAACTGTAATTTTTAGAGTTTTGTAATATAATTATCACAAAGGATAAGATTTTGATATTACATGTGTAATTCAGTTACTGAAGACCAAAACCAAGCATTCACCAATACCGTGTTATGAGATTAATGTAATGTTCTGTGTGACAAATATTACTTTGAGCACTGAAAACTCATTTACAATCTATGCTTCTGACATTCTAAAATATTGTAAAACATTCATTCTTATCTGGAATATATTTGGATTTTGAGTGGTTACTGATCACATTTTGCAAAATGGTTTGTATGATGACCAAACTGTCTAACTGTATAATTGATTGTTGTCCTAGGTAACCGATTTCCTACATAACTGTGCTAGTTTCTTGTTTCACTATATGCAAACTCTTTCTTATTCATACAAAAAAAAAAAAAAAAAAAATCTGTCTGTTTCTTTTTTTTCAGTGACCAGCTGACTGTACTTTATTCCTTATGTAACATATTTATATAGGTTTCATTTGTGTTGTAATATTGATGTTTCATTGGTTCATGATTAAAAACTCAGCCTGTTATTTAAAAAAACAAAAACAAAAAAGTATATTTCTGAATAAAAAGGATATTTATGCTTATAGTTATCCAGCCGCTAACCGGATTTTCAATAAATTAAAAAGACAGTTTACCCAAAAATAAAAATTCTTCTACTCACCCTTTTATCATTCCAAATCTGTATGACTTTCTTTTTTCTAAAGAACACAAAAGAGGATATTTAAAAAAAAACAAAAAAAAAAAACACCATATTTCTCTAAATATATTTCTTTATGTTCTACAGAAGATGGAAAGTCATACAGGTTTGGAACAACGTGAGGCTGAGCAAATGATGAAGAAATTTACATTTTTAAGTGAACTATCCCTTTATTTTACTTCAATAAAATACTTGACATTTTGTGTGCATAGACAAAATTGACAAATAATGGTGCATCCTACTTCTCTAAATTGTTTAAATTTTTACATTTTCATTAAATTAACCTAACATGGCATCTTCTCTTTTGTTATTATGTAGTAAAAGGAAAATAAAGTCTGTCCAGGAAATCCCAACTTAAACATTGGTGTTAGCACTAAATGTAAATGTAGAATTCTCTTACCAGTTCCAGGTCGCCCCATGATGATGTCTTTGCATGGCACAGGATGCAAGGTCTCTGTGGGAAGTATGAGCGGCAGCAGGGCAGTAGGAGCAGGGTGACAAGGGACAGGCTGCTGCAGTGTCACTTGGCCACTCTTATCTTGTCCCCCTCCATCACCCGCACCAATGAGACCAGGCCCTGGGACTGGGCTAGGCACTGATATGCAGGCTAAAGTGGCGCTGGATTGCGTAGGTAGACCTCCAGGGGTTGGGATTGGAATGGAAGAGGTAGTAGACACTAGAACAAGAGTTGAGGTGGGATTCTGCAGTAAGACAGATCCATTAGTGGAAGCAGCGTTAATTGGAACAGGAACCTGCAGTCCTGTCTCTGAATGCGCACCAGTTTGTCTGTTTTCTGTGGAACTGGTCCTGTCCACCTCTGCAATTCTAGCCAGTGGGAGTTCTGTAAACTTTATTAAAGGAACCTCAGGATTTCTCACTATTACTGGAGAGTCTCTCAAAGGCTGCTGGGAGACTGTACATTGCGAACCTGATTCTAAGCTTAGGGGAGAAGCGGGTGGGGAAGAGGCAGTGGTTGAAGGCAGTCTTTGGGGGTGCGTGACAGTAGTGGTCTGAGGAGAGATAATGCAGAGATTTGTTACAAGAGAAGGGTCACGACAGCTTTGTTCCTGATCGGGTTTGCCATATTCCTGCGACAGTGGAGCTGGGGGAGGTGGGGCATCCGTCCTGCGTTTGCCTGGGCTCATAGGTACAGTGAAGGTTAGATTGGTGTGGAAGGATGGCACAATCCCAGACAAGTGTCTGTCTTTCTCCTTCTCTGTACCTCCTGTTCCATGTTTTGGGACACCACTGTTGGTACCACTGGGGTGTTTGTGGCGGCGAGGAGGCAAGACTGGAGAGGCAGTAATAGGACTGAAATTTGCAGGGTGAAAGCCAAAAAGTGGCGAAGCTGACGGGGAAGGTGTAGGTGAGAATGGGGACTGATTTGAAATCGGCGAGAATGAGGGCGTTACAGACCTTGAGCCCAGGGATACCAGCATAGTTGCAGCTTCACATTCGTCAAAGTCAAAACGAGAGAAGTCTTGAGGAAGCAGTGTTGGCAAGCCAAGACGTGGACGAGAGTCAGTACCTCGGCTGCTTGTCTCACTACTGTCGTGAGAAGTCTCATCCCAATCGAATTCACTGCTAGCACGACCCCGCAGATCTGAAGGGGTCACAGTCCCTGAGCTACTCTCTCCACCTCCTACACTCCCTCTCTCTCCCACCGCTCCCTCCATTTCTTTGGTACGCATGGAGAGGTGACGAGAACAGTAGCCACGACGCTGGGACTCTTTCATGCAGCCTTCTCGTGAGCACAAGCGGCGCCACTGCTTCCCATTGAACTTCTTTCGGATTCCATTGGGTGTACAAACCACATCGCCTTTCTTGTATTTCTGTTGGGCAGCTGACAATGGTGTCCTTGATCTTGAGGAAGAAGCAGAAGAAGAGGCAGAGCTCCCTGGAATTGGGGTGGAGGTCTGTGAAGGTGTTGGAGTCTTTTCCAGAGGTGTCAGAGAACCCCTGGAACTGGGGGAAGGAGGCACAGAGGGTGGCATAGGGTGAGAGATCCCCCCATCAGACCCTAAAACTGTAGGTGAAGGGGTGGGCTGCGGACTTCCTAAAGAAGTCCTGGCGATGCCTCGCACCACAGTAATGGGACTTGGATACCCAGGAGGTTTGGAAAGAATTTGTCTGTGCTGATTAGGCACACCTGCTTTTGGTCCCCCTGAGACTACAGGTCCTCCACCATCTCTGAGTGGTGCCATGTTAAGCCGCAAAACCTCCATGTCCACCTCTGGAGTCTGCAGTTGCTTTCGCTCGTGTTCTCTTTCTCTGACTCTTTCCCTATTCTGAGTTCCATCATCCTCCCTCCTAGTTGCTAAACTAAACATATTGTTTGCTACCATAACAACTGCTGGTGAAGTGGAAGATGAAAGATGTGTGCTTCCAAAGTGATGAACCCCTGTGTCTGGAGATGGGAATCTGCAGTTCTCCCTGGGAGGACCTGCACTTACCAAATCCATTCCCTCACTTAACTGACATAGCTCTCTCTCCACTTCTATCTCCTCCCTGTGCTCTCTCTCCTCCCGTTCTTTCTCTCTCATAACCCCATCCCATGGTGGAACAAGGAGGCGCAAGTTCTGGCGGGTAACCCATACAGTCTTTGCACTTGATGTCTGTTGCATCTCCTCATTGCTGCACCTCTCTTTCTCCTGCTCCAACTCCTCCTGCAAAAGCACCATGTAGGGGCAAGCTGAATGAGAGTCTACCTGAGCAACCACACCTTCTCTGTACCACTCTTTACCTTTATCTCCTCCATAAGGCACACAAACACGCGTCCCAACCTCCACAAGTTCATTTCCTGGGGGTGGGGCGTCTAAAATGAGGTCAATGGGTTGGTGTGGGTGACTTACTAATGTATGAAATGGATATGACAGCAGTGTCCCCTCCCCATTAATCTGCAACTCTACATTCAGCTGCTCTCTACTGGAGCCACGCACCACACCACAGATAAATACATATTCCTTGATCAGTTTCTCATCTTCTTTTAAATTACTTCTTGTTCGTCTACGTGCTAGCACCCTTTGGTTTTTCAGTCCTTTAGCTAGTGCTTCAGCTATTTTTGCAGACCCTCCCTGCTCAATTTGTGTGTGTTTGGGGGACAAGAGGACAGACAGGGTTGAATTGTTGGAGAGGTTGAATCTTCTTGACGCTCTTACATGGTTCCCTGAATTTAGCTGCACACAGGAGGGCTCAAGGACCTCCAGATCCACAGAGTGTTCACTGGCTGTGTCTGTGGATGATGAGCGCACAGAATTTGGGGCTTGCTCCCCATATCCATCTACTTCCACCATTTGGACCACCTTTTCTCCTGGCGGCACCTCACTTTTTAACATATCACCCTTAGATCTGTCTCCTTTTGGAGTTTCTGTGCTTGCTATTTTCCCCATTTCTCTCCTATTATTCCCACTATTGTCCAGATCAGAAATATCTGCTTTAACTAAATCATTTCTGACCACAGGAGTAGTGCTCTGAGAAATGGAGTTGTGTGTAGAACTCAAATGATTGCTATGAACAGTGAGTTGAGCTACAGGGGTTGAACTGATGGGAGAAGTACTGAAAGCTTGATGCTCGTACATGTATTTCTTCTTGGGCACCCTGGCTTTGAAAGTGGCTGTTTTTCGACTGGAGGGTGTGGTGGAAGTATGGTTGGCACTCAAAGAGTTATTTTTATTCAAACTGTTGGCTGTAGTATTTGTGTTTTGTGTATTGCTAGCAATGCTGTTTGCATGTTCGTTGCTACCTTTACTGTTTGTGCTAGTAAAGTTTTGTGTGTTTGTGTTACAGATGTCTGTGCTATTACTATGTGAATTTTCATGTGCGTTGCTGGCTATCTTGATTGAGTCTGTATTATCTGTTAAACTGTTAGTGTTAACGTTCCTGGGGCTTTTTGCCTTATTCACTATTACTGCGTTCTCTTCGGATTTTGATGTTTCCATTGTCCTTTCTCTTATTTGCTCTTTTAACCCCTCACTGTATAGGACATTGCTACTCTTGATATGATTGTCCTGAGAGCTATCTTCTTTGGATGGAGTGTATTTCTGGTGTGAAGGTCCAGGCGGTGTTGTCTGTGAATGTCCTTCAAGCTTGCCCCCTCGTTTTCTTGCTCCTTTTGCTCTTGTCGATAAAGGAGAGCGTCCTCTCTGTTTCTTTGGTGGCCTCATCTTTTTTAGTTTGGCAACTATTTCTTTCTCCCTTTTTTCTTCTTTCTTTTCTCCTGTTTAATTGGCTCTTTTGAGGTTGCTTTTTCTTCTCGTCACAACAACCTGTAACAAGAAAGAAAAAAGTCAAGGAGAAACAAATATATAGACATTTCCTTGTTGTCAATATAGAGTAATTAGGAAGATACTGCTCCTTGTGTGTGAATGTGTCTAAACAGTAGTGCTGTGTACACAAAAAGGTTAAAAAAGTATTCTAATATTTATTTTTAAGCAGATGTTTAGATATCAAAGTTATTTAAATAGCATACAAAAAAGTCCACAGCAAAACAGCAGACCACGAGTGTGCTTACGATTAACGCAAGCAAGTTTCACATGCAACAACAAATTTAAAAAAGAATATTTACAATGAAGAAACCTTCAGCAAAGGACACACTCTCTCCAGTACACCAAGTACTTTTCTGAAAACCAGGCTTGATGATCAAAATGTATTCATGTACAGTTAAAATGCTTTGATGCTTTGACAGAATAATTGTAATGATTGAAATACACACTGGAAGTTAAATGGTGTGCATGTATATTAAGTCTTCCTAAATATTTTTTTTCCAAGCTTAAACCTGTGCTGTAAATTTCTATGCCGTATGGGAAAAGTACATAACGTTTTATTTTGTTAAATTTGTAGGTGAAGGATAGTGTTATAGCATTTTTAAGTCAAGGTTACAGCATTCCATTGAAGGCAATTTTTTTTTTTTCATTTATTACATTTAAATTGGACATTTAAAAAAAAAAAATAAAGATTCATCTGTTTTCCATTAGTACAAGAGAAGGTGGTATGTGGTGCATAAATGGTATAAATGCCATTTTCAGGGAGAAAGTCACAAGGGCCCATAAGAAAGTATATCCACATCAGTAGGAGAAACAGTTTAATCTATTTAATTTTGGTACATTATACATTTTCAGAGTGACATGCATTAGCTGACACACATTAGCCCCCCCCTTCAAAAAACTAGACTAAAATAAATTCAACATAAAAATCCCTGAATTTTATCCCAAAATTCCAAAATCAACATAACCGGATTTGATAGCATATTTAAGCCCTGGATTTTGCTGCATTAGGCAAGACAGTGGTTACTCTTCTTCATGTTGGCAGCCATGGCGATAGAAAAACAAATTTTGTATATGCCTGTTCTTAAGTGTCTTCAAATTAAAAAAGTATCAATATAACATGGGTAGATCTATATACTTTAACAGTCTAAATAACGATAATAATAAATAATTTGTCAAAAGTGCTTTTTGTCATAAGTGAATACTGTAATAATAATAATAATTTGTCCTAAGACGTAGAGATATGCCAAATCAACAATCAATGTGTGCACAATTCATTGTGTCTCATGATTGTGATTTTTGTGTGAATATATATCTCAAAATCAAAAGTCTGCATATCAAAATGATGTGAGGGGGATCCATAGCACCCATGTGCATAAAACGGATTGGGATTCTGTGGATACCTCTGTGTACTTCTTTTCCCATACCCACATTACAATATCACACACTCAAAACAGACATATTTAGCATCTGCTGTCACCCTGCAATACACAAACATGAGGAAAATCAGGCTGAGAATTCAGCAAGAAAAAAAAACACATTCCTTCATCTATACATAAAATACATTTTAAGCCAGCCCCCCTTTACCAACCTGTCCTTATTCATTCGTACACAGAAACACGTGTGTGAAATCACACTCCTTTACACTCAATTTCTCACTCTCTCTACTATTCCACACTCCCACCCACTCATGAAAAAATCTGCAAACAGACACTCCCACACAAACAACACACGCACAGGATTTTCCTGTGAGAGATGGCTTTAAAAGGAGAATTGGGGAATTCTTTGAGTCATTCCGAAAGACACCCCACCCACCGTTCCTACTGACCTTAAACTGTTTATTTGCAATGGAGAGAGATTTCCTTCCTGGTTACTACATGAAATATTATACAGAAAACAATGTCATTAGGCTTAACTCAAAATTCAGGATCTTCTTTTCATCACATTATAAAAAATCTGTCTTTGAAATTTCAGAAAATATGTTTGGCTAGTGGTTAATGGTTAGTGTGACAACATGTTATTTTAGTAATTGCAAAACAATTTTAATTACTTGGATGCACATATCAGAATATAATGTATGAGTCAGCAATCAAGCCAAAATTTAGAGTAAATTCCACTATTATCAGCTTTTTTTCTGACCTCAGTGTAGGTTGGTAATCTAATATCATGTTTTCCCCTTGTATTCCCCCTGATGGGGAGTCAGAAAGTTTTGGCAAAGTTAGAACCATAAAGAATGTGTGAGAGTGTCTTTTTGGACAGAGAGATCAAAAAGAAATGATTGTAAGTAAATAATGGCAAAAACTACCCAAGGGCCAGGCCTGATCTACACACTAAGAACATTTAAATTAAAGTAATTAGGCCTATGTGGTAAAGAAACTATGACTCATGCTACATGATCGATCTTCAAAAAAAAAGAAAGAAGATGCCACAAATGTTTGCTGTGCTCACTGGCAATTTTACCTCAGTATACTGCTTTACTACACATTTCTGTAAATTCACAAAAACAGTATTCACAATAAATTATATAACATACAAATCATGGTGTAAATCTTTGAGCCACAGTTGGTTGTGTTTCACATGGTTGTATAATTTGCTAACATTATTCTAGAGGTTTATATTCAGTTAGAGTCACCCAGCATACCAATTAAATTTAATGAAAAAGTAAAAACAATAAAGCAAACACACAATAAAGTCTGTAAAAAAAAACAATATTTATTAACATTCATGTTAATAAATTTTGTTCTTAAAAGTGAAAGCATAACTGCAATATCCTAAGCAATAAAGCTATAATATGATTGTAAGTGTATCATAATCTTTTACGCAATAAATCCTGAACATGCCTTGTCTTCCAAGTCCTTGGTCTATTAATATATAATAAGCGAAGTTGTTACTTAACTGATGTAGAGACAACATGACCCTTACGTTTGTATATAATTTAGTACTGCAAACGATTTTTCAACTTCTTGTTTATGGCTGACAGAATTCAACAAATTATGCCATGCCCATGATCTGAAAATTTATCACAGCAATTTGAAATGTACCATGATCATATATAATTTTCTCAGCCGTGAAGCTTGAGCGTGTTGTTAAAAAGTGTTGCTACGTTTGCATAAATTCAGAGATCCCTGCAGCTTCTAGAAATTCCTGCTCAGGAAACTGAAAACCCCATAGATGATGTCAAACTGCACACCCTACAATCTGGAAAACATGTGACCCTTTTACTTTTACTTGATCACTATTTATCCGAAGATTTACTTCTCATGAATTTGAACCACTGATAATTACCAGGAAATTACATTTGATAATTAAATCACTATCATCTCAGGCCTCCCTTGGTATTTCATAGAGAAGAATTTTGCTTTTCAAATCTGCATTAACTAGATTAAATGAACATGCTGGACAACTTGCCAAGTTGCAAGTGATAATAAAACTAGTAATAATGCTGTAATACCACAAGTTAGCTTGTCCCTAAGTTATATGCATCAAGTTTAATGTAAATGTTGAAATCTATTTTATTGCTTTGATGTCATTCAGCCGTCAATAAAATTGGACCAATAAGTTCTTATCTAAATATATATAATTATTAGACTGAGAATTATTAATTCAAGGTGGTAAATAGGAAAAATGAAAAATGCAGGCTATGCAGGATTCTTTCAAATATATTATAGAATTCTAGTCTAACTAATACAGGAATAACAACATGAAAAAATCAAACATGAGACTACAGCAATCTGTGATATGCACCTATGTGTTAAATGATAAGTAAACAGATTAACACATTTGGAAAATAATTATATTTTACAAATGATTAACATTTATACATTCAGACATTTATTTTGTGCAACAGCAGTTGTGCAAAACTACACGCACGCACTTTCAGCTAATCCTTGGTCCACTTCCCGTAACTGTGACAGCTCTACCTCCGATGTATGTGACTACAGCTGGTCAAACGAAGCCTCAGCATTTTGGATATTAGCATTATACCTGTATTAAAGGTCTAACTAAAGCAAGAAAATCTCTGACGTCAGCCATATGACAGAAGCCCAATCCAAGCACACACTCTGAGCGGAGTGTTTTCAGCTGAAACGTTGCTGTGTTACATGAGTCTATGTGAACATCGTTGTAAAACCTGCCGTCCTCATCCTCAGGCCAACAACTGCTGTTCATTACAACCTTAATCCACTTCAAAACTATATTTGACTTCAATTGATAAATGGACAAGAGACTTTCAGCTGTCACTGAACAACTACCTTGATCCTAAAAGGTCAAATGATTTTATTTCAGAATTAATAATAAATATTTCCTGTTCATAAGGCTCAACGAATCCATTTGCTTTTCCTTTTCATTCACAGTCATTATGCACAGAAGCTATACATTTATTAAGGTGAATCAAATGAGCCAGAACATATTTCAGTTCACCCAGATTAAAAGGTGGTATTATAAATTTAATACTGAGCGTTAAGCCACTGTGATTAAGAGCGATATTCCACAATGATCTATTTTTTAAAAAAATGTAAAGCCTAGAATATACGATGCGTCACACCAATGCCAAGCACAAACACACAAGATCACACATACACACACACACTGCTGACGGTGAACCAGTTGTCAATGGAGCAACTGTTTGTGTTAAAGACTTTGCTCAAACCAAAACACAACCATACATCTATACACTGTTTCCCCTCAGGGGTCAATAAAGCACCTATCTTATATATTAATGTGCGACAGAAAAGGGGGACACAGACTCACACGCAGTGGTGATGCCAGTATGCCAGCCTGTCACACTACTCAGATTTAATTGGAGAATGTCTTACAGTGCATCGCTCCATCGCAGTGTTACGAAGCAAAATAAACATGCAATAAATGTAGATTACCAAATAAACAAAACAACAAAAACAACCCACGACAGTGCCATACACCACAATGTGTGCAATTTTCAAGTCAGCGATCTGCCCACTCCAAACAACACATTGCGTATCGACACTGATTTTGTGCTCATTCACAGATTGTTCTGCAAATGTGCATTCTGGGGCATACAGAAGGGTGCAGGACTGCAGCAGTGCAGTGTCGTGCAGCTCAGGGGCATGCATGGGTGCTATGACTTCCTTCCTCCCCAAGCCCAACCATTTCCAACTGAATTACCTGCTTTATTTGGACTTTAAAGTGGGTCACCAAGGGGGTGTTACAGTCACACACATGAAACAGCAAAAACATGGAGAAACTCAAGACGAGTGCACAACAAGGAGCATCAGGGACACATGCCACACTCTTTGAAAAATCAGCAGCCGTGCAGTTTACCATTAAAAAAATCACTTAGAAATCAGCAGCTGAACACTATCTATAAAGCGCGTACCAGACAAGCTGTATGGATGCTGAAGCAGTATATGGAGTGAGTGACGTAGACGAAAGGCTGCCCAAAACAACATCCTATCAACACTCCACCACCATCAGTCAGACGTGGAAGAATATCACACATTTATCCAACATAACCCAAAGGAGCTAAGGTGCTCAGTGGCAAACATCTACCATTACTAAAAGCATGCAAAGTGGCACACATGACCTGATGAAAAATGAACTGACGGATGGTGTTAATGCAGGCAAACTGAGCCATCATTATGGAGACACTCTTTAACAGCAGAGTGCAACATATTTACATGCATCTCTGAAGATGACAAAATCTCAAGAGTGTGTAACATGAAAAACCCACTGGTGTCAACACGGCTCTATTCAAGGAGGCCCGTTAGGACTGAATGATACTTTTAAAATATCAATTACAATATTAACTGATTACAAAACTGCAGTTTGGATGAAAGGCTCTTTTATATTTCTATAAGGACGTGAACTGGACTATAAGGCGAGCCGATGAAATAATGCACAACAATAAAAAGCGTACCGTCAGAATGCGCACGAAAGCCGCCGGTGGTAGTAGTAGTACTCGCAGCGCTTCGCAATGTCACGGGAGTAGTACTATGCCAAGGACTCGCAACAGCTAAATTAGACAAGACCTTGTAAGACAGTAAAAGAAAGCTTTTAGACGTGTTCAAACACACCCGCACTGACGCGCAAAAACACTACGCAAAGGTTGTTCATGTCAATAAAGACGTACATGCAGCAAAAGTTGCAAATTATCCACCTTTGTGAGCCGTCCTAGCAGAGAGCTGATGACAGCGCGTGTAGTAAGTCCGAGTAATAGCGTCAGTTACGGAGTAAAGTATTAATTTGTTTGTTTTTACTCTGGCGCGTGACGCTCGCTGGTACTGTAGGTAGAGCAGTCCTTCAGTGCGTAACGCAGCGCGCGAGCGCCAGTCTGCTCTGTTCAAGTTACTCAAACTCATGCCATTCAGTCCAAACAATTCAGAAAGGGAGAACTTAATAAATTACCCAAAAGCTTGGTTTGAACGCTGTCTTTAAAACATTTGACAAAGTTTAACTCTGCATCCCCACCCCCTTCCTTCTTCTTGCTCTAGGTCCTTCCTTGATATTTTAGCGAGCTGTTTTGTTCTCCATTTGTCGTTTGCACACAACACTTGTGTCGGGTTGTCACTAATATTAGCGGTGGATTCGTTTGAGTAATAACTACTTACCAAAACAGCAGAAATACTTATGAGGTAACCGATGAATTCACGGTGCAATTGCAGATGGGCTCTGTCCTGTCGTCTGAAGTGGCTAGCAACGTCCATCCACGTCTTCTGTCTGTCGGGAATTTTACTTTATATCGGTCCTCCGTAAAACATCTTTGACCCCCACCCAACAGCAACTCAGACAGGGATTAAAAACTATATGAATCCCTTTTCCACTACAGTCACAAAATGGTGAATGAACCACTAACAGCTGGCCCGCCTGGCCAATCAGAGCGCACTGACAGATGCAGTAACCTATGAACGTGCCTGCTCAAATTTAGAGGCGTTTCTCAGTGGTTTAATCCATTTGATTGACAGGCGCTTTGGACCAATCGCAACGAGGCTAGATACCAAGCCGGCGCTCGCTCCAAAAGTTACAGTATCCAATGAGAGCGCTGGGAACCATAGGAACAGGGTGTGGGCGGGCACTAGGGAAGTGTTCAAGAAGCGCTGGCCAATAACGCGATACGAGTTTTCGCTCTCTAAATAAAGGTGCGTGTTTACCACAAACGACAGCGCAACACTTTATCCTAAAACCACTAGTTTTTCACTTCCCCCGAACGGAATGTTTCTAAACAAAAAACTCGTTTCAGTTTTAATACGGGTTGCTATATTAAACAAATTTAGTCATCTATTAGGATGAAAAGAAAGGTAAAGTCACTAAACTGATTCGTTTAATCACAATAAAGCCCCCTTATACGGGGTCCCTAACTAACCATTTCACTTTCACACTACTGTGCTTGTGAATACGGGATGCACTGTTGTCGCTCTCGCTCTCAGTTTTTTCCACTCTGCCTCGCTTTTCTCTCAGCAACAGCCCCTCACCTCGTGTGCGAGAGCCAATCGCTGCGCCGCATTCCGCTGTCTCTAACGTACGTGCCGTTGTGCCCCGCCCCATCCATACAACGCTTGCAGGATTTTGGAGGTGACGTCATCGTGCCGCTGTGTGATTGGCCAGAAGGGTCGCGTCGACGAGCCAATGAGCAAACTCAGCGATGAAGTCATCAAGCATGTTGCCACCAGCTGGATGAAAGGGGCGTGGCCTGACGTACTCGCCTAACCCCGTGCTTGATGCGTAGTAGGACAACATACTAGTGACTGATGAAGCGATATAAGCGATATATTTTAAAACACGCCGGGAAAATAACTAGCATACTTGTAAAATATTGTTCAAATACAAGTACTGTTTTGTTTTTTTAAAACGTAGCTCATCCTAGCGTATACTGACGCATTGAAGCGTACATCTAAATCCATCGAATGAATGTTCGTAGTGAATTTCTTTTACATAATCGCTGTTGTAGACAGAATCAAGTACTCTCAAGCGCCATCCTCAAATGTTAAAGCAATGTACAGCGACCTCTGTTGGTTTTATCTTGATAAACACAAAATTGTAAAACTATAAACATACGTGAATGCGCCACTGTGTGGTGGCTTTTGGTTATTCAAAACACTAAGAACAAGGTTCTTCACTTTTCATTGATCAAAATGAAAATGGAGAATTTAAAGTAAAGCACCTTTGTAGTACTCAAATGTCATACCCCCTTAATAGCACTTCTTCTCCCCAGAGCCCTGCCCTTTGACCTGACCCCCTCCCCTTCTTTCTTTTGGCTCTGTAGTGCTGTCAATCTGCTGTCATACATCTATCCCTCTACCCTACACTCCCACAGAGAACCGCATTCCCTCCTCTACTTCTCTGAAATGCAGACGACGACTGAAGTGATAACAGAAGTAAAAGGGAGACGACAGACAGAGAATGTGACAAAACAAAACATGACAGGGATGATGAGATGAACCAGAGGCAGAAATATAATCACAAGTTACATCTGAATCCCACAACCGGTCTATTGAAGATTTTATTCAGTCAGTGCTCATAAAGAACATTGATTTGAATGAGTAGATGCTTACTGATTAAGTTAAATAAGTAGTGGATACAAAAAGTTACTAGTAAACAAGGTCATCAGACAATGTCAAGTTCAAAATTCACCTAAAATGGTCCATTTGAACCTGTTCTTGCACTAAGTTACATCTCTGTGTATGTTTTCTCTTTCGGTTTGCTACTTTCACCTTCACAGACACTTAATAAGAAAGCAGATGCTATGAAGTGGAGCACTGAACTAGACAAGAAGTGATACATATGTGGACCCTCATAACACACTCATAATAGAAGTTACAAAATGTTTACATTGTTTATCATCAGATTATGCCATTCTTATTCCCCTTAAAACTAGATAATAATAATTGTTTTATTTAGCAATATTATTTACATGTACTTTCATATTTAGAATACATATATAATTTGTATGAGCAAAAAGATTTGAGTGATGTCTCCAAAAATAACACTTGTAAAACACTTGTACTTCTGCTTTTCAGACAGCAGAGGTCAGTCTTAAAGAGTCTATGTTATATATCATATCAACAGGCTGGGTACACATTAATTTAAAAAGAACTTCTGAATTGCTTGTGGTCATCTAACGCATATTGCATTGCATGCGATTATACTTTTTCTCTTTATTTTATTCTTATATGTATTTAATTGACTTGTTAGTAGTTTTTGTCATGTTTGCACTGCATCAGAGTGTAGATCTACAGATGTGTGGGCTTCCTGAGATGCTAGTTGTTGCATTTTCACCAAAAAAAAAATACTCACGAAACACAAGTAGCAGCTTCTACAAAACTCTGGAAAGGAGATTCTACTTGTAAGACTAAAATGGACGCATTTGTGTTGTAAAAAAAAGTTGCAGAAACCAGATGGCTTTTAACCAGTTTAATTGACCCTGATTACATTTTAATTACAATTCTGAAAAAGAACACAAAAAATGAATAAAGGAGGAATTAAAATGTTACATCATGGTATTAAAACCTGTTATTATGAATTATGGAACCACAGAAATAAATTTTGAGAAAGAAAGTGAGAGTGATAGAGGCTTTTACACAATAAAACAATACACAATATATCTTTTAAAATCATACAATCCCCCGATGAAAAAAATTTACAAGAGCAAGAAATCAGTAACACTACAAAATAACAATTACATGACGTGACTTGAGCTCAGATCGTAAGCCTGATCCTCCCCTGAATGCCCTTCCTCCATCCTATATCTCTCCACAATAACCACCTATATTAAAGTTACAGTTTTACGTTAATTTACAAAATTTTAAATGTTACACTAAACACACTGTCGGGATGCTCGTGGGAAGGCAGGGCTGGGGGAAACATTCTTAAAAGGATCTCTTACAGTATTGTATACAATGTTATCATGACTACAGCATGAGGAGAAAATGTCAACAAAATAATGATAATAACTAATAATAATTAGGATGAACAGCAACATTGACATCAGAGAGAAGATAAACATGAGCAGTTCAGGTGAAAAACAAAACAAAACAAAACATCATTTGCCTTGAAAAAGTGACATCCTGGGATAACCAACGAGAGTAGCCTAAGAGAAAACGAATAACTTCCCTCCTAAAGAGAAACAATGCACTCACTTTGTGCCCAAACTAAAGTTTACAGACCGCACCGGTCAATACTGCTCACCCCATCTCAAATTTTATTCAATTTTGAGGTATGCCGGGCATAAAACAAGTGCACCCTAGTTAAAGACTTGACTCGTCGAATAATGGAGGAGGAGATCTTAAACATAATCAAATCTGAATAAAGTGGGAATAAGGCAGCTAGAAAGAGTCCAAAACTTTGAGGAGGTGACACCATTGCCAGTTCAATTTTGTATTATCTTAGGTATTATAGACACTTCAGCCATGATATAACTCCTTCTTGTCACTGGAAAACCATTATATTATGGCTAGTGTCCATTGATGTCTCAAGTCCTGTGCTCAACTTCCACAGGGCTTCAGTGCACACAGGTTTATGAGGTTCATAATGCAAGATTTCAAAAGAATTACAGCCTTGGGTGTGGTGTGACATACATGCACAGAGACCTGCAGCCTCTGTCAAACACACACACACACACACACACACACACACACATCAGTTGTGGCAGTAGGAACAGGATGTTGAGGAGGTGCGTGCTGGTTAAAGAACCGAATGTGCCACATCATCTGTGGTGCAAACCTCTCGTGCTAGCTTTGTTAGAGTCTTGTGTACAATTTAGTCTTTCACTCCTCTACCCCACCTTTTATTAACGTGATAAGAAAAGCAACATTTTCCTCCCTTACCCAAAAACTGATATATCTGTTAATGCTATGCTTTCCGTTTATAGTATGTGTAACACATAATATATAAAGGTATATTGAGTGTAT
This sequence comes from Spinibarbus caldwelli, assembly GCA_039654775.1. Classification (NCBI taxonomy): domain Eukaryota; kingdom Metazoa; phylum Chordata; class Actinopteri; order Cypriniformes; family Cyprinidae; genus Spinibarbus; species Spinibarbus caldwelli. The sequence continues at coordinate 16,130,291 of CM077227.1, forward strand.
ACTGTTCTTTTTTAAGATTTTTGTTTTTCCTTTTCAGACATGCTTTTAAAACAAGGCATAAGAGGCAGTGTGTGTGTGTGTGTGCATGAGAGTGCGACTTCTCAACATGCCTTCTACTGTCTTTCTATACTTAAGTTAGTATTTAAATGTTGCGATTACGGATTGAAACTGCTATTTCACCTCTCCCCAATAGTAAGATCTCATAGGGGTTTATATGCTTGAAGGACTATGGACAGTTAATCAGGACAAAAATCAGCACTTGGTTCTAAAGGGTACATCATCAAGTGCCAAAATAGTTAAATATTGAGTCCCAGTTGGTCTAGTATCACTACAAACTTGTGTGTGTGTGTGTGTGTGTGGGATGCTGGTTTAGTTCACAATAAAGGACTTACTATACAAGGGAAGCTTGTTATAAGCTCCCGAATGTGTATTACCTTCAGACTGTCATTTTAAAGACTAACCAACTAAGAAACTAGCCGTTTAAGAGATTTAGGAGTATGGTCTCTGAACCGCATGTTACGCCCGAGTCATTTCGTCCCCAACGGAATGAAAGAGATTCAGGTATGGTCCCAGAAGGAAAGAAAGAGAGAGAGCAAGAGTTTTAAGGTGAGCTGTTTTGGATAGAAAAGGAAAGGAGGGAGATATCCTGAGAACTTACACACAGGTAGATTTCTGAAATCAAACAAATCAGACACACGTTTCATACAGGGAATAAGAATGGGATCATATCTGAGTGTGTGTGTGTATATATGTGTGTTGAGGGATTTTGTCCCTGAGGGTTCGGACTTCTGACCAGGCTGGTTTTAGAACAGTGTCTGTTTGTGACTTTCTGTGCATTTGTATCCCACCACATCACATCGAGACTGATCACAGTCTGTCGCTGAGGAAAATAATGCTGGGCAGCTGGATAAGAAGATCAAGTCCCTTGAACCAGGCCAGTCTTTCTGAGGGTCGTCTCTAGTTGTCTTTGTGGGGTTTTGAGGGATAGCTCACAGGCACTTTGCAAAATAAAATTCTCTTCTAAAAATATAAAATATTTTCTAGTGCCAAAGGTCAAAGTTCATGACTCCTGAGAGTCGCTGGGGCACGTGGGTGAACTCATTCCTCGTAACGGTCACGGTGAGATGTACTGGAACATGTGCTGGCGAGCCCCTCGGCTGAAGCTGAGGGCGGCAGGGGAACGAGGGTAACCTGGGGAACGGGATTCGATTAAGCAAGGGTCAGTTAATCTAAGTGTGCAGTGTATGTATCAGTATTACTGTTGTCAGTATCAGCAGTCATTGATCTAAAAAGAGTCACGTGTGAGTGTGGGTCCATCAGCAGTTGTAGAGTTGTGTATCAGCAGTCGTCTACGTGTGTCGATGCGTATCAGCACTCCTTGTTCTCCAGTGACAGCTGTGCCGTGGCTCGGTGGAGCTCGGCGCTAACTCTGTGATGAGCGAGAGGAGGTGGGCTCTCTGCCTCTCCACTCCCACTTCCGCTGCCGCTCTCCTCCACCATCCCGTTCCTCTCTCTCCCCCTCTCCTCTCCTCTCACTTTCTTGTCCTCCGCCTCTTCCATGTGCTGGTCCTTGTCCCAGCGCCGTTTGAACCGGAGCTTCAGTGGGATACACTGGGAGTTGGTTTGCGGTAGCCCGCCGGAGGCCAGCTGCATGTCCGCAGGCTCCACGGGTTCGCTCTTCACAACGGTGTTACCACGCCGGCTATCACCTGAGGAAGAGTTGGGAGGGATGAGGAAGGCTGGAGGGGCTGGGGCTTTGAACACTTCCTCCTCCAAGTCCTCATCTGTGTGGAGAGCGGCATCAGTGCCGTTGGGCTGTTGGTGCTTTTGGCTGTGAGGATAATGATTATGATGATGATGATGACGGTTTTTATGGTAGTGAGAGGGGAAAACGTCAAACTCTTCATCTCTTTCATCAGCTTCTTCATCACTGATGTCAGTCACTTCGACTTCCTCTTCTGATTCAATGTCAGATATGGGCTCAACCTATAGAGAGAGAAAGAGTGCACACGTGTCAAAACAGTGTTGGGTGTTCCTGACTAATTTTCATGAATTTTCCAGTTGTTTCTGATGACTGGAATTAGTTTTGTTCTAAAGATCATATTCAATTTCAAGGCAAAGAAATAATTCATAACTGAGCATAACCAGCCTGTATAAAATGTTATTTCTATTAGTTTTCCAGGCCTGGAAATTACACTTTTGAAATGACCTATTTTTAGGTTTTCTAGGACTATGGGAACTCTGACTTTAGGTCTGTTAAGATGAAGCATCACAAAAGTTAAACAGAGATAGTTTTTTTTATTATTATTGTTTTAGTCAGATTCAATTTTTTTTTTGTCATTCCCTAAAAAGATTAGATAGATTAATGGGCTGGTGGCCATTGGTCAAGGAAGCCCTCAAAATATTTCAATAGTTAAATATTTTCTGACTTGTCAAGCAAATATTAGAGATGTACTGCTTTAATTTTAAAAATTATTAAGCATGTTGAACTTTTGGAGTCGGTGTGAACAGCCATCAGTATGTTTACGTATACTTTAAAAGTTTTGCATTTCGCTGTGAACACTTTAAAGGGATAGTTCACTAAAAAATGAAAACAATCTGTCATTAATTACTCACCCTCATGTCGTTCCAAACCCATAAGACCTTCATTCATCTAAGGAACACAAAGATATTTTTGATGAAATCCAAGAGCTTTCTGACCCTGCATAGACAACAACGCAACTATCACGTTCAAGGCCCAGAAAGGTAGTAAGGACATCATTAAAATAGTCCATGTGACATCCATAATTTTTCAACCGTAATTTTATGAAGCTACGAGAATACTTTTTGTGCGCAAAGCAAACAAAAATAACTTTATTCAACGATTTCTTCTCTTCTGGGTCAGTATCCACCGCCATTCATGAGAGTACGACAACACATGCGTGTGATGCTGCTGACGTAGGAGCCGACATTCTGACGTAGAACCTAGATGCACTGTGACTTGTTTCAATCAGAGGAATGCACACGCATGCGTTATGATATTCTCGTGGACGTACGTCAAAAACTGTCACAGAAGAGAAGAAATCGTTGAATAAAGTCGTTATTTTTGTTCTCTTTGTGCACAAAAAGTATTCTCGTAGCTTCATAACATTACGGTTGAATCACTGATGTCACATGGACTATTTTAATGATGTCCTTACTACCTTTCTGGGCCTTGAACGTGTCAGTTGTGTTGCTGTCTATGGAGGGTCAGAAAGCTCTCGGATTTCATAAAAAATATCTTCATTTGTGTTCCGAAGATGAACTAAGGTCTTACGGGTTTGGAACGACATGAGGGTGAGCAAATAATGACAGATTATTCATTTTTGGGTGAAATAACCCTTTAATGCTGGATAATACTTCATGACTTCTGCCCATATTTTTGTCCTGATTTGCAGTATGGAGAGGCAATGCTATCTGCCGAAAGTCAGAGTCAGACTTTGGGCAGTCAGAGTTGACAGTTTTCACAGAAAATTGCGTAGTGTACTATGGGCACATACTCTGATTTTTTTTCACTTCAGACTGATTCCATCCAATTGAAGGATATCAAACATGTCTGATATTTTGAGCCAGTTTTAGAACACATTGTTTTCATTTGTCATGTGTCTTCAAGCAACGAGGCCAGAAGAGTTTCTTTGTGAGTTTGGAACGACTTGTAGTGTGTGATCCTCAGTCATTTGGTGTATGATGCCCAGTTTTTCTTTGTAACCATTTACAAAGTCAACAAGTGCTTAGTACTTTTTATAAGTTGCATAGTGCATTCCAGCCTTTAGTCCAACTGAAATCATACCATCCAATTTTTCTATAGTTCGACAAACAAAAAACAAGGAACAAAAACTCCAAGTAGCAGCTCAATTATAATGGTGCATGTGATTGAACAGAACATAATTCCTGATTACCTTAATCTTGGGCAACCCAGCGCTGTTTAGCGAGCCAGTTGAGGAGGAGTTGGACACCAGTCCTGATCCACTGGCTGAACTGAGATCACTCCCAAATGACAATGAGGAGCCCAGACCAGATGTAGATGTGGAGGACAGTGAGCCCTGTCGACCCTGACTGTCACGCTGTTTTCGGCCCAGTGGGGGAGGCTGGAGCTTGAACTTGAATGGAGAATGGTGCTGCTCCTCCCCCAGGTGATGGTGAATAGGGTGAGCGTGAGGCGGAGGGAGGCTGGAGTGATGGCTGTTGAGCACCGAGGGCCTCTCGGCAGGGCCGCGATCACAGCCCTGGTGTCCTGGCATGCCTTTGTCAGGGCGCTGCGGCTGAGGAACAATGATGTTTGGGTAATGAAAGAAGGCACGAGGGCTCAGGTGGTAATTGTAGATGCTCTGGGTGTGAGCCTGCAGGTAGGGCTGCATGTCCTCTGGGTTGAAGGAGAAGATGGAGCCAGGCATGGGCGACAGGGTAGGGGAGGGTGTGTAGGCCAAGTGAGAGCCTGGGGTCATGGAGAGCGCCGGCGAGAGAGGTGGTGCCAACAGACCTGGCCCTCCTGGACCGGGCAGAGGCGAGACGATGAACGGCGAGAGAGGCTCGGGATGAACCCTGTGTCCGCCAACCTCTGGCACTCGATGACCTCTGTGACCTCCTGGTGCACCGTACATCCTGAACATCGCCTCATGAGACAGACGAGGATGAACGGCACCTCGGAAACCACCTCCGCCTCCTCCTCCTCTCTCAGCCACTCTCTCCGTCACTCTCTCCTCTGCCGCACCTCCGTTCCCATCTTCGATCTCAGAGTTGACAGAAGTTCCATCACTGCAGTCAGAGACGGACCCACGGGCGATGCGGCGGCCGCTGAACATCCCAGGACTGCGCAGTTCCTCGCTGCTGGGGGACCGCAGCACCTCTGACACCTGCATGTCTGATGCAGTGGATGGAGGGAAACGGAAATGGGGACCTGTAGGCACTGGTGGAGCACTTTGAGGAACAGCCGCTCCTGCGGAGAGACAAACACACAAACACAGGTGGAGGTCTTCGTTGTGTTTTGAATTTTATTGTGTAAATAAACATATGTGATTTGTGTGTCCTTGTTTTGTACCTGCAGACCCCATGTCAATGAAAGGGTAGTTGACTAGGACCAGCTTGTTGAAATTGAACTTGTAGGTGAAGCGTTTTCCTTTAGTTTTATGTAGAATTCTCTTGTTGTAATAATACCTGCACAAAGACAAGCAGTGCATATTAGCCCACCCTGAAATCAAATTTAAACCTGAAATAAGGTATTAGGTTATTAAACAAAACTAATTGTTAAGATGTAAAATGATTAAGAAAAAATACAGTTTCTGCACTAATCGAATAATTAAATGTGTGACGTTGATGATGTAAAGTCTTTGTACAGACAGTCATATGTTCTTGCTTCCAGTGAAGCACAAGATGCTCTTTGGATCATTTCAAATCATCCTGGAGAACACGAACATCAGATCTGACACTAACTTGGAGTTCATGCAGCTTAGTTAGTGCTATCGAAAAATAGGACAAATTAAATACTAAGACATTGTCATTTAAATGTTTAAATGTAACTTTTTACAAATTGTTAGATAAATATAATATTTTAAATATATATTTTAAATATAATTTGCCAACAAAATCTGAAATTAATTAATTAATTTAAATTCAATTAAATAATAAATGTTTATATATGTGTATATATATATATATATATATATATATATATATATATATATCTGAAATAAATAAACGACTTAATTTAGAATAAAATAATTTATTATTTTATATATATATATATATATATATATATATATATATATATATATATATATATATATATATATAAAATTTATTTTTTTATATTAAATAATAAATTAAATATATAGCCACCAGTGCAGATTTTAAATTAATCTGCTTAATACAGGTACATCAAGAAACCAAGAAATATTTAATTATATTTTTGTATTTATTGTTAATATATTTTTATGTGTACATTTATGTGATGAGAGGTATTGTCAGGACATATCTGGTCACTCTAGTGCCTGTTTATATAACATTATAACCCACTGATAAATTCTCCTTTCTTAATCCCCTTATATAATCCCATTCTCTCTCTCTTCCTATCTATATATTAACCTTTGTCCTTCCCCAGCTCTTTACATAACATCTCTCTATTCCTCACAAACCTCCATCCATTTATGTAACTCCAATAGCGTTGCATCTTTCTTACAGACCTGCACCAGCGAGTGTGTGTTTGTGAATGCGCAAATCCCGGTGACAACGATTCATCTTGTACTTAATAACCTTTGAGCCACAATTCTCTGTGAATGACATGTTTCAGGGAAGATACTGACACTGAGCTTTTTGAATGCATAGAGGATATATTTACTCACCCTGCATGTGTGTGTGTGTTTGTGTGTATGTGAGAGAGAGAGAGAGAGAGAGAGAGAGAGAGAGAGTGAGTTCAGACAGTCTTGTCTGTAGAGATTAAGCTGAGACAGACAGACAGAGTCTTGTGGTCAGATGAAGACGTGAGCATGCATAAATGTGTTTGAATTGTGGTCAAAATGATTTGAGTTCTTTTTTTCAGGTTCAGACAAGCATTTTTTTTTTTTTAACGAAGTACGTGCTGTCAACCACCAGAAAAGAAAAACGTGTGACAATGGGCACGACAACATACGCTGAACGCACCTCCAATACAACTATTACCAAAGACACAGAAGTAAGCAGGTGATCAGTGATCATGTGACCCACGATAACACTCTGAGCCACACAGTGAGATATAAATATACTTAAGACAGCTGTGGATTAGCATGTCTACCAAATACACCAGCAGCAGCAGTGTTTGCATGGGTAGACATCCAGCTCACACAATCTACTTACTTCTGCACTGTCTGGCCGGAGGTGGTAACCTGAGCTTATATGACGGATGACAGATGAGAACGCAGAGGTGAGATGAAAGGATGCTCTAATGATGACATCCTGAACTGTGACGTTCCAATCAACAGGCCAGGCAAAGTAACACTTATTTCTGTGGTTGTCAGATATCACTGGTTCTTAGAAAAATTTCTCATGGTCACACAATGCCGTCGTTGGATATGCTTTCTATATAGTAAGCGGCTGGTTTCCCAAGGCAGAGGTTAAACGTACTTGAACTACAATAAGTTGTGCTTTCTAAGGTAAAAACCAGTGAATAATTAAAAACAGTATGTAACAGCTGGAGTTTTTCTGCATTTTTCTCAATATTATGATGCTCAAAGACATGATGTTCAGGTTTTACCTAAATCTATTTATTTTATTTTCAAAAATGCATTAAAAATGCAATTCATACATACAATAACCTATTCCGTGATGAGCAAGTTTTTAATTTCCAAACTCTCCTAAAATCATAATTGCAAAAAAAAAAGCCCAATTTAAGCATGGACTTATTCTAGAATTATTCTAGTTGATTATTCTTAGTAAATAAATTGTGACATTGTTAAAATATAATAATAATTAAAAAAACCCATAAAAGAATAGATTTAAAATATAGACCCTTATTAAAAAAATTAAGACTCTTATTTATCTTCTAAAATGTGACTTTTTTTGACAAGGCAAGGTTAGTTTAGGTTGTAAAATGCAACCCCCACAACATGTAATATTTATGAATAAATAAGTCGTGAAGCAAAAACAAAAAACATCTTACCTTTGCCTAAACACATTCGAAAACTTTTTTACTTTTTTTTTTTTTTTAAATTGATGATTAAGATGTTTACACTCAATTCAAGGTGTCGGGAAAAAATGTTATTAGTCTTTACTTTATGGTTATACCACATGACATTTTCATCATTAAATTTTTTAATAAAAACTTGACAATGTTGAAATGACAAAAGTTGACAATGGTATAAACTTTAAAAAATAAATAAATAAATAAATAAACCGTGAAACTTACTTGAAAACAAAGATTTCATCCACAAACTTGACATATTTTAAACTAGATTTTAAAAATAGTTGTCCTTTTTTAAATACTAGACACTTTTATTTGACCCTAAAACCTGCAAAAAAAAAAAAAAAAAAAAAAAAAAAATCACAAAAGGTTTCTTAATCAATATTTGTCTTGTTGTCAAGTAAAACAAGATAAGCAAAACTGCACAAGATAATGTGTTGTTTACAAAGAATATATCTTAAAGTCATAGTCTATGACACAGAACAGCATGTGAAAGAAGTGTTGCCCACCCCACACACATGACTGCATGTGCACCCACTCTCTCAAACACACTTTAAAGAGCATTTGAACTGACTTCAAAGCAGAAGAAAGGATTCTTTGAGCATCTGCATCTAATGGCAATGGCCCTCCTTCTGTCACACTCACTTACACACCTGTGAACCCACACGCTGGTGGCTGGTCTAACAGAAACACTGAACGCTGACCAACATTTTCAAAGGATAGGATAGAAAATGACCAAATTTTAACAGATGCAGACAGACTCATATACTCTGGTGACTAAATGACTTTAGGTGGTACAGTTGAGCAGGTTTCCAGGAAACAATCAGATTTTACTGGGTTAGGACTTGGATTAAACAGCAGATTATTAAAAGCTCTCAGAGTCAATATTCTGTGACTGACGGGAATATAGGAGCTAAACAAACACTACAGCGATTCCTGGTATTCGCAAATCAGGGCCTGAACAACACACTTTATAAAAGAGACAGAATGAAGAAAAGACAGAAAGAGTGGATGAGGATTATTAGTCAAATGCTAAAGAGGTACATTGTGCTGCTTTTTCCTGTCTTATGAGTACTTGTTGTGCTATATTTGTGAGGAAGAATTATTGAGGGCGGGGGGTGGGATCCTCACTAACCAGAAATATTATCCTTGCAAATTTCTGAAAATATCCTTGCAAACTTTTAAAAGATAGACACAAATGCCTGAGTATATCCCCACAAAATATAATTTTTAATTTATAAAAAAAAAAAAAAAAAACATACTGTACACACAAACGTCTAACATACCCTCACAAACTTTTATATATATTATTATATTAAGTTTGTATCATCTGAAAAGCTCACAAATTTAAATTTCCTTGAAAAAAAAAATAATAATAATAATTACACACACACACACACAAATGTCTAAAAAAGTCTAAAATATCCTTTGATCCTCAAAAACTCAGAAATGTCAAATGTCAAATATCCTCACAAACTTCTAAAAAAACCCCTCAAAAATCTGAAAATATTATTTTCTTATTCTTGTCTAAATATTCTTATTCTTTACCTAAATACATTCAAAAACATTTTACTTTTTTAAAAAACAAAATGATGATTAAGATGTTTAAACTAAATTCAAGGTGTCTAGAAAAATGTTATTAGTCTTTCCTTATGGTTACACCACATGACATTTTCATCATTACATTTTTTAATAAAAACTTGAAAACAAAGTATTCATCCACAAACTTGAAATGCTTTAAACTCTATTTTAAAAATAATTTTCCTTTTTTTTTTTTTTTTTAATATTAGACGCTTCTATTTGACCCTTAAACCTGCGAAAGAAAAAGAAGAAAAAAAAAAAAAAGAAATCACAAAAGGTTTCTTAATCAATATTTGTGTCCTGTTGTCAAATTTGTACCCAAAAGGTAATAAATAGGACAAAACCTCACTATGGGGACATTTACATTTTCAAAAAAAATTATAAAAAAAATACAATCATTTTAAAATCTAAATAGTTTTCTATTATTATTAGTATTTCTATTTTCACAAATGTCTACAACTAGAAGAAAAAAAAAAATATCTGCAAAATGTCCCCACAAATTCTTTAGGAAAAATCCTCAAACTCACAAATTTCTAAAAATCAACAGAAGTTAATGGGAAGCCCTCAGAAATATACGTTTACTGTATTAGTTCTACTTTTGGGGGCAAATTTGTCCCCAAAATGTTATAAATTGGACAAAACCTCATACTGACATTTACATTTTCAAAAAACTCACAAGAAATACTTTTGTTTTAAAATCTAAAGAGTTTTCTATTAAAGACAGGGTTATGGGGTGGTTTAGGTCTACAGTTCTTCTAATTAGCTTTACATAAACAACAGAAGTCCTCATTTAGATAGTAAATGTGTGTGTGTTTCTGAAGCGAGTGGAGAAAAAGTGAAGCGATGGGGTGGGGTACGAGTGGGCCTGTGTGGCTCTAGGGCGGATGGTAAACGGACAGTGAGATCCACTCCATCCATAAGCTCTATTGAGAAGCCAGAGATAAACATCATGTTTTGTACGCTGTGTGTGTTAGCGCGTATCTCCACCCACTGAGCTAATAAAGAGCTCATTCTGTCCCTGACAATAAGACCCAAAACTGCCCTCAAATACACACGCACACACACACGCGCATGTCGTCATCCTCCTCCAAACAAAGAGAGCTGTTGTAGGACAAGGCCTCTGACCCACTCTTTCCACAAGTACACACACTCACACACACACAGTCAATCTTAATCAAATCTCCAAAGAGTGAAGAAGAAATCATGGTCGGTCTCTTCAATCAACACTACATGGGTTCTGATGCTGATGACTGCATTGAGAACGTCTGATATCGAAATAACATCATAGGCATGTTTAATATGACGACAGACTTTGTCGAAGGGTTTTGATTTACTGAAGGGAAAAGTTTTAAGGAAGGTGCACGTCACCCTAGGGCACCATTTTGGAGAGTATCACGACGTGCACTTGATCTGAACGTAAACAACGTATGCGCGTGTTGCTGCTGACAGAACACGCATGCGTGTGCTTTGATCGGCACGTAAACATACGTTGTTTACGTCCAATTCAAAGCATGCGCATACATCGTGATACTCTCCAAAATGGCGCCCTAGGGTGACGTGGAGGAGACGAATTGTTGAATAAAGTTGTTATTTTTCTTTTCTTTGCGGACAAAAAGTATTCTCGTAGCTTCATAAAATTATGGTTGAACCACTGATATTACATGGACAGTTTTAATGATGTCCTTACTGCGTTTCTGGACCTTGAGAGTGGTAGGACCCTTGCTGTCTATGGGAGGGTCAAAGAGCTCTCGGATTTCATCAAAAATATCTTAATTTGTGTTCTGAAGATGAACGAAGGTCTTACGGGTTTGGAACGACACGAGGGTAAGTAATTAATGATATAATTTTCATTTTTGGGTGAACTATCCCTTTAATATTGTTTTACCTCAATGACTTTCATCATATGGTCACAATATCTTCTTTTAAGCTTCCCAGAAAAAAGAAAGTCATGGTTTTGGAATGATATGAAGGTTTATGATCGAATGTTTATTTTTGGATAAACTATAGGTTTAATGGATTCAGATTGGTCACATGACTAAACCTGGCACTCAGATGGCTTTGTAAAGTAAAAACTTAGCATGTAGCCGCTGTGAGTTTAAATAAACATGCTCTGGTGAGTTCTTTTGGGTCGGTTTTGACAAAAGAGGGACGAAATCTACTAAGGAAGGGAATGAGTATTTGGGCGTCTATCGCGCTTGGAGCCAGACAGGAAATGTCCTGACGTTCAGTGGAACATCAACAGCGGGACAATAGAATTCCATTTTTGCGGAGTTTCCACACGTATGTGGCAGGAAGGTGATGAGTCGAGTCTCAGCGGGCTGTCCACAAGAGCACATAATTGAAACAACACCCCGAACTCCATCAACATCAAGTCAAATTCCAGTCAGGATTAGAGCATTAGCCCAGACTTTAATACATGCCATAGAGTGGCCAAGAAATGTCTGAAAAGGAGCGTTTGTCCTGGAATAAAGGGACGTCACAAGCGTGCAGGGTTGAATGTGAAAGCCCTGTTGTGAGTTTGAGAAGTGTCAGATTGAAGGTATGAATCAGATGGAGGAGTAGAGTGTGGGATTGTGGGGTAGGGAGGCGGTGTAGATGTGGAGGAATTGCAGTGAGTCATTGACATCATGAAAGAAAAACGAATGGAGGAGAGGAAATAAGACAAAGGGAAAAAAGACGAGAGGAACAAGACCATACTGTCTTAAAGGGAAATTCAATGTAGTTCAAACAGTATTAACAGAAAATAATCACAGCTCATCCCTCAGTTTGTTTAAACAGTTTGTTTTACAGCATTTATTAATCTTAGTTCATGTTAATTTACACAGCTTGTATAAATAGAAATTAACATTAATGCTGTTTCAAATGCTTCTTCAATTATCTGTTACACTCAGATAAACATTAAAAATAAAAAAAAAGGTCTGGAGCCTGATTCACAAAACATTTTTAAGAAATTTCTTCTTAACTGCCATTTTCTTCTTATTTTTTAACTTAAAGGGATAGTTCACCCAAAAATGAAAACTCTGTCATTATTTACTCACCCTCATGTCGTTCCAAACCCATAAGACCTTCGTTCATTTTCAGAACCCAAATGAAGATATTTTTGATGAGATCTGAGCGTTCTCTGACCCTCCCATAGACAGCAAGGGTCCTAACATGATCAAGGCAGAGAAACGTAGTAAGGACATCGGTAAAACAGTCCATGTGACTTCAGTGGTTCAACTGTAAATTTATGAAGCTACGAGAATACTTTGTGCGCAAAGAAATCAAAAATGATGACTTTATTCAACAATTTGTCTCCTCTGAGTCACCCTTGGTCGCCATTTTGGAGAGTATCACAACATTTTAAGTTTAAGTTGAGATCAAAGTGTGCACATGCATCGTGATACTCTCCAAAATGGCGACCTAGGGTGACGCAGAGGAGACGAATTGTTGAATAAAGTTATTTTTGTTTAACTTTGCGCACAAAAAGTATTCTCATAGCTTTGTAAAATTGTGGTTGAACCACTGATGTCACATGGACTGTTTTACCGATGTCCTTACTACGTTTCTGTGCCTTGATCGTGGTAGGACCCTTGCTGTCTATGGGAGGGTCAAAGAGCTCTCGGATTTCATCAAAAATATCTTAATTTGTGTTCCGAAGATGAACGAAGGTCTAACGGGTTTAAATTAAATTATTTCTTAAGAAGATTTTCGTGAATCCGGCCCCTGATGTTTCTTCATTTTCATTGCGACTTTAATGTTAATGAGCTGAATTGAAACAATGGAAGTCTCTGGGGCATAGGGATAAACATTACAATACACATGGTTGCAAAAGTAAGAATAAAAATCACTAATTTCTGCAAAGTTACAGTGAGTATTTCTTGTAATGTAGACCCTGTAACCTTTTCATGATACGTGGGAGACAATTTAAGTAACTTTATAGCCCAAATAACACATTTTTTGTACCAAAGTATTAATGCAAGCACTCACACAAAAATACAACCTACACATATCTGCTTTTAATTCCGTGCCCTGTAGACTTCCACTGCAAGAGCATTCACAGTAATGTGCTGTTTACTCTGACGAAGGTCTACAGAGAGAGGAAAGAGAACAGAGGACTCAAATGAGAAGTTATGTGTGGCTGCTTGACCTTCTGACGAGGGCGATGCAAATATCTCCTGCCCAGAACACAGAGAGGAACTCATGCTGAGAATGATCAAAGGACAAGGTCTCTATCTGACAGCAAATGAAGGTCCACCAGTCCAACAATTACCAGGTTCAGATTTCAAAACGCACTTTGTGCCACTCTTTGTGCAGTGTTGCCAAACTGAGCAGTTTGAAGTCACCAAATTTAGCTAGTTTTGATTGAACTGTGCAAAAGGTGTGTTTGGGCAAGTAGACCAAATCTTTTGTGGTGATTTGGGCGCATTTTAAAGGAAACATAAAATGAAGAAATTAAATAACAAAAAAGATGTTCGATACAGTCCATAAGCTATGTGTTGCCAAATTCCAAATAACTTATACACAAGTGACTTATGCAGTAATCAATCTTAACAATGGCAAAGTGAGAAGAACTTCAAAAATATAGTACTATGGCCCTGAAAGCCCTTGTTTGATGGCCATATGAGACACTTGACAATGGAGAAATGCTGCATCATGGGATTTCTCCCCTGACTAGGCCATGATTTAGATGTGGAGGCTTGCAGAGATGCTGGAAACCAGTGTTTCCAGGATTTAACACTTGTAGTGATCAGATCACTTATTCCTCAATGCTTAATGATTACGTGAAAAGAGCATTTTCATATGACACTACTTAAAAACAAATTTCCATTCAAAGGATTACAGATCCTCTCTAGATGAGTGCACAGGCTTATACAGAATGAAATGGCATCAGTTGTGTTCCCTAATTCTAAAAAGCGTTTTTGCTACGAAAAAATCTAACTGAAAGTACTAAGGTTTGGACTGACAATCTGGCAACCGTATCTGTGTCGGTGTGTGTTTGTCTGAGTGTGACAGGGACAGTCTGAGAGAAATCACTTATAATTACAGCAACAAGTAGCTTGGCTTCATAGCTATACTTTCTTTCAAACACACAAGGCAAAATACACATTTGTGCGAACAGAGCGCACATTCACATTTGTAATAACAGAGTGAAGAGGAAGGGTGACATCATAGTTTAGCACAGCTGTCAGTTTGTAAACAGTTTACACTTCACTCTCATTATACTTTCTGTTTTATAAAGGAATACATTTAAGCTCAAAATCTGATCTGGGAAAAACAAACAATAGGCTAAAAATAGAGAAGAAGAGAAGTAATGTAGAACTTGGATTATCCAACATAAGTGGTAGAGCTTCAAGACAGTGTTTATTTCTTCTGGATAACTGATGGAAAAGCACACCAGCACACACATACACACACATGCGTTAATCCTGCACTACACTGTTAACACGGGATCTTGTCAGTGTTTGCAATCATGCAAAATCTCTCTTCCTAACAACAGCACCAACTGTCTCCAAACTGCCATGGATTACATGATGCGATTCCTTAAATCCAATCCCATAACACAACATTACACACTATTGCTGCAAAGTCCAGCTTTACATCAGTAATCAGCAGTACACATAGATGCCTACTCACTGACTTGACAAATGCTACAGAATCTATCAGATGTGGCAGGACTTCACTAATGAATCATGTATGAAAAGTATTGCCAATTAACATTAAATCAGTGAAGTACACCAGATTATGGTAGTGAACTGCATCATTAACAAGCTCAAACTCAGAACCGACCCACAAGATTGGAAACTGCACCAAGCAAACACATTTTAATTTTCTAAATTTATTTTAGTGAATTGTGTATAAACAGCACATTTAAATAAATATTTCTTTAAGCTATCACAATAAAACGTAAGGTTTCTTTCATCAAAACACACATTTGTTTAAGTTTATATCGTTTTAACACTCTTTCTGAGTCTTAGAATTAAACAGGGAACACTGTCTTTGAAATGTGGTTAAAGTGTACTGCTGAATGTATTGACAAGCATTTATGGTAAACTAAAATATACTTTAATCATTTTTATTGAAACTTGTACATCATGTATTGAAGTATATTTGTAATAATGAAGCTGTAATTTAGAACATTTAAAATATTTTACATTTAAATGTAACATCAAATAGCAAATATCGAATAAACTACAGTTTAAAATTGTAATCAAGCACTTTACATGTGCCTTAGTGTGTAAGTCAACACATAAAAAAGGTACTATAAAGCATGACAAAAATAAATAAAATAAAATATTTAGTTAAAAATGTAAAGTAAAACTTTCAAACTTTTAATTTGATGTTATTATAACGTGTACCTAAGTTTGTTAAGAAGAAAGTGTGTGTCAGGGGTCCAGGCCCTGTGTTTCTCCCTCTCACCACCAGAGGTCGCCATCTCCCATCCTCCCAGACTCCTTTACCTTAACTCCACACACCTGTTCACCTACTCACACACACACAGCTGTTGCCCATCCTGATGGCTATTTATACACCTTCCCCACGTCTCTCTGGGCTGGATTATTAGTTGTTTATATGTGGACTGATGCAAGCACTAAGTGGCCGTATTTGTGTCATATCCCTGTTTCTGTTTTAAGCCTGTTTTCAGATTCTGATATCTGTGTTTGTTTCCGTTTTGGTTTCTACTTTGTCTGCCTTTAAGTTAATAAAGACCTGCGTTTGGACCCAGACCCCTGTTTACATGGTGTGTTCCCTTACCGCACCGTGACAGAATAATCCAGCCGAACATGGGTCCAGCAGGGAAGTTCCTCAACGTCCGCCAGGGAGACTGGAGCATTGAGGATTATGCCAGGGACTTCATGGGAGTGGCTCACCAGTCGGCTACGGAGAAGACCTGCCTCGTGGTCTTTTTCTGGGGAGGCCTAGCTGAGCAAGTCCCTTGTGCCTTATTGGCACCCTGAGGAGTCACTGGAGGAATATATCAAATGGGCTCTGTACTTGAGAGGCTCATCCTTCAGGAGTTCGCTGCGGAGCCCTGTTCACCGTTCTCTCGGAGCGGCGATCCAGGAGACTTCAGAGGTCTCGTCAGCCGTTCCCAGAACCTCATGCCCATTCCTGGGCCATCCTGGGCTGATACACAGTGTGCAGTATCCACCGCTGCGGTCGGTGCGAGCGGCGTTGTCGGCTTGCGTTCCTCCCGAGGAGGCGGTGCCCGCTCACGATCCTCCCAAGGCAGCGGAGTCCGCTCACAGAGCTCCCGAGGTGGCAGTTCCCACTCACAAAGCTCCCGAGATGGCGGAGTCCGCTCACAAAGCTCCCGAGGCAGCGGGGTCCGTGCACAAAGCTTCCGAGGCGGCGGTGCCCGCTCACGATCCTCCCGAGGCAGCAGAGTCCGTGCACAAAGCTCCCGAGGCGGCGGTGCCCGCTCACGATCCTCCCGAGGCAGCGGAGTCCGCTCACAAAGCTCCCGAGGCAGCGGGGTCCGTGCACAAAGCTCCCGAGGCGGCGGTGCCCGCTCACGATCCTCCCGAGGCAGCGGAGTCCGTGCACAAAGCTCCCGAAGCGGCAGTTCCCGCTCACAAAGCTCCCGAGGCAGTGGAGTCCGCTCCCACTCACAAAGCTCCCGAGGCAGCGGAGTCCACTCACAGAGCTCCCGAGGCGGCAGTTCCCGCTCACAAAGCTCCCGAGGCGGCGGTGCCCACTCACGATCCTCTCGAGGCAGCGGAGTCTACTCACAGAGTTCCCGAGGCGGCAGTTCCCGCTCACAAAGCTCCCGAGGCAGCGGAGTCCGCTCACAGAGCTCCCGCGGCGGCAGTTCCCGCTCACAAAGCCCCCGAGGCAGCGGAGTCCACTCACAAGGCTCCCGAGGCGCCGACGCCTGTTCACAAGTCTCCCGAGGCGCCAGCGCCTGCTCACAAGGCTCCCGAGGCGCCGGCGCCTGCTCACAAGTCTCCTGAGGCGCCGGCGCCTGCTCACGATCCTCCCGAGGTGGCGGTACCCACTTACAATGCTCCCGAGGTGGCGGTGGGGCCCGCTCACGATCCTCCCGAGGCGGCGGTGTCTGTTCACAGTTCCCCCGAGGCGGCGGTGTCCGCTCATAATTCCCCGAGGCGGCGGTGTCCGCTCACAATCCTCCTAAGGCGGCGGTGTCCACTCACAGTTCCCCCGAGGCGGCGGTCTCCGCTCACAGTTCCCCCGAGGCGGCGGTCTCCACTCACAGTTCCCCCGAGTCGGCGGTGTCCACTCACAGTTCCCCCGAGGCAGCGGTGCCCGCTCACAAATCTACCAAAGCGGCGGAGCCCGCCATTGCCCGTTCCAAGGTGCCAGATCCACTCACACCGCTGGGGTGGCCGCTGGTTCTGCCCTGGGTCCCCATCCCGCCGGCTCTGCCTCAGTCCCCAGGTCCCCCTCTAGCACATGGACCTGGGCCCCCCATCCCTCCCCCCACTCTGCCGTCCCCCTGGTTGGGCGCTCGGGAACGTCTGGAAGCCGTTCCTTAGAGGAGGGGTCCTGTCAGGGGTCCAGGCCCTGTGTTTCTCCCTCTCACCACCAGAGTTCGCCAGCTCCCATCCTCCCGGACTCTTTACCTTAACTCCACATACCTGTTCACCTACTCACACACACACAGCTGTTGCCCATCCTGATGGCTATTTATACTCCTTCCCCACGCCTCTCTGGGCTGGATTATTAGTTATTTATATGTGGACTGATGCAAGCACTAAGTGGCCGTATTTGTGTATTATCCCTGTTTCTGTTTTGAGCCTGTTTTCAGATTCTGATATCTGTGTTTGTTTCCATTTTGGCTTCTACTTTGTCTGCCTTTAAGTTAATAAAGACCTGCGTTTGGACCCAGACCCCTGTTTACACGGTGTGTTCCCTTACCGTGCCATGACTGTGCTCTTTTTAAGTACTATTAAGTGGTATTTTATTTCATCAATATTATATCAGCTGCAAGTACAGTTGTTTAACAATTATAACTTTAAAATTTGAGGTAAACTACAATTTTTCTGCTTTTGTCCATACAATGAAAGTCAGTAGTGCATCTAGGTTAGGACAAGAGGGTGCACTGTAAAAAAACTGTTAAAAAGTTGTAAATAAAACAAAGATAACTGAAACGTTTTTTTTTTGTTTTTTTTTAAATGCTATTTCAATTTTCAAAAAATTTGCTTCAAAATATCACATTTAATTCAATGTGTATACTTGCTGTTTGTTTGTAATTGTTTGTAAAATGTACTAGTAGTTTCTAAGTAAAACTTGTTTCTACATCATTTTTTAATGGTGAATAAATGCCAGAATTACTATCCCTTTAATAATTCCACATCCACTGTAGTGGTTTAACTGCACTGGATCATACACTGATGGTAATCAATAGAGTGTTTGATTGATTACGTCCAGCGTGGAACCCTTATGTGGTGTAACTCAGCTGTAGCATATGAGGTCTGTCCTGAGAAGCCTTCAAAATAAAGGCAGAAAGTGGATCACTCCATCCACTTTGAGGATCAGTGCTGATCTGCTAAAGCAGGTGAGTCATGGATGAAAATAAAGATACAAATGAGCAAATGCAGATCAGGTCAGAAAATGGAGTGAAGGCTAAAACTATCGGCTGCTCAGAATACATTGGCCTGTCTATACGCTAATGAGATCAGCTCCCGCACAGGTAAATGTAGCGGGATTACTGAGAGATCAGACTCCATGCAGACTCCATGCAATTATATCTCTCCAGCGGAAGGGTCAATCCCATAATGCAACACAAGAGTCAGACGCTTTAGCTGCCTCCTCTACATTTAGACTGAGCAGAAATAGGCCTCAGTCTTCATTGGTCAACTAAAACCATCCAGGATTTTACTTTTAAAATAGTAAATGTAATGTTTTGTAATGACCAGCTTATTTTAGTTGGTCCAAAGATCAAAAAATACAGGCCAGTCGTAAATAATATAACGGATAAATCGTAACACAAAAATGGTGGCTGGAGAAATTAAATCAGTTAAAAAAGCATTAAAGAGCCTTTCTTGTCTGGCCTGGTAACCAAAAGTAACCATTAAACCACAGGCTGCTCAAGGGGGATTGTTCCTGAAATAAGTATACAGTAAACTGTGTACTGTAAACTTTATTGTTAACAAAAATAAAGGCAAAGACAAAAGAACTTACCTGAGAGCTCTGCTGAGTTTGTCGTAGTTCATCTGAGGTTTGCACTTGCGGGCGCCCCACAGCCTGGCCACCTCATCAGGGTCTTTGATCACAAACTCCCCGTAATCTCCCTGCCAGGCAATCACATCATGATACTCCTCCTTCCTCAGCAGCTCTAGGATAAAGTGCCACAGCTGGATCTGTCTGGAGCCAGGACTGGACTCAGGCTTATAGGCCCAGTCTGGGAACGCAAACCCTGCAGAGATGGAGAAAGAAGAGATCAGACTCTGGTTGATATGTCTAGATGTAAAGAAATATGACTGTTGGGTAATGTTATTCACTAGCTATGTTTCCATCACCCTGTTTTTATGTGCATTTTGAAGTATCGCATCAGAAACGAGTGATGGATATGCCAAATTTTGATTAAAAATTAATTTGCAAAAAAGTTTTTACACTCACTTGAGGTGGTTTTTGACATGTGAAAAAGGGTTAATGCGAATAATGGGAGATGGAAATGCATTTGCCGAATAAATTCCTCTATGCGCATCAAAAAAAGTCATGTGTCATCCTGACTAACCAGCTGACCGATCTTGTTGCACAGCTTCTGAAATGTTGTTGTTGTCATTCTTAAATGCCCAAGTAACGTTTGTCATCAAAGTATTTCTGTATAATTGCCTCCCAGAACTCTTTTACATGACTGTGTTCCCAAACAGCAGGCATCCAACTCCGAAAGCAATGACTGCATTTACCGTTTCGTTTGCTCACTCTGAGGTGCAAGTAATTTATTATTATATGAAAAGGATGATTATATTATATGAAAATGATTATAGTGGCTTCTCCTACTTTTCTTAGTGAAATATAGTGCCAGTTTATCAGGAAGTGACAATTTTGTTCTCTTTGACTCGTTGGATGGAAACGGTACTTATTCGCAAATGTTTTATGCAATATTCCAATTTAGCGCCTAAGTTAAATTTGCAGTTTTGTATGGAAACCTGGGTACTGACTAACAAGGCCAGTGATCCGTTTATTATTTATCAATCTATACATTTATCTGTGTCAGGTTTCAGTAGTACTACTTAACTATCTTTTCTACTTAACATTAAAGTGTTAAATAAATTAAAAGTTATTTTACAAGCAAATAATACAGTTTAGATTCATAATATCAGCCATATTGGTTATAACTACAAAAAAACTGAACTCACTGTAGAAAAAAAAGAAGCTTCTACCGAATGTATAAATGTAAATCTTCAAAAAGCTCTATATCGTCACATCTCTTATCATCAATCACCTTGAGGTCTGATTTGAGAGCCACCAGCAACCTCACTCTCAATCTAACAAACACACAATCTGATGTGACTGGCATATTTTAGAATCAAGAAATGATTTGAAAGGGCTGCAGAGAGGATGGAGGGTGTTCAGTCACTGAGGGTGAGGACGGGTGAAGTGGAGTCAGGCAGGGTCAGGTTAGGCTGAGGCTGGTAAAGGTCGGATAGGGTAACGGCTCACAGTGGTTCCTCAACAGCTGATCCTCTTAACACTCAGTTTCACACACAGAGGCCCTTCTCTCTCTCTCTCTCTCTCTCTCACACACACACACACACACACACACACATTTACTTAGCTATGTAAATTGGGACATTTTTTAGACTTCTATTGGTTTTATATAGAGGTAGATATAAATAATATAACCTAACCCTAACTTACAACCTAACAGGAAGCAACTTTATTTACTTTATTTTTAAACCATTTTTTTTACAAATGAAGACATCTCCAAAAGTAGGTTGTCAAATTTAGCGCAATTTTGTCCCCAGAATAAGGTGAAGTAGGTACACACACACACACACACCCAAACACAAGGAACTGCTCCTGCATGGGTAACTGTTTTTTTTTTTTTTTTAACCAGGCAGCTTTGCTTTGTGATTTAACCATTATTAAAACTGTCTAAATTATCTCTAATGGAGCTACCTTGAGTTTAACTGCATTTAAACCTTCACTTCATTGTTCAATTCATTCCTGCAGAATAAAATGTGTCTTTTCCACCAAGTCGACGCTCTGCAAAACCATTCTCATTTATAACTTTAAGGCATTTGGGATATTTTTTTTAATCCATTTAGATCAGAATATGGAGAGTTTAAAATCAACTTTGAATCAGTTTTGCTTTTATTATAAACGATCCAAACACTTCAACAACTTCCGACAATTTACTGATTCGTAGAATCAGACAAATCACTTCCTCCTGATGACTCAACAGATCTAAAATACACACTCAAGTGGTTGTTTTTCCTGTTTCTACCTGCCAACAACCTGAACAACATTTTTTCTTTCTACAAGACAGGAACCCAGTGAAAAACAGTGCCTTTTCTATACATTTTGAGAGGCCGTTGATAAATAAATGTCAATGTGTTTTTACACCCGGACTGGAAAAACGTTTATCACCTTTTTACCTTCAGCAAATGAACAGAAGTACATTTACTGAACGCTGAGCACATCCTATAACCTCTGCTTGCTCTCAAAACATCACACACACACACAAACTCTAAGAGGGTACAGCTGATTGCTCCTTTAAGAGGTCAAATGTACCATGCACCAGAGAGCGAAGTCTGACTTCAGGAACTGCAGACGGGGATCTGGTTTCACAGCTCACATTCTCTCTCTCTCTCACACACACACACACACACACGTGCACACACATGAAAAGGATCCTTACTAAGAAGCTAAATTCAATATGTCTGTCAAACTCCCTGATGAACAATGAAGAGGAGACACTATGAGTCTCACACACACACACACACACACACACACACACACTCACCAGCAGGCACAGATACAGTTACTGCTCTATCGTAACACACATACAAACATCAATGTTGATTCACATTCAGATCTACAATCACTCAAACAATTCAACTCATCCAGCGATCTGATTCAGGTGTGATCTGAATGAATGCTGTCCCAGTCGACTGATCTCTATGTTCGTCTCAGGATGAACGGCTGCGAAGAAACTTTAACAACAGTGAGCTCATGTTTTGGGATGAAACCTCTTCAGGCGCTGTGTGTGTGTGTGTGTGTTATTAATCATGTTACAGGTGATTACAGAGTGTTCCAGCATCAATGCTCTGTAATGACCCATGTTTCACACCCACATCGTATCACACGACACCTCTGCATTTCTCAGAAATGCACACCTTTACATACAAGCACACAAGTACGCACACTACCGTTCAAAAGTAAGGGGTCTGTGGGTTTTTTTTTTAAATGTTTTTGAAAAAAGTCTTTTATGCTAATAAGCAACTAGTTAGAAGTGAGAACTGGTCCGAAATATTTATTATAAATATCATTATTGTCATTTATCAATTCATTGCATCCTTGCTGAAAAAGTATCTTTTTTCAGCCTGCAAATATGGAATGGGTGACACATCTGCAGTTTTATATCACAAAAAGTTGCGTTTACACAGTGCAAACAAAAATACACAGGAACCTTCACATAAGTTTAACAGCCAAGGACGAAATAGCTGAATAAGCTTTTATTTTACAACAACGTTTTAATGAATCGACCAATTATCATTGTTCATCACCAACTCCAGATTTAAAGGAAACTAAGTCTTCACAAATTTCTTCATTGTGCACATCCACAGAAAATAAAACGTGCACTGGTTGACAATGACAACGCTTAAGGTCGTTCAGAAGTGGCATTTTATTTTCCCAGACAAAAGCCTCTTATACTAGGTTATTATTCCTCTTTATTATAATTCTACTGGTGGATTAGAACACATTTTAATACACCTTTAAATTGTGATCTTTAAATAAAATGTGCCAAAAGATTTTAATTTTAATTTTGGAACTGAAATGAATCAAATCGGAATTTGTCGAAAGATTCTGACCCCTAATGTAGGGTCCTATAATTTACACAATGCAGAAATTTGAGGAAAATTAAAGCGAATTTCAAAGGACCCTAAAAATGTAAACAAAAAAAAAAAAAAATCAAGCCCTAATGTAAAAATCAAACAAGTACATAACTATCAATTTCTTGTTTTTGAAAGTGAATCAACGTGAAGTCCACGTGTGTGATGAGTTGTGTGTCCTAAGAAGTTGTGCGAGTGTCTTAATGGCATGCTGTGTTGTGTGAGAGTGTATGACCTCATCCCCCCCACCCTACTTAACCTTTGTGACCTTCGTCCCCACCATACGCCGCCTTCTCTCCCTCTCTTTGCCCCACTCCCCCCAGGAGGAGACACTAGATCCCCATTACAGAGGAGAGAAGACAGACCCACAAACACACACACCACATCAATAATGCAGCAACCTGACTGCCTGAGTGTGTGTTGTTGGAAGATATTCTCTCTGTCCTGAGACGCCCGAGTGTGTGAGAGTTAAAAAGAGAGAAGAAAACTTCGAAAGAAGAACGTGGAAAACTAAGCGAGATGACAAAGAGAGAAGAGACAAGACAAGCAACAGAAGAGAAAAGAGATGAGAGAACAAGAAGGAAAAGAAAAGAGGGGGCCTGAGGAGGGAGCGGGAAAGAGGGAAACAATAGAGAGAGGGAAAGGGGGATGGGGTGAGAGAGAGAGGGATGAGATCATAGCTCTTCTAGTAGTCTGTTGTCACTCAGGTCAAATTGCCTCCCTCTCTCTCTCTCTCTCTCTCTCTCTCTCTCTGAGACATCGATTGCACTCAAGAATGTAAATCTCGCAGGCACTCCTGCACATTAGTCTTACATAGGAAGTATTTAAAGAATTCAGAGCATCCGAGGAAACTACTGCTCTGCTCTGCACAGTGGCATGTTTATACAGAAAGAAAGACAGGGCGACCCACAGAGGCACACTTTCACACTCTGCAATGCATTTCAAGACCTCATTTCACATTTTCCTAAAATGTCTGAACGAGGTCAAATGCAGGAGTTACTGGAGGAGGGCAGACATGCATCTGTCACAGCCAAATTTAAATTTCACACTTTAATTTTAACTCTTTTGATTTTGAGTGTGTTGACTGGCGTTAACTCAGTTTATTACTTAGTTACTCAAAAAACTTGATGTTTTGGCTTGTGGAACTATTTTTACTAACACAAACTACCCAAATTTTGTCTGAAATGTAAGTTATTTAAAGGGATAGTTCACCGAAAAATGAAAATTCTGTCATTAATTACTCACCCTCATGTAGTTCGAAACCCGTAAGAACTTTGTTCATCTTCAGAACACAAATTAAGATATTTTTGATATATCTGAGAGCTTTCTGACCCTGCTTAGACAGCAACGTAACTGACACATTCAAGGCCCAGAAAGACAGTAAGGACATCATTAAAATTAACCATGTGACATCAGTGGTTAAACTTTCAAACTTAATTTTATGAAGCTATGAGAATACTTTTTGTGCCCAAGGAAAATTAATTATTTTATTCAGTAATGACGCATTAAATTGAAAACTTTCATAATGTTATAATCTTGTGTGTGTTGATGCTTTAGTAAAACTATATGCAAAACCACCATGCCGATAAAGTACTTTGAAATTGAAATTGAGAGAGCGAGCAGACAAGAGAGAGAGACTCAAAATAACTTCTCAAAAAGTTCTGAAGGAGTTTCTGTCAGGCAGCACAGAGGAGGGATTCAGCTGTTGGCTGGAAAAAAGCAAAACAAAGACAGCTCTTCCTCTGTCTCCTCTTTTCTCAGATGGGAGCTTCCAACAAAGAGAGTTTGGAAAAAGAGGACAGATATATTAATCAAATTCATTACGATTCAGAAGGATATCATTCTACGTCGCTCTCCAAAAGTACTGAAGCCTTTTCTTCTGTTTCCAACAGGACTAAGCACTATGGGCACAATTTCATTTCCTGTAATTTCAGTGACACTAGATCTTCATGTAAATTACACTGGACCTGTGACTGTTCCCTGGTCATTTTCACACCTCTGCTGAGACTGTGAGCAAGTTTGTGTGTGTGTGTGTGTGTGTGTGTGTGTGTGTGTGTGTGTAAACTGATAGAAAATAACTCAGTGTGAAGAGAAAGGAGACAGATCATCAGTGGTTTAACACTAACAGGTGAGTATGAGGGCTGAATATAGCACAAAGTCAGTATTCAAAGTGTGTGTCTTGAGGCCACAAGTGAATTTGTGAGTGTGTGTGTGGCTGAGCATGTTGAGACCGATCTCTTTTTGACGACATACTGTGTGTCTTATGTCCTTTTTTCTAATGAAACTTTTCTCAAAACTGTGCCATGTTTGAAACCTGAACAACATAAGCCTGCTCACAAAAATCAGTGTTTGTTTATATATCTTTCTGTTTTAAAATTAAATGTAATTTAATTTAGTCACTTTATTACAAGCTGCTTTGATGTTAAAAATGATTTAAAAGGGTTAATATCATACATTTTTAAATTATTATTCATCAATAAATTCTGCTTATGAAGTTATAAGTTTATTGTGCCACAAAAAGAAATATTTTAGTTTTACTTTGATTCTAAAAACCGAAACGCCCACTTCGCATGTGAAATGAGCTGTACTCTAGTTCTCACACGCTTGAGAGTTTGCTGTAAATGTAGTTTTTAAGTCATGTATGCTTCTGCATTACATTATTGCAAATTCTGAATTACACTGTGACAGGATCACAAAACAATCCACAATAAATTTACAGTTATATCCAGACTGAAATTATCATGGATCTTGTTAAAAAATAATCTTTACAATGTGGCAAAAACTCTGCACCAGAACTGGTCACCTGTCGGTAGACAAGGTTTTACTGGCTATAATACATAATGAACTAATGTCAAAAATTTAAGAAAATATAATATAAAAAGGAATCAGAGTCTCTCAGTGAACAGAGTGAAACCATACTGCTGTTTAAGATTATTTATACAGAGAAAAAGAGAGAGAGTGTGCATTACAACAGATGAATGAGTGTGAACCTGCATATGAAGAGAGTAAAATTTAACTGTCCACTGTAAACACTCACACACACACAAGAGCTGCTTCATGATGTGCCTTGAAGAACTTAGAAATAAGACCAGGGGGTTAGTGGTGGCCTTGAAGCTCCAAAAATAGACACAAACACACTGGGGTTATTGTTTTAGAAATAGAGAGAAGGAGGAAGGAGGAGCCAAAGAGAGAGAACGACCAAATGAAAGGATGAAACGCAAAGTTAAGGGGTTTCACACTTTAATCTTTTCGCTGTAACTTTCTTCTTTCACACTCCAGTACTTCTCCAACCAGTTACAGCTCTTTCCAGGAACCAAGAGAGAGAGAGAAAAGGGTGGAGAGATATGCAATGAAAATAACAAACGTTTGCATAATTTCTCTTTTTGAATTCCTGACACAAAATGACAAGCACTTAGTGTGTGAAGAAAACAATTACTTCCTCAGAAAGCCCACAACAAGAACATACTGTAGTAAATGTTAGATGACCCCAAAAAAAAAAAAACTCTGCCATCATTTACTCATCCTCATGTCATTCCAAACCTGTATGACCTACTTTCTCTCATGGAACACAAATGGAAACTTGTGAAAGAATCTCCAAACCACTCTTTTCCGTACAATGAAAACATACTGTGATCAGGCACTGCCAAACTCAAAAGAAAATGACATAAATTCACATAAATATCATTACTGCTCAGAGCATGCTTGTGTAAAATTGTTGGTGGACCCAATATCCGCCCCTGCAGAACCCCTTTTCGCAAGGTCACATATTCTTCAAAATATTCCTTTTCTCCAATTAAGAGATTAAGTAATATGGGTTTGTAAAAACATTAGGGTGAGTAAAAGACAACATAACTTTTTGGGTGGAATAGCTAAGCTAATGTCTTTCTTCACACACATCTCTTTACGAATTGTGAGTGTTGAGTATGTGCAAAATAATAGTACACAGAGGTGAGGTGGAGCATCCCGCGTCCCAGAGCTATATTTGTCTTCTAGAGTATATTTGTCTTCTCATCCTCCGCTCATTACCCTTCTATCTCTCCTTTCCATCTCTCTCTGTGAACATCACTTATTCACTCAATCCCTAGACAAGAGCCACTCTTCCCCTATCACTCTCTCTCATTTAAATTACCATCTCAAACTTCTCACACTACTGCAGTCAAACACTTCATTCTATTTCCACTCTCTTTTTTTCACAGACACACACACAAACAAACAAACAAACACTATAGCTATATTAAGAGAAAACCCACTCACAGACTCACTGGTTTTACCAAGATGATAATATTTACTTCATCCTACCCATAAACCCAAACTGAAAGGGATAGGTCAGACAAAAATGTTGTTTGAAACTTTTACTTTTGAACGAATTATCCCTTAGATGTAAAGCTAAGCATGATTTGTGAATCTTTCAAATAGTAAAGGACACTTAAAATGCCATTACATGTCAGTTCTTGACATGTTTCACTACATTTGCGAGGACAAAATTTGAGTTAGTGTTAATGTTCTGACAGGTAGGTGAGGCGAAAATGAGAGTTCAGCCCTCCCACCTTAACACATCACTGATCAGAGCGTGTGAGTGTTTGTGTAGGATTGCTAGCAGACCCAGTACCCGCCTCTGGTGAACCCCTTTTCTCAAGGCCACTTCTGATTTACCCCAGTGGTGTCAAACAGAACAAACACGTTGCAGGTAAGATATATAAACAAGTGACGCAACCGTCTGACGTGTCATTGCCTGATAGGTTATATCACCCCTATGTCACTGAGTATTTTAGTGCTGTGTTTGAACGCCTGTACTGCAGGAGCAGTAGGGTTAAACGCACTAGAGAGTTACAGTAAAGTGTGCTTGCGTATGCGTGTATGTGTGCGCATATGTATGTGTGACTGGGTGTTTCCTGGAATGTATCACCATTGCGGTACAGGAAGTTAGCAACTGTTCTGCACCACAACAACATCTCTGCTTCATGTATATGTGCGTGCATGCGAGTGTGTGTGTGAGGGACAGATTTTGACTCAGAGCATCTGTACTATAACATTTGTCACTTTCCTCTCATTTGAATCAGATTCTGATGGGATTGATGGGAGTCGCAAACTTTCAACGAGAGTCACGCCAACCGTCACACAAACATTTCGCAGCACGGAGTGATAAAGATAATAAAAAAAACAAGCAACAGGCACAGTGTGTGTCAGTGTGTGTGCGAGCATGCGTCAGCGCTGACTCAGTGCGTGAGCGTGTTTGTAATTCAGCCTTCACAACGCAAACAATCTCTCTCCTCCATTCCCTTGCTTTCTCCATCCTCTCCCTCCCTCTCTCTCTCTCTTGGACACCGTCTCCTAGCAACCAGACACTTCAGGCCTAAAAATAATCCCCTAGAAATGAAGAGAGCAAGAAATAAAACATAAACGACAATTAATCCTTTCACAGAGCGTGAGTCTCAAATAGAAAAGGTAGAGAGCCAGCAGAGAGAGAGCCAGCAACAGGTATTTGTTAGTTTTCTCGTGCACTCCAGCACTTCTAGCTTGCTGGGAAGTGAGCAGACTGTTTTTTAGAGTCTACACACACACATTACTGAGAAACTCTTATAACCGCAATGGTTTTCACACCAAAGCAGTTATATTTACTCTCCTTCTAAACCTCATCACCAAAAACAAGTCCATATCATTAGACTACTTTTGATTTGGCTGATTTGTGAGTGAAGAACACTTAAAATGTTCTCACAAGTTGGACATGATTCACTATATTTGAACACTCTCTACTCTCATTTGGTTTTCACTTTTGCTATAAAGTCAAACTTCTTGCTCAAGTAACAGGTGGGCCAAAGGGAAACCCTGCTCTCTTTAACTGTCCTAAATTTAACCAGATAAACACACTCTTATGCATTCTTAACCAGACTGTAATACTGACAGAGCACACACACACACGCTTTATTAGCACACCTGATCTAAATGGTGTGGTTCTACCACAAACTTCCTCTTTGCTTGTATGGAGGAAGGAGAGGAAATGAAATATAAATCAAATATATAAAGCAGCGATAATAAAGTCAGTCAAACACAAGTAAACTTCTTTCTCTCTGACAGACTTTTATCGCCCATCAATTACAAAGCACTGTGCTTGGCAACTGGAACTGAGGGCAAACATAACAAAATATAAAACACTCTAACATAAAGTCGCAGTGTAACAGATACAACAGATTTTTTCTTTTGTATTGTGGAGTGCAGCAGATCATTGGGTGAAAAATGTAGGGTGATTATAGGAAGCCTGCAGTCGACTGTAAGAATGGGGCAGGGTTTAAGTGAGCTAAATGATTAGAGAAGTACAGCATATGTCACCAGAGAAATATCTGTCATTTTATGGGAAGATCAAGCTAGTTTAAAAATTGCAAGGTCAAAAAAGAAAAAAAAGAATCATATCAGAATGAGCTTTATTGCCAGGTATGTTTACACATACGAGGAATTTGTTTTCGTGACAGAAGCTACCGCAGCGCAACAGAATGACAGTGACAGAACAAAAAACACAGATAATAAAAAGAAGAATTAAAAAGAACAAGTAAATAATAATAATAATAACAATATACAAATTGACAATTGTATGTACAGGTATATAACAGTAGACAGTTTTGTATGTACAGGTATATTATGTGCAAATTGAAATGTAGACTAAGTATGTGTGTTAGATAAATAAGTGTATAAATAGTGTGTATTATTATTGTCAAGTGTTCATGAGATGGATTGCCTGAGGGAAGAAACTGTTCCGGTGCCTGGTCGTTCTGGTGCTCAGAACTCTGTAGCGTCGACCAGATGGCAACAGTTCAAAGAGGGAGTGTGCTGGATGTGAGGGGTCCAGAGTGATTTTGCCAGCCCTTTTGCTCACTCTGGATAAGTACAGTTCTTGGAGAGTGGGGAGGGTTGTACCAATGATTCGCTCAGCAGTCCGGACTACCCTCTGTAGTCTTCTGAGGTCAGATTTGGAAGCTGAGCTGAACCAGACAGTTATTGAAGTGCAGAGGATGGATTCAATGATGGCGGAGTAGAACTGTTTCAGCAGCTGCTGTGGCAGGTTGAACTTCCTCAGCTGGCGAAGGAAGCACAGCCTCTGCTGGGCCTTTTTCACAATGGAGTCTATGTGAATGTTCCACTTCAAGTCCTAGGAGATGGTGGTGCCCAGGAACCTGAATGACTCCACTGCAGTCACAGTGCTGTTCATGATGGTGAGTGGGAGGAGTGCAGGGGGGTTTCTCCTGAAGTCCACGATCATCTCCACTGTTTTGAGCGTGTTCAGCTCCAGGTTGTTAAGACTACACCAGACAGCCAGCTCCTTAACCTCCTGTCTGTAAGCAGACTCGTCACCGTCCTGAATGAGGCCGATGAGTGTGGTGTCGTCTGCAAACTTCAGGAGCTTGACAGAGGGGTCTTTAGATGTGCAGTCGTTGGTGTACAGGGAGAAGAGCAGTGGGGAGAGGACACAACCCTGGGGGGCACCAGTGCTGATGGTGCAGGTGCTGGATGAGAATTTGCCTAGCCTCACTAGCTGCTGCCTGTCTGTCAGGAAGCTGTTGATCCACTGACAGATGGAGGTGGGTACAGAGAGCTGAGTTAGTTTGGGCAGGAGGAGGTTTGGAATGATAGTGTTAAAGGCTGAGCTGAAGTCCACAAACAGGATCCTCACATAAGCCCCTGGTCTGTCTAGATGTTGCAGAACATAATGCAGTCCCATGTTGACTGCATCCATATTGATGGATCATTCCATCAATATGGATCATTGATGGATTATTAGGAATGATCCATATTCATGGATCATTACTAATAAGATCAATAATAATGCTTTTAAAAAAAGGATAGGGTGAACTTAAATGCATACTTAGTATATACACTATATAATCTATATAATTTTTATAATCTATATAAAATTTAATGAATATACTGTATGCATACACATACTTATATAATATAGTCTTTCGTTTGAATCATTTCACATCACTTGCATTTCTTTATAACTGGTAGTGCCTTATAATTAGCAAGTAACTATTTACTCACCCAAGCCAATTTTTACTCTTTTTTTTACACTTTTCATAACCTGTCAATGACACATCAGACGGTTGCATCACTTGGCTGATATATCTTACCTGCAATGTGTTTGTGCTGTTTGACACAATTGGGGTAAATCAGAAGTTACCTTGAGAAAAGGGGTTCACCAGGGGCTGCTAACAATCTTACACAATCTTACACCAACACTCACATGCTCTCATCAGTAATGTGTTAAGGTGCAAGGGCTGAACTCTCAAGCAGACATTAATGTTTTTAATCAAATATTTATAACAAAAACACTTCATGAACCAGGAAAAAATTGTTTCATTTAGAAACACACCATGCTAGCAAAGACAACTTGCATTTCAGTAACTGAGTCATATGTTACTTCAGTAACCGCTGTGAACGATTCAGCGAGTTCATTCAGTGAATGGTTTAGATCCTACCTGTCCGATCGCTACCACTTTGTTTATTTAAATGGTGAGTCATCTCAATTATCACCAGTAAAGTATGGAGTACCACAAGGATCTGTCCTAGGTCCTCTGCTATTTTCAATATACATGTTGCCCCTTGGTAATATTATTAGAAAATACGGGATTAGTTTCCACTGTTATGCTGATGATACTCAACTATATATCTCAACAAGACCAGATGAAACTTCTAAATTATCTAAGCTAACAGAGTGTGTTAAAAATGTAAAAGATTGGATGACCAATAATTTTCTCCTCTTAAATTTAGATAAGACAGAGATATTACTTATTAGACCAAAAAACAGTACACAGAATCTCTTGGATTACAATTTGCAACTAGACGGATGTACTGTTACTTTCTCTACAGTCAAAAATCTGGGTGTTATATTAGACAGCAACTTGTCTTTTGAAAATCATATTTCCCATGTTACAAAAACAGCATTCTTCCATCTTAGAAACATTGCCAAGCTACGAAACATGTTACCTGTTTCTGATGCAGAAAAGCTAATTCATGCATTCATGACCTCTGGACTGAACTATTGTAATGCACTGCTAGCTGGTTGTCCTGCATCTTCAATAAACAAGCTACAGATAGTCCAAAATGCAGCGGCTAGAGTCCTTACCAGATCAAGAAAATATGATCATATTACCCCAATTTTACAGTCTCTGCACTGGCTACCTATTTAGTTCCGTATCAGTTACAAAATATTATTACTTACCTATAAGACCCTTAATGGGTTAGTTTCTGCGTACCTAAGTAGTCTTTTACCATGCTACAATCCATCCCACTCTTTAAGGTCGCAAAACTCTGGACTTTTGGTAGTATCTAGGATAGCAAAGTCCACTAAAGGAGGTAGAGCTTTTTCGCATTTGGCTCCCAAACTCTGGAATAGCCTTCCTGATAACGTTCGGGGTTCAGACACACTCTCTCTGTTTAAATATAGATTAAAGACACATCTCTTTGGCCAAGCTTTCAAATAATATATCTCATAATCTTGTACTGCAGTTATTTCTGATCAAATGCACATTATTATTCTTTAGCTTGGGTTAAACAAATCAATTTTGCTTGGTTGGAACAGCAGCTACGCTAATTATGTCTCTGTCTGTTTCTCTGTTTCTGCCACGGGATTGACATCCCGTGGTAACTAGGATTTACACAAGCTTTAGTCTGGATCCAGAACACCTGAGAAGAGATGATGCCAACCCCTCAGAGGACCTCAGACAATGCAAACCCTGAAACAACATACAGCACTACCAAATCTTGCTATAAGTTTGATTTCAACATATAATAATTGCTGTTAATAGTGTTCATCGTCTGTTTGATTACGTCTTTAATTGATTTTTCTGTACATTTCTGCCATATGTACATTAACTGACATAGTCACCAATAATAAGCTACTACTAAATATATTGTAGAAACTTAATTTTCTGTACAGCGCTTTGCAACGATTTGTATCATGAAAAGCGCTATACAAATAAACTTGAATTGAATTGAATGATTTGTCAAACTGATTCAAACCAGTAATAAATGAGTTTGTGAGTCTTTCTGAATGATTCATTCAAAGAACATGCTCATAAGAATTGGACTTCACAGTACGTTTGTTTTTTTTTTCTTTTGTGCAGGCTGCAAGGACAATGCAATAGAAAGATTTTTTTTTTTTAAATTCAGTCTGACTAGAATTTGATTCAATAAAATATACATTAGTAGAGTATGATGTGGTTTATAAACAGTGGCCCCAAAAGGTATTTAGACATTCAAAATAACACTTAAAATAGTTTTCAATGGTTGGCTAAAAGTAAAAACATCATTCAGTTGTAATAAACAAAGATTGTGTCCTGTTACATTGGTCGTTGAAATGGTTAACAGTGACATCGTCAACACCTCTGTACGAGTGTACACACAAACGGCGACCCCCTCCCGTCAGAGCACAGCGCTTTTATCACCTTCCTCATCTTTGTTTGTGTATGGCAGTCTGACTTGCGTCTGTGTGACGTGTAACCGGCCAAAAATACTCCCTCTTCTTTATCTCCATCACCCCATTCCTCACCCCTCCTTCCTTCACCTCCATCAGTCCTGCTCTCCCTCTCTTCCTGCTATTCTTCTACCTCTCTAATTTTAGACAGTGGGGGGAAAAAGACCGCCGCACATCTGCGAACAATCTGAGAGAGAGAAAGGGCGAGAGAGGGATACGAGTGTTTCAATCCAAGTAACACATTTGTAACACTTAAAGTTGGTGAGAAACTTCTGTAAGAGGTACGAGAGTATGTGTGTGTGTGTGTGTGTGTGTGTGTGTGTGTGTGCGTTTGTCCAGGGTCCAAAATGTCCTTGTTGTTGTTTCATCTGTTAATAGTGGGTGAACTGAGAAAGTTTGCTAGCCAATTAGGATTAGTAATTTTATTTTATTTTTTATTTTGAATCACTACAAAATATAAACACATCTATAAATATAACATCTATAATTTATATATAGTAAATACAAATGTATTTTTAATGTAATATATATATATATATATATATATATATATATATATATATATATATATATATATATATATATATATATATATAATCTATATAATTTTTAGAATCTATATAAAAATTAATTAATATATGAATACACACACACACGTTTGTTTCTGTGAATTGTGGGGACTTTCCATTGACTTCTATTCCTTTTACACTGACCAAACAATATTTTTTATCCCCTAACCCAACCCTAACCCTATACTTACCCCTTACAGAAAACCTGTTTGCATTGTTACACTTTCAGGTAAACATCATTTACTATTTTTAATCATTTTTTCCCTCGTGTCAAAAATTTCAGGTTTTACTATCCTTGTGGGGACATTTGGTCCCCACAATGTAGCAGGCACAAGAACACACACATATATATAATATAGTCTTTCATTTGAATCATTTGACGTCACTTGCATTTCTTTCGAACTGGTAGTTTCTTACACCTGGCAAGTAACTTTATTTACTCAACCAAGCCAATTTTTACTCACATTTGGCACTTCCAAGCGTTCATTTTGGACCCTGTGTGTGTGTTTGTGGGAGAAAGGGGACAGAGGACAGGACACAGCATGTGTGTGTGTGTGTGTGTGTCCAATGGTAAACATGTACAAGGCTGGGAGACATGCAGAGATGCCGCCTGTCACCATCATACATACACACACACACACACACACACACACACAAACACACACACAGGCAGACGTGTCTCTATGTGATGGTGGTGTGGTGGTGAGCAGCAGGACGGCTGTGCTCCGTATCTGAGAGATGCTTAAATGGATCTGCTCAAGCTGATTAAAGTCCTGCTGCTCGTCATTACATAACACTCACCTCACTCACACCACAGGAGACCTGGATTTCAGCCGCCGCCGTGTGTGTGTGTGTGTCTGATCACACTGTATTAGTGCAGTGTCTCTTCAGCCTGTCTAGATATTCAGTGTTTATCTTTAGCTGTGTGTGTGTGTGTGTGTGTGTGTGTGTGTGTGTGTGTGTGTGTGTGTGTGGATCCGTATTGTCCATGGATGGAGAAACACACACACGCACGCAAGCAGCAGGGAGAGATCTCATTAATGGCGGGAATGATTGAATTATCAGGGCAGAGTGTTTTGGGTCCAGATCTCACCACAGCCATCCATCTTCCTCTCATCCTGTTGTTTGTCTTTCGCTTACAATCACTACAATCAGTCTCTCTATCTCCGATCACATACCTTTGTGTCACTCTCCCCATCACCTACCTTTAGTCCCGTTCTCTCGCTCTCTGTCTGTCCCTCACTGTCCCACATCTCTTTCTCCACCCCAGTTTCCCTGTCACTTAATTTCAAAGTACTTTTTTGGTGTGACTGTTAAACATGATATTGCCAAAGCATCAATTAACACAACAAAATCAGTGACACAAAGTAGTAATAGTAATAATCATCATGCAACAAAATGTACATAAAATTAAAATGAGATGCCAGAACTAATTTTACTTATTTTAATAATACATAATAAAGTTAATTAAAACAAATCAAATTCAAATAAATTAAAAGAAAAAGAAACAAAAGAAACAAAAAAATAAAGATTAAAAACAAATCAAAACAAAAACAAAAAACAAACGGAATGAAAAAAAAAACAAAAAAAAACAAAACACAACACAACAAACTTAACAAAACAAAACAAAACAAAACAAAACACCAATAAACAAAACAAAATGAAACCAGATGAAACGAAACAAATCAAAACAAACAAACAAAAAGAAAATGTCTTTGTCCGGTCCCCCATTTCTCCCTCAGTTTCTGTCTCTATCTCTGTCCCAGTCCCAGTCCCCCTGTCTCTCACTCTGTCTCTCTGCCTCCAGGGACAGATTACCCTCCTCAGTTAGAGCAAGTAAAGGCCGCTGCATTATGCAAGACACTGATGATGTAACCATGCTCACTCACTCCTCTCAAACACACTGTGTCTCACCACAGCAACAAGCATCAGCTACTGGGATGTAAAGAATCAAAACAACCAACAACATCATATTGACTCCTATAGTAACAGCATCAGGCCTGTTAAACATGATTCCACTTGAAACTCACGTAACACTCACCTCTGACAAAGTCAATGACCCTCAATCAACCAGTGTGTGTTTTTAAAGCAAATCAACTGTGACATGAATTGGCTTGTGGTTCTTAACACTACTGTTCTGTAATGTATCAGTTCCTAAAATAGTGAGGTTAAAGGTTAGGTCACAGATATGAGACTACATTAATACAACTTTCAACTCAAACAAACAAAGTTTATTGGAAATTAATACATATGAGTGTCTCATTATCAAATAAACTAAGTCACAGTGCTAACCTACTGACCAGGTTATCACTACAACAAGGGAGAGACATACTGGTCAGTTTTCTAACTTCTTGATTATTGCTGGTGTATTATGTAATGGGGAAATGAGTATACACACACAGTTCAGTCCACTGGACAGAGATAAGAAGCTAAATTTTCTAATCAAATCACTTTATTGTCACTAAACCATACACATGAATGAATACACAATACACATATTACACAATGGGTGTATACAAACATCTACACACACATGCCAGTCAGACACCCACTTACACACACACAATATGGGATGGAAAATAGTAGGACCGTACTCCACCCAGGGGAATCCCATCCAAAAACACATCTATCCTAACAGTGCTTCATCCATGCAGCTTCACACGCACACACACACACACACACTGAGGCGGCTCGCATTGAGTTACAGTACCAGTGGCAGAGACAATGGAAGTGCACGTTTCTCAGAACACACACCTGACCTTACTGAGTCATCCAAACACACACACTCTCTCTCTCTCTCTCTCACACACACACACACACACACACACACACACACACACACGTACAGATGCTTGAAACATCACAGACATCTTCAACAAAGTGCTACAAAGGGTTCTACAATCCTTCTATGAATTGTTACACACACACAGCAACACAAACACAAGGTTGCAAACTGAACCCCTGAGATAACACAGAAATAACACAGTCTCTGAGCAGCAGGCCAGGGTAAACCTAATAACTCTCACCACACATTAGCACAAAATGGCTGCTCAGTCAAGCTGGTTTCAGGTGGTCTGTGAAATAATCGTGGCATACGACATTTTCAGATCCTCCTAATTAGCTTAGTGCATAGATTCGATTCCCCCAGTGCTGAGATTTCCTTCTTTCACAATTTCCTACAAGTGATCAATAAAGTACTTATCAGGTCTTATCTTAAATGCCAAAGGTGGAGACCTGTTGTACGTTTAAAGGTGAAGTGTGTATTTTCTACAACACTAAAATATTTTCTATCTCAAATGTTTAAATTTGACACAATATGTGTACACAATATGTACAGTTTCTGTTAACATAACTGTTAACTTTGTTATAGACTACCATTGAAACATTTGGGATAGGTAAGTATTTTTAATGCTTTTGAAAAAAGGCATTTACTTGATCCAAAATACAGTAAAACAGCTATATTGTGAAATAGAATTAGAGTATTTTTTATAATATATATTTTAAAATGTAATTTATTCCTGTGATGTCAAAGCTGAAATTTCAGCATCATTACACCAGTCTTCAGTCACATGATCCTTCAGAAATCATTCTAATAGGCTGATTTGGTACTCAAGAAACATTTCTTATTATTATCAATGTTGCGTAATATTTTTGACGCATTTTTGTAGAATTCTTTCATTAATATAAAGTTCAAAAGAATTGCATTTAATTGAAACAAACAAAAAAATGGTAATTGCTTTACTTTCACTTTTGATCAATTTAATGCACCTTTGATGGGGGGAAAAAAAAAAACTTACTGACCTCAAACTTTTGAACAGTAGTATTATAAATAGACATATTATCTACCAGTCTATATATTCTGTATATGACATGATACTCTTTTTTTGTCTAGATGTATTAAAACACAATATAAATGCAATTCATAGTTTGGCATAATCTTTATTATTATTTCTTAGAAAAGCAGTGAAGCAGTTTTGATAAAATTTGAAAAACTTGTGTCCATCAAATTAAAGTCATGTGGTGCAACCAACATTCAGAATATGATATCATAAGGAAGACCTTTGCAGACCCTCATGACTGTGTCAAGTTCAATAATTCTTAAAATATCAGATAATTTGTTTATGAAAAGGTAAAGTTAGTACAGAGTGTAAACTGCCGTGTGGTGCAACCCCCACCTAAAATGTTTTTTTTTAATATTTATATTTTTTATATTTATGAAACTGACTTTTTTAAATTATGATTGAGATGTGTGTATCTTAAGGTCTTTTCACAAACAGTTCTTTCACTTCTGCGTTGAACCTGACTCATGGCTTAATTGTCTCTGCATATTAAACTTGGGCAGAAGACAACAATCACATACTGTTATGCAGGCAAGCCCTGAGCTGCCCTGCGCTGCCTTACACTGCTTTAGAGAGAGAATAATTGAGCACGTCCCTTAAAATCTGGCCCACACGCATGTGTGAGCATTGCATAATCAGCCAAACCATGTCTGAGGCTAAATATGGTACAGTTAAAACAATTATGAGGCAAGCACTTTGGCCAGAGATCACAAGCAGCTTATAGCTGATGTCATCTACAGCCCAGAATATCAACATCACCCAAAGCCACAAAAATAAGCATGTGAAAACGCAAAAAGAGGATGGGATGTTTTAAAAGAATGGCCACAGGAACCAAGAGAATACAATGAATGAACAGACTAATAATAAAGCTAATGGACGCCTGACTTTCTAGTGAAGACACACGTGTGCAAACATGCCATTAACATTTGATGCTGAGAGTCACCCAAATACAGCAGCTCTCAGACCAGTCGGATATGCATTATTCAACAACACTAGACATTACGCGCCCATACGTTAAAAGAGAGAGCAGAACAGCGTTAAGAGCTTGAATGGTTTGTTTTCTTGCGTACAGTGAGAGGTCGTGTCAGAGATGTGGGAATGTATGTACAGAGTTTTCCTGAATGCTACAACCTTGAGTTGGAGATGATGACACAGCAAGTCCACCAGGCCTGAAAAGTCACTTAAATACTCACAAGCTTGTGTAACCGGCACCCGGCCTAAAAATCGAGAGAGGTATGGAGGGAAAAGACAGAGAAAGAGAGGGTGATGGAAGATGAGATGCCACTGGGGTATTCCAGCATGGATTAGTGACAGAGAGGTTATGTGTGTGTGTGTGTAAGAGGAGAGGAGGGATGGAGGTGTAATCGATGGTTTAAAAGGTTTTCAGTCGCACCAACACACACACATACACTATTCTCCCTATAAAATACAAAACTCATCTGAACACACACACATAGAGTACATGTCAAGCACCAATATCATCTCGTCTGACTGTGGAAGTGTCAGAGGTGTGTGATAAAACTCAAATGGCACTTTAAATCTGAAGAGTGTCATTTTTCAATGTTAAAATACTCAAAGTACTTCCTTAAAATGCCTGCGAGTGTGGTGCTTTTTGTTGAGCATCCAGACCAGCCCAAGACAACAATGGCTCAACCAATAGCGTGAAGCTAGGGGCGGGACTATCTGTCTTTTCGACCAGAGATGAAAGAACGTTTGAGAACATGTTTGAAAACAGTCATTATATTTTCTATTTTCTATTACATTTACACTTTAGTAAAAGAAAGGCTGGATGTAAAGTATAGCTAAAGTAAAACCAGACACATACATTTGTTTGTTTTTTTGACTTTGTTGATTTTCATTGTTTTTAGAATAATGAGTTAAAAATATTAACAATACGAGTTAAGGTCGTTTCACACTGAGCACGATGCGAAAAAGTGAGGCGAATCGCCGGTGAACAGTGCTTTTGCACTAATTCACGCCTGCATGCTAGGTGGCGCCAACCAACAATGCATTTTTCCTCAGATATGTATCTCTTATACGGATTTAACATCGTCATAAACATCCTTTATTGTTATAAAAATACCATGAGCTGCATACAAAACACACAGGAAATATATCGTCATAATTATATATGTCTATTTGCTTTCATATTTCATGTTTAGAAAAATGTTTCACTCGATTCTGTAACATGTGAGAATAAATCTGTTCTCAGATACCAATGATAACAAGAACTTGGCATCAACTCTGTTCTCTTTCAGAATACTCTTCTTCTGTGTTTGTTTACACTGGTTTTTGAAACCAAATCAAATCTCACTGGACAGCCAATTTCATTGCGGAGCGGCGGGAGAAAAAAAAATAATAATAAAAATAAATAAATAAATCGACACACAGGACGAAAAAAATCCTCGCTTTTTCCTGCCGCGAATGATCGTGCCTAGTGTGAATAGCCCCATAGGGATCTATTGTTTTGATTCAAAAGCGCCGAATTTTCGCATTCTATGTGAAATGGCTTTTAATGATATTTTCTGTCTAATTGTGTAAATTAACAAACATTAAATGTTATAATATGAATACAATTATTTTTGCTATTCTGTTTGGTGCAGTGACACACAAATTAGCTACTTCAATTATATAAAAAAAAAAATTTAAAAACACTGAACTTTTGCAATGCTTCAGATTCAAACTGAAAGACAACTTTTCAACTGAAAGAAAATTTAACACTAACTTTTTCAACAATTTCATCTTTTAGATAACTATACTTTCTATGCTTAAATATTTAAATTAAAAAGTATTAATATTATTATTTCCACTATTCACTATTTGGTGTAGTTGTGCATAATTTACACACTTCAGCTTAAAAACCCTTGTTTCACATTCAGACCTGGCTACTTGTATCTGCACAGTTATGTTATTTAATATAGTCATACTTAAGGCGTGTTGGGTTGAAATCCAGTCGGCCTTCCGTGAACGTGTAACAGAATATCGCAACTCAAACAAAGTGTCTACACAACAAGCGGGTGGCATGTGAGGGTAGGACGTCCTCTCTTCGCAGCTCTGAAAACATTTTCCACCTGTCTTCCATCCTGGCCTTTATATGATTAACAGTACTTAGTGCACAGGTGCACATGCACACACTCGCCTGCTCATATCCAATACGTTACACGCACACACACACACACACACACACACACACACACACACACACACAC
Source organism: Spinibarbus caldwelli (assembly GCA_039654775.1). Classification (NCBI taxonomy): domain Eukaryota; kingdom Metazoa; phylum Chordata; class Actinopteri; order Cypriniformes; family Cyprinidae; genus Spinibarbus; species Spinibarbus caldwelli. Next base: position 16,171,629 of record CM077227.1, read on the forward strand.
ACACACACACAGACCTTCCCCTCACTAAACACATACACACCCTAACTGATGAATTAGAAAGTGAGTGCCATAAATGCCAGTGACAAACTGGTTCAAAGTTCAGAACAAACTCCAGTAAACTCTTGAACAGGTTTCAGCACATGAAGAGAAGGACAGAGGGAAAGCGTGTGTGTGTGTGTGTGTGTGTGTGTGTGAGTGAGTGAGTGAGTGAGTGAGTGAGTGAGTGAGAGAGAGAGAGAGAGAGAGAGAGAGAGAGAGAGAGAGAGAGAGAGAGAGAGAACATGATCTTGCATTCCTCAGAAGAGAAGAGAAGGAAAGGGAACGGGGTACGGAGGAGAGGGGGTGGGGTGGGGTGTTAAAGTGGCGCCAGACAGCATTTGAATTCCCGGCAGTTGACCACACAAACACACACTCTCACACACACAGGTTTAGACTGTGTATATAATGAATAAAAGTGCGTGCACGCTGACTTTCATTATTATTTGAATAGCATTATCGCAAACTCATGCTCATACACAGACATGTGTACATAGCTAAATGAGGACATAACACAGACATCTATTGTTTTTATATTATTGCTGAAACTTTAAACTAGCCATAATGCTATTGTTAAAATAAAACTTTTTGTATTAAAAAATACTTTTAATAATTTTTAATTTTTTTATTTAGATTTGTTGTAGTGAAGACTTTCTATTGATACCCATTCATTGTTTTTATTATGAGTTATTTTTTATATGTTAATATAAAATTATTTAATATTAAAAACATGAAAATATTGATATTTAAACATTTCATAAATAAACATTAAAAAACTATCTATGAAAAAATATATTCTTTTATTGATTTAAATATTATTAAATATATAAATATTGTTATTTTAATAAATAAATACAATATTATAAATACATCATAAATATTAAAATATTATTTATTAATTTTACTTTTTTATATCCATCCTATTAAATTACTAAAACTAGTTCTATTTATTTATTTTTTATCCTAAACCTATTTTTACATTTTCATTATTACATTGTCCTTATGGGGACTGTTGGCTGCTTCTCACAATCCAGCTTATTTCAGATTCATCTTTAATGGGACATCTGGACCACACAATATAGGCAAAACCTGACATACACACACACACACCTTGTAGCAGCATCACAACAAAAACCACACATCAAAACACATCCACCATGCTTTAACATTCACCCAATAAGGGATTCACAGGGAGCGAGTCAAAGGTGGATGACAGAGAAAAAGGAAATGGTCTCACATATAGGGCATAGTGTGAGCAAAACGTTCCTTATCTGAAGCGCTTATGACCAGCACTTAACATCAGTTAACGTCTCAACGTCGTTGGATGCTGCATTCAGAAAAACACACAGAGGCACACAATCCAGGTGTTACACTGAGTCACGCTCATGACAATGCTGCCTCTGTAAAGTACCTGTATTACATTTCTCTCTCCCAACACACACACACACATACACACACACACAGAGCAACATTCTTTCACAGCAGAGCAGGCTGCAATTCATCAGGTTCAAGCACAGAAGCTTCTGATGACAGTCTGGACCCAGAACACACAATCTAACAGCAGCTGAGCTCTAATGAGCAGCCGGATCAGCACAAAAAGTGTCGGGAAAACAAGTACAGCGTGACAGAGAGAAACACAGTCGCAAACATAGTTAAAGCTTTAATCGCACTGAGAAAAAAGATTTTAAGTCATGTTAAGACACTGACATGACCTAAAAGTTAAATGCTTGTGTTTGTACCACAACTGTGGAACGCTATCTGAAGCATCCATGTTCAATGCCCTAAAAAGCGAGCTTATCCAAGAATGCGATTCAATTTGTGAGAGTTAGTGCTTGAGTAAATGAGTGTGTGTGTGTTTGGCAGAATGCTTTTCCTGGAATGAGTAATGCCACACAGGCTGCAGTGATTTAAGCTTTGAGCAGGAATGTGGGAGGTCCACGTTTTTTCTGCAAAACAAACCAGTGTGAGAGCATGTGTGTCAGCGTTAACTGAGTGAGTGTTTGCTGAACCATGAGAAGATTGCCCTATTATCGGTTGTCAATAGTGCATCCATCAATATCAACACTTTGTCCATTATTCAAAATCAATAAACGTAGGCCTGCGTCTCTCGTCATCGTCCTAAATGAGTGAAAACAGATGTCCGAACTCTCTTTGCGCAGTGCAATTATGTGCAAGTCTAATAAAAGGCTAATGGAGGTTTCTCTGCAAGTGTAATGGAAAGCTACAGTATGAAGTGTAAACAGAGGTTGGAAAGAGATGTTTAAAATCAGCAGAAAAGGTCACTTAACCTTTAGCATCTCATTAAAACAAACACATTAACATTCAGAGACAGAGAATTTAATAAAAATAATCAATTAAAAAAGTACTGAGTCTTTAGAGTTTGCGAATGAATGGTACTTCTCTGCCTAGCTATTATGCTGTGCAATGCAGTCTCAGGACATTTTTTTTCTGTTGATCCCAAAGGTACAGTCAAAGTAGCGATTGATAGTGATCATTTAGATGTCAACGCAGATTCTTCTGCTGATAAATTGAATATAGAAAAGTGACATGATAACTAATCCAAGTCCTGATATTCTGTTTTTAAGTTCATGAACCAGGGTTTTGCTAAATATATCAATAAAGCCATATGTTTTAATGCCCTCTCAAGTGTTTTGTTGGCATGACACGCCTTCTTAGATATCAAAGATGGCATACATACAAGTGCAACCATTTGGAGCAGATGGCATTAGGATTTTCGAAAGTAATAGGTTTTACTTTTTAACTTACATAAAATGACAATTTTGAAGTTCATGGTATGTTTCATTTTTATCAGTTCAATAAAATGATAAACATTTTTATTTGTTTAATAAATAACTTATTCTTGTTCTTATCATTAATGTAAAGGAATCAAGTGCAGATAGAAATAACTAATAAACTGAGAAGTAGTAGTTATAGTCCCAAGACAGACCCATTAATAAAAGACAGAAAAAAATGCAAAGATATGGACATTATTCTCTACCATTTTTATAATCTCACTCTGTTATCATTATCATCAGTAAAACAACCTTTTACTGTAAAACAGATAAACATGGTTATGAGATTAGATGAACAATGCCACCAATCGGAGTTTGGTTTGCCACAAATATCACTAGAGAGGAAAACAAAAAAGCAAAAAAAAAAAAAACAACTAGTTAAAGGCTTTATTTTATTAAGAAAATTATATTTGAAACAAGTATAAAAAAAAAAAAAAAAAAAAAAAAAAAACATTTTTTATACAATGTGTTCAGCCATCATGACAGTTTAGACAAGAAATAACAACAAAAAATTTAATCAAAGTACACATAAAAATAATTATCTTATGCATTTCTGTTTAAAGAACCTGCAATAATACTATAATAATTAATTTTTAAGTATTTTTAAACACAACACAGTGTAATTTTTTTAATCCATTTTATACTGTATTATGGCACTTAAAGAGGTGATTCCGCTCTGGCAAGATGACCTGTGGCATTCCCTTTTGCCAAAATGGTGGCGAAACTTAAACCCATAATGCACTTGGCTCAATACGACTGACCATGAGTGAGATACAAAAATGCGAAAGTACTGTAATTTTCACAAAAGTCCCAGAGCTGTCAAAAATCCACCAGATGATGTGTTTTAACTGACAAATAAACCAGGACATCTGTGTGCAGCTAATGTGGAGAAAGAGTACACATTGTTCATTGACATTGTAACAAAAATGGTTGAAAATTTCCTGAAGATCAATTGTTTTGTGCTTGAATGGAAACCCAAAAATGATCACCTTGACACAGCTTCACATGCTTTCATAAAGGCCTCTAAGTTCATCTTCAACCATTTGTCATGTTAATGAACATCCTACTGAAGGCTCTTCGAATTTGTGAGGTATGCTATTGTGAAAGACATGCAAATATCAAACCACACAATACAGCTTCGGTTAAACTATTCTTTCCGCACAGCACTTCAATCATCAACTTGTGTAACGTGCAAAACTCACATTTGCTTTGAATGTTTAACATTCTCCTGACGCTTGAAGAGGAAAAACAGAACAGAAGGGAAGGAAAGTGAGATGACATCTGACCTCACTAACTAGAGCCAACCGGAACCTTAATCATCAAATATTGTAAATCTGTAGTACTTCTGATTTGAAGAAATGGGGAATTACACAGAAGAATGTAGGAAATTAGATAAGGAAATGAAACCAGGCTGACGTGGTTCATACGCTCTTCTAGAGTACCATATGCGGCTGAGGAGACGGCATCGGGACCTCATGCCATTGGCTGCGTGGCATGTGACCGGCGGGGGCAGGGGCGTGTGCTGGAATGCAGGGATAGGGGTGCAGCTATGGAAGGTCACGAGGTCAGGGTCATACACACACATGTCCCCCCCTCCCCCCGATCATACACAGGGGCCTCTGTGCTTCTGTCAGTCCATAAATGACTTCAACACATGGACACTCTCGCTCGTATCCTCCACTGCCCCTGTAACCCACTGACATGGTAAACACACACAAACCACTGTGCTCCCCTGTCGGTGGACACACCATTATTGTTCTCCAGGGGTAAAAACAAACAAAATACTATTCAACCCCAGAGGACCTCATTCATCCCTAGAAATACACTTCCAGCGAAACATTTATTCCCAACGCTCCCAAATCGAGGTACAAGTTCTCCCAAGGCGAGCGGTGTAAGAAAAAAAGAACAGACTGTATCGCTGCAGCGTTTAATACAGTCTCACACTTCAATGTCAACAAAAAATCCTGCCTATGTGTGTGACATTTACAGGCATTCACAGAAATAGCATGACGGCGCTATCGTTTGATGGGCCTGATGGGAAACTAGGCAGTGCGGAAAATACAAAACACGTTCGCTCACTGGCTGTCTTGCACAAACACACGCACATGCTGCCGAACAGGATACATAAGCATGTAAACATAGAGAGGTGCCTGTTGATGTTGAACTGGTTCCAGGGAGACCTGAACAACTGAGGCGGCTGCATAACACTGACTAAAATGGAGCACACGGTCTCCTGTGTGACAATGTGAACGGGTGATAAAAGACTGCTAATTATTCCAAATTAACAATCTATTACACCTACATGGAAACCAGCTTCCAGTGAGCATGACAACGACACACTCAGAAACACACAGGCAAACATGTAGAATAAATAGAATAAGCAACATGAAAACTGTGCCAGGTTTTAAAATTATCTGGGACTGGGTGAAAAATACAACTGAATTTGAAAATGCGATATAATTACTATTATTTAAATGTATTTATACAACAATTAGAATTTGAATTTGATTGGCTGCGTGGAATTCTTTAGAAGGGAATCACTGAATTATTCACTTAGGCGATTCATTTAACACCACTGATTTACTCAAGAACAAAACAATTATTAAATTATTCATTAAATTATTCACTCAAACAATTTGTTTAAAATGCCAAAACACCAAACCGTTAAATGAAACACACAAAAATAATAAGGTAGCTGGTTATAGACTATTCTCTAAAATGTAAGTTAGTCAATTAGTGCTAGGCACCGATTAATCGCACCCAAAATAAAAGTTTTTGTGTGCATAATATATGTGCGTGTACTGTGTATGTTTATTATGTATATACAAATACATGCATATATATATTTAAGAAAAATATGTTATATGTTAAATATATTTAAATATAAGCTATATGAATATAAATACATACATGTAAATACATAGAAATATTTTCAAAATATATACTGTATGTGTGTGTTTTTATATATAAATAATAAATATACACAGTACACACACATATATAAACAAAAACATTTATTTCGGATTAATCGTGATTAATCGTTGCCCAGCAATATACTCAATATTAATTTCTTGTTTATTTAACTGTTGTGTTATATCACACTAGCAATCTGTAAGCATGTTAATTTATATTAATGAATAGCAGCTTATGTAATTATTCCCACTGAGAATTTATTTTAATGACTGCTTAAACTTAATTTAAAAATTAGGCTGTTTGACAAGGTTGACACAATATGACTGAAAAAAAAAAAAAAAAACGTGACCTCATAAAGTTAAAAAAGCCTGTGGGGGCAAATACTGAATATTGAATACATTTCTGACACTGATGGCCAACACTTACGTCTATGAAAAATAACCAGCAAATATTACAAATTAAAGCTGCAATCTTAACCACTGACTCTTCACTAACGACCATCTCATGAAACAGTGCACAAATTACAGGGTTAGCCATTCAGGATGCTGCTGTACTAAATGCACACTCAGGCCTGATGGGTAGACCATAGTTAAACCACAGACGCTTTCAGATGTTACAGAGGAAACGAGATCAGCCAGGGTCAGCTGAAGCCTATTTGTGCAGCACCCGGAAAAGAAGGAAGCCTGAAGAGGTGTGCATCATTCTCTGAATTCATGCAAAGCGGCAGTCAGTAAGTGAGGAACTGATAAGAGCAGAGTCTCTTATCTAATACGATTCATGTGGTGAGAGCTTTCTGATGAAGTCGATAGTGTCAGTTTTACAAGGACTGACAGACACACATGACTTTTATCAGGATGCACACTATACCAATGCTGTTGTCACCTCCTGTTCTCATAACAAACCACGGCTTTCAGAGAAAATGCTCTCTCACCGAAATGCGCTACGTATTTATCCCGTTGTGGGTGTTTGCAGGTATGAACACAGACTGAAGAGATACTAAAATTTGATAAACACTTGGAAACCACATCCTACACTCAGTACTACATCTTCATCTCACTCTCCTGCTCGCTCACTCGCTTGCATACTCAGCAGCTGAGCTCACCTCGTAACTATCGAGGTCAGAATGTGGCCTGCACAGCCGTAGACTGATAAAACCACAAGGTACTTGTAGTAGTTATTGCCACCTGACTTAAAGCAGCATTTCATCCCGTCTCTGCACCTCACGTTCAGCTTCACAATGTCAAAATACATAAAATACCATCATCTGTGAACTTATGAGATACGTGTGATATGAAACTTTTATCTTGCAAAGATGTATTTTAGAGGAGGTCAAGAGGTCAACCACAAAACCTTCATAAAATTTCAATTTCATGCACCTTCTTAGTTAAAAATACACTCCAGATTGGGAAAAGTTTGGATAATGTTGTCTAAACAAATCACATCTGAAAGTAAAATGTGGTTTTCAAATGTGCTGATATATTGGTATCACAGCATATATGAACTTAGTTTCAGGTAATGCGTTTCTTTCAGATATTTTCACTGACAACTCACATGCAAGCTTGCAGACAGTCTTTGGGAGATATTGATATTATTTATCAATAATATTAAAGAAAATAACTTTAGATAAACCAGGCTTTTCAAACAAAATCAGAAAAAGCAAGTTTTGGCGCTATCCAAGAGGGATTTCGGATATAATCATTTAAACTTCGCCAAGATTTCATTGGTATTCTTTAAATAAAAAGATTATGTACAAAAGTACTTGCAATTTAACACACCACAAAAAAATGCAGAGTTCAGCTAAAAGCAATAAGCTTTACTTGTGAGGGATGGAAAGGCAGGGTTTTTAAAAGTCAAAGTGACCATGAAGTGGTAAGACTTCACGCACTTCATAAAGGCCTACAGCGCGTCGCGCGCTCGCAGCGTTGATGGATGTAATAGTTAAAACTTGGAGCTGCGTGGGTGGCGGGGTACGACCGCTGAGAAAATCGTGATTGAGAGAGAGCGAAAGCGAGAGAGACTCAACATGGATTCCCAAACAAGCCACAATAGGCCTCCTGAGCACAGCTACCGAAACTTACTGTAGTTGGCGGGACAGTAGCAACTGCACAAGTACATACATGTTAGGAAACGAATACTTGCGGCAAGTATGCTAACAGTGATTAAAGTGAATTCAATCTACTGGAAAGCATTCATCATAAAAGTAGGCGATCCTTCCACCTAACGGGATATTAGTGCGCAGCTCTGTGTTATTAGACTTCACAAGCTTAAATGTCTATATTTAAAACTCTAGAAACTGGAGCGAATGTAAAGTAGAGCATTTGTAAACAAAGTAATGAAATACTCCGCGGAGAAAGAGGGGCTTCCATTTTGAAAGCGCCATGCTCCGGTTCAAAGAGCGCGAGAGGACTCTCACATTCACTGCATCGAGGTCGACATGTTTCCAAGAAGGACAGAAGTACGAGCTGCTGTTTTAAAGTTGTAGCATTCAACAGGTTCAGCGCTGACAGGACTGGATCAAACTGAAATGAAGCGGTCATTGGGTTTGAATGTAACTATTTAAAGTAAAACCGCAAACTTGAGAAAGTGTTAACATTAGAGCTACTAGACTGAAGCTGAACTGCAGGTCTAGACTAACTTAAACCGCGACACTTGAGGTTATTTACATGAACGGACAACTGACCGCACCGTTTTAACAAACTGACGAGTGCATGAGTTAAAAACCTGATAAACATCGAAACCAAACAAACAATATCCGAGCAGTGAATCAGATGACATGACAGAGTAATAAACCCTGGAAAAACAGTCAACTTTTCGTAAAAGTCAGTTGAATACATCTATTTTCAACTTTCCTGACAGCTGAATAATAATATATAGAAAGCTGATGTGTTGTAAAATCCTGACTCGATACACTTAAAGAAGTTGTGGCAGCACTTGATAATGAATGCCTTTGTAACTTACCCGCGTCCCCCGGGGTTTTCATGGTGAAAGTTATCTGCCCCAAACACACACAGAGAGAGAGAGAGAGGGCTGGGGTAAAGTTGTCAGTTCAGCAGCGGCCTCTCCCGCACCCCTGTCTCCAAAAGACCAAACTTTTGTCCAGTGATCAGGGCTCTTGTTGCTCCCGCGGAACGATCTCTGGCCTCTTCTCGCGATCCCTCCGAACCCGACCGACAGCGCTGAGTTTGGGAAGCGGCTCCTTGCTTCCTCTGGCGGGACGGGACGGGACGGGACGGGGTGCAGCGGAGTTCCGTCTGTCCCGGGAGCGATCGATACAATCCCAGCACCGCAGAGGAGCAGCGTCTCTGTTACACACACCCGCTCTCGCTCCCAGCTGATGATTTTATCCTTGTGTTAGTTTGTCATCTGCTCTCCCGAGGCTCGCCGCTCGCAGTCTATCACTCAGTGTCCCATTCTCTCTTTCACACCGACTTTTTTTCTTTCCTCCACTCTCTCTCTCTCTCTCTCTCTCTCTCTCTCTCTCTCTCTCTCTCTCTCTCTCTCTCTCTCGGGTGTCGTGTTTCGCACGGGGCCGCCCACACGGTCGCGAGGAGGAGGAGGAGGGGGTCTGAGTCACGCCCCCTCACCACGAGCCGGGGCTGGCGTCACTGCAGCTCGAGGCGTCGTTATGGAGACCGCTGTCCGTGATGACATCACATCCGCGTCCTACGAGGACTTCAGATTCAGCGTCATCGCGGCGCGCCCGTTAACGTCAGCAACAAGTGTGTTTCGAGCTAATTAGCCCTCGTTCTCTTTCATTTAATGATAATTATCAACCCCCAAGGAGAGGTAGGCTAATAGCTAGTGCATTGAATTATGATTTCCGGAGTTTACCCCGCAAGATCAAAGGCTGAACTCTAGGGGCACTTTTGGTCACTCAGATATTTTCTGTCAAAACAAAATGACAAATATTCTGTGACTCATGTATTATATAGTTGTATAATGGATTATATATATATATATATATATATATATATATAGCTATGTGTCATGACAAATAAGCCTACAACATATTTTCCAAGGTAACAAATATATTTTTAATTACCAGTTTCATAAATATCATACATTTTATATCATACATCAAGATATTTTTTATATAGTATACTTCATTTGACCTGAAAGAAAAAACTTTTCAAAAATTATATTTAAAAATAAGGTAACACTTTACAATAAGGTTCCATTTGTAAACATTAGTTAACAAACAAATGAAAAATACTTCTAAAGCATTTATTATTCTTAGTTAATGTTGATTTCAACATTTAGTAATACATTATTAAAATCAATATTAATGTTATTTAATGGACCTGAATTAATATGGACTAACAATGAGCAATTGTATTTTTATTAACTAGCATTAACAAAGATAAATACTGTAACAGTGTATTGCCCAATGTTAGTTAATGTTAGTATTAGGGGCCACACCGATTTTGCGGCACAAAAACTTCAAAATATAAATCCTTGTAAAAAAAAAAAAAAAACATACATAAGTTCATGAGATTTATGCACATTTCATCCTCCCTCAATAATCATTAAAGGGGAGATGAGAAGTAATATTCAGAAACATTTAACATGAGCTTCCTCATGTTTTCTTTTCAGTGATTACATGAAGGTTGTCAGTAAAACAGAATCGTGTGGCCTAATGACCACAATCCCATTCAATTCTGTTGGCACGTGCATGAGAGAGAAAGAGAATACTGCAGTGTGAGAAATGTTTGTTTCCTGTATGATTTGAATGTGATCCATCTGCTCAAGCATATACATCCTGTGTTAAAGCTGAGCACCTGAACCATAAAAGGACCCCCTTTCCTCCCTCACTAGTTTTTGAGTAAATGTGGTGTCTCTCATGAGCAGTGTAGCATGTCTCCTGTTCTAGTTTAGCACATCGTACTGCTAGAAAACAGGGGACAACATATCTTTAAAGGTGCACTAAGTAATTTTATTTCTCCTCCTCAAAAAAAAAAAAAAGATTTTTCCCTTAATCAACCATCATCAAACACTTTTTTAGTAAAAACATTAATAATAGCTGATTGTGAATAATCTTTAATAATGTTGCAAACTATTGCTTTTCATGATACTACATTCATTCCACTAGGTGTCGGTATAAATCTAAGATGGCTGACATATCTATGGAAGCCTGTTTCCGCCACAAAAAAAAAAAAAAAAAAAAAAAATTTAAAAGGTAATTGCGGCTTTTTCTGCACAATGTATTTATTCTCTAACTCTCAGTTCTCAGAACTGAGACTCTTAGAATTGTGAGTTATAAACTCAGAATTGTGAGATAAACTCGCAATTGAGAAAAAAAACTCGGCATTGTGAGATAAAAACTTTGTGAGATATAAACTCGCAACTGCCAGAACAAAGACAGAATTGCGAGATAAAAAGTCAACATGAAACTGTAATTTTTTATTCCATGGTGGAAACAAAGAAACTGAATTGTGAGAAAAAAGGCAGATTTACAAGATGTGAACTCGGAATTGTGAGGAAAAAAGTCTGAATTCTAAGTTTGTATCTCACAGTTCTGTTGTTTGCACCACAAATAAAAAAATAAAAAAAGTTAACTGTGATTTTTTTTTCTCACAATTCTGCCTTTCTTCTTGCAATTGCGAGTTTTTATCTCAAAATTCTGACTTTCCTTCACAATTCATATGTTTCTTCTCAGAATTCAGAATTGCTAGAAACAAAGTCTGAGCTGAGATATATAATCAGTATTGCTAGAAAAAAGTAAGAATTGTGGGATAAAAAGTCGCAATTACCTTTCTTTTAAATTCCATGACGGAAACAGGCTTCCGCATATCAGCCAGCACAACATAAACAAAATATCTGTGAGAATAATGCTCTGCTTGAATTACCAACATTTCATGTGTTTTAGATTTAGAGTTTTTAGCAATTCATCAAATTTTTCTCAAATCTATGTGATGGGAACATTAAGGCAAGACTGACAGGTGAGTCTGTGCTTTTATGAGCTTTAACCTGATCAATTGCCCTTTCCTTTGAGAGGAAACTGCTGTTATTGTGCTGTGAGCTGTTGTAGTGGTTCTCATGATTGTGCTTCTTGTTGTTATTTGTGCTAGTCAGGCTGTAGAGTGTCAGCAGTCATTTCTGGTCACAGGAAACAGACGTACCTAAGATAAGCATCTCAGCTCCATAATGCTGCTGCTGCAGTCCGTGTGAACGTGTGTGTGTGTGTTTTGGAAATATCCAGTGCTGTCACATCTGTCCGAGACACCCTCTGTTTTCTTTCCCCAGGAAAGAAAACAAGAGCAGTTATTGGGATGGGCAATTTCCTTTGAATGTAATGGACAATAAATACAGTTTACTATTGTATTTACACACAGTTTTCCATTTCCTCTCTCTCACACTTGCATCTTCTATTTTCTACTTCCTTCTCTCGTCACCTACTGTATCTCTGTTGCCCAGTCTGCTGAAGTGTCTTAAACTTAAAAAAAAAACTTCCTTGTTCTGCTAGCTGCTAAATCACTATTCTATACTCTCTCTCTGTCTCTCTGCCAAAGCACAGTACATTCTGCCATCCGATTCATCCTATTCATCCTTGTACTGTTTCCTTCACTTTTGTATTATTCACCCACACCATTATTTAGCCTCATCAACCTTCTCTTCCTCCACGTCCTTCGCTCTTCTGATTCTCTTCCACTCCTGGACTTTATATCAAGTCTGTTAGCACAGTAAACTCAAGGTTATCAGTTTCTAAGAAAAGTTCCTCACTGTACTGGCTCTCACATACAGTGTGTTTATGTATTGACACACAACTTGCCTTTTCCTCCACACTTCTGTTTGTGTTCAGGTATAACCAACAGCTCTCTAACAAAGTCTACCGGCTTCCCACAAACATAGAAAAAACTGGAGTGACTGGAGGAACACTATAGTCAAAAGTTTGGAATCCCTTTCTCTATTGGATATTTGCACTTCTGTACGGAAGCTGTTTCTGCCTCAGAGTAAGATTGACAAAACATTGACGGTGTATCACTTTACAATAAGGTTCCATTTGTTAACATCAGTTAACATGAACTAACAATGAAAAAAAGCATGTATTAATCTTATAGTTAACTTCAACATTTACTACATTATTAAAATCAAAGTTGTTTCTGTTAGTATTAAAAAGTTGTATTTTTTAACTTGAACAAAGATGGAAAAAAACTACCGTACAAAATGAATTGCACATGGTTAATTAATTTTAGGTAACTAATGTTAAGTAATAGGACCTTATTGTAAAGAACCAGTGATTGTGAGATCAATATAAGAAATAATGTTAGATATGAAGTCACAATTGAAGATTGTCACACTGCATGATATAAAGTCACAGTTAGTTGTTACTTTATATCTTGCAATATAAAATCACATTTCCCTTCACTCTCTGGTGAAATTTATGCATTACAAATTGTCAAATTTTGTCTTGTAAATAAGTGAATACAAAGACCACTACATGTCTTCAAAATAATTTTAAAGGAGACCTATTATTGCCCCTTTTTACAATATATAATATAAGTCTCAGATGTCACCAGAATGTGTCTGTTAAGTTTCAGCTCAAAATGCCCCACAGATAATTTATTGTAACATTTTGAAAATGCCTATTTTAAGTGGAAGCAGAAACACAAATTCAAATTCAAATGAGCTGCTGCTCCCCGCCCCTTTTCCAGAAAAGGGAAGAGCCTTTACAGCTCATCAGATACTCTGCTAAAAAAGATCTGTTTGGTTTTGATTATCATGTCTGTCATGCGTTTTAAAACATATCAGTTTAAACTTCTGATATACAGTTTTCTGAGCGCACACATCTGAAGCATGCACACAGAAAGCAGCTGTCACACAGCATGTGAGTACTAAACTAAGCTCTCTTTCATGTCTTATTGCACTTAAACTGTCAAATACACACAGGTTTATGTTCAAAACACACAAGTTACAAAAAAAGTCAGTTATGTCTATGAAGGTAAACAGCTGGTAAAGAAATCACAGTAAATAAATCAATAAATCCACTGCTCTCTCGTCTCCTCTGAGGCTGGGACTCTAAATAGTGTTCTGTGCTCATCAGTGCAGCCAAAGACAGAACAGTTAGCATGCTCTGCTTGAACTTTCACCATTGCGTTAGAACTCGTACACCGTTGTCATTTACGAAAACACAATGGCGGCGCCGTGGATGGAAACTCACAGATTGAGGGGTGGTAATATTATAATAAGATCCCCTGTCTACATCATGGGGGGAGCGAATCTGAGAACCCCCCCCCCCCCCCCCCCCCCCCCTCCTCTTCTGTTCACCTGCCCCATCAGCTTAATTTCTCTGTTCTTCTTTATGAGAGGATCAGCATTTAAAATCGGGGTGACAGACAGATGCTGGAGTGATACAGTGCTTCCCAAAACCCTCACACAGTTCAGCCTCTCCTCCTCCCTCCATTTTGCTGTTAATCAAAGTACATGCTCACAATATTAAGTCATGTTCCTGTGTGACACTGATTTTTCTCAGAAATTAGAGTTCTGAGGACAGATTTAAAATGGAGATGTTTAAAAATATGTGTTAGCATGCACTGCAATTTTTAATTTTTTTTTTTTTTTTTTTAGAAAATTGACCCATGAGTGCTGTTGCACTGTCAAGTTAGGTGGTAAAAGAGAGAGTACTCTGTTTAAGAGGGCCTCATTCATTGTACCTCTTTATCTGTTGGCCTCCTAGTGGAGTGAAGCACACGAAAGTGATGGATCTACAGAGCAGAATAAAGTGATTCCTCAGAAACATGGGATGGAACGAGAGACCATGCCATCCTCATGCATCATGCTACACGTTTTCAAATTTAGATTGGTAGTACTTGTTAATTAAATTTAATTATGAAAAATATTTTTAATTGTTGCATATTAAAAAGCAAATAATTTAGATAACGCAATAATTCTGCTTAGTTTTCTGTGGGAAGAACAAATATTAAATGCTATCCAAGTATTATACCGGACATCAAATTTTATATTATGATATTTTTATCAATGTTACACAATTAAAGTGAGAACACATTTCATGTGTCTACTGCATATAAAATCTTGAAATCTTGAAGGTTAATCAGAAACAATATCAGTATTAATAAATGTAATAATGAAAAATTACTTTAAGCAAATTTAATGTACGCTTAATACCATTGGGTTTTTTTTTTTTTTTACTTGACGTGAATAAATAAATAATATTGACGAACATGTAATAATGTAATAACAACATTACAACAATAACATGTAATATCAACATTAATGTTTTTATTTCAAGAAGCAGTTTACACAATATTAGCTGTATTTTAATCATTTTACCATGCAATCTGTGTAATATTTTGCCATTGTATAAAATGCTGCTCAGTGACTCTGAATGTTTAGTACATTGAACATCAAATATTCACTTGACATTGTATAAAAAAATAAACATCGGTAATTTTACTTAAATTTCATGACATTAACATAACGACAAATGTAGAAAAATATTTCAGGCCATTTCTGATTTTATTTCTAAACTGAACCAAAAATGACCAATTAATATGACATGAATTTGTTGAAACAGACAGAAGTCAGCCAGGCAACATAACTCTTGCCATATGACCAAAATATGTAAAGCTTTATTAGACATGTAGATAAATAATCTTCTGTTCTTTCACTATATCTAACTAGAGAAAATTGTAGAGCTCCAAACAGGAAAAAGGTCCTTGTACTGCAGGTCCTTGTACTACAGGTGCGTCGAGCCAATGGTATACTTGAAAATGAGCAAAAAGGGTGGCTAACCGCACACTGACCCACTCAAGACTGGAAAAGTCTACAAAAACATTTTTTTATTTTATAAACTGCATCGTGCAAACTGCATTGAAGATAGCAATGTGCTGAAACGTTTGCTTGCTGGTGTCTATTTGTTTTTAACTCACATGCACTGTGCACTTTTTGCAAGATGCAATTTATAAAATAAAAAAAAAAAAAATGTTTTTGTAGACTTTTCCAGTCTTGAGTGGATCAGTGTGCGGTTAGCCACCCTTTTTGCTCACTTTCACTATATCTGACATGCCTCCCTTGTACTATTCTGGACAATGTTTGAAACTTTGTATTGCTAGCACTTCCCCTCTAATTGCATCCTTAAAATTAACTGCTTGTTGTAAATCACTTTGGAAAAAACCATCTGCTAAATGAATAAATGTAAATAAACTTAACTTTATGTGGACAGATGAATACACCTAAAGAATTACAATTTACAACTAAAGCTGTTCATCCGCTTGTGTTTTTCTATCTGTGTGTGTCCTTGTGAGAGTGAAAGGACGAGAAAGCATGTCAACGGGCTCTTTGTCATCAAAGAACATGTTTATTTTCAAGTTTGGTGCTCCAACTGTCAGGAATCCCATCATCTCCCTTTAGCGCCCCTTCTCTCTCGTCACTGTATTCTTCCCTCAGTCTTTAGGGTCATGTTCTATAGCTTAAAGTGCTTTTTGTCTGCTCACCACTATAACAGAGAACTGACAATCCCTCTCTCCCGCTCACCCTCTCTCTCCATCTCTCTCTCTCTTTCTCTCAGCTGGTTTTCGCACAAGAGTAATAGGATTACCACACACTGCTCTGTCAAGGACAGAGGCTGGAGGGGGAGACAGGAGGACATGTTAAAGAGGGGGACGAAGAGAGAGAGAGGGAAATGAGTACAAGTTGAAGAACAGAATGCCATGTCACTACACACCCACCCTGAAGCCCCTCGGAGTAACAGGCCTGTGATATTTGAGGAGCGACAGAGAGATATGTCTCGCTCTAAGTCAGTTGCTATATTAAGCACACAGTGTGTGTTGATGGTGTCTCCAGCATCTTGCTTAGGATCAAACTCTTCCTATTGGCACAGTTCAGTGTTTCCACTACTGAAGCTGCCATACCTTCATTCCAGCGCGATGGATCTGTATCCGGTACATCTGTCATTTCAGAGGCGGGGAGCTAATCAGAGGTCTGACTTAGCAGCATGACGGGCCTAAAGGAGGGTCACCGTAGGGCTGCTACTCACTGCTGCTGATAGTACACCAGCTGCTGAACTTCATGTAACTCATGCACCGTCTCAAATCACTACATGACATTCCACAGTTGGACAGATACACAAAAATGGACTTCTGTTTTACAGACACCCCAGAGTCATATCAAACATTTGGAACTTATGTTGTAAGCTGTTTTTAGGATATTACATATAAAGTGTCTCTATAGATGAGGGTTGTGAAGTGAAGTAGCAAACAGAATTGCAATTGAATGTAAGGAATTAGAATCGAAATGAACTGAAATTCAATTAAATTTACTGTCATTAAAGGGATAGTTCACCCAAAAATGAAATTACTGTCATTAATTACCCTCATGTTGTTCCAAAAATGTAAGACCTTCGTTCATCTTTGGAACACAAATTAAGTTATTTTTGATGAAATCTGAGAGCTTTCTGACCCTGCATAGACAGCAACACAGCTACCACTTTCAAGGCCCAGAAAGGTATAAGTACATCGATAAAATAGTCCATGTGACATCAGTGGTTCAACTGTAATGTTATGAAGCTATGATAATACTTTTTATGTGCAAAGAAAACAAAAATAATGACTTTTTTCAACAATTTCTTCTCTTCCAGGTTAGTCTCCGCTGCCACGATGCATGCGTCATCGTACTCCTGTGAATGGTGGCAGGGAATGACACAGAAGAGAAGAATTGTTGAAAAAAGTCATTTTTGTTTTCTTTGCACAAAAAAATGTATTTTCGTTGCTTCATAACATTACAGTTGAACCACTAATGTTACATGGAATATTTTAACGATGTCCTTACTACCTTTCTGGGCCTTGAACGTGTCAGTTGTGTTGCTGTCTATGCAGGGTCAGAAAGCTCTTGGATTTCATCAAAAATATCTTAATTTGTGTTTCGAAGATGAACGAAGGTCTTATGGTTTGGAACGACGTGAGGGTGAGTAATTAATGACAGAATATTAATTTTTTGGTGAACTAACCCTTTAACTGCCATTTGACCTTTACTGCAAAATGCCACTTTGAAAATCTTTGAAATTCCATTGCCACCTATGGAGAACTCTATTTAGTTGTTTATTTTATATATATTTAATAAATATATTTAATATATTTTTTAAATAAATTTTATAGACCACAGTGGAAAAACACTTCATTTCCCAGAATGCATAACCTGTGTTGAAATTCTTTGAATCGATGCGTTTCCATAGATATTAAAATTGTAACTTTTTTATTTCATAAAATAAAAACTTAAATGAACATTTATAGCATTAAACTCCAAAAAACTAGTTAACACTGCTGCGTAACAACACTTTTGACATTTTTCCAACATAATAAATCTCTCAATATTTTCCCCTCTTTTAATATCATAGAAACACTATCATGGAGCTAATGGGAGTGCAAAAATTATATTTGTTATAGTTCCTATTCACCACTATAGATGATTACCCAACTATGATGACTTGCACTTAGAGAACCCTGAAAATGTGAAAAGGATCCATTGCAAATTTGCCAAAATCTACTTTCTGAAGAAAGATTGTTTTTGGGTCTGAATGATGTAGTGACAACATCTACCAGAAGGGGCTAAATGTGCAAAACTAACCATACAAATTTTGACCCAAAGCCAAAGCCAAAAAAAAAAAAAAAAAAAAAAATTGATGAGTAGTTAAATAGCAATATCTGTGTATTAAATTTCTAGAAACTTAAACTTTTTTGTTGCACAGAAAACAATAACTGCATGCTGGTATGGAATAACATGAGGGTGAGTAAATCTGTTTATTTTTTTTTTGGTTTTGTTTTTGTTTTTTTAAGAATAATTTTTTGACCGATCTGTATTCTGAGCTCCAAGAACTATGCTGTCAAACAGTTCAGACAGTTCATTGCTAAAAACATTTTCTGAAAATTCAAAATCCATTCACCATTCACCACCTCAAGGTACATCTCAGGACAAAAATGACTATAAAGCTGTTTGACTTTGCTATGGTCTGTAAAGCTGAAGAGACTTTAGACATTTCTGCTGTAACATGCTATGACAGATGTACGTTATTCTCTGTGTGTGTGGGCTAATCGCAAAGATAGGAAATCTGTGTAGGTACCAAATTTATACTGTGGGCACTAGATGTTCCTAATGACTCACCAAGTCCATGTGTAATGTGGGACACCCCCATAGTTTTGTGTATTTGTGTGTCTCATGCTCGTAGGATCTGTATTAACTGAAAAGATGTGGTGGTGTGTTCCAGATAGATGGCGGTAACCCAAAGCTCCTCGTTTCAAACTCTGGAAGGGATGATCCATGAAGTATTAGTGACGTGCCCTTGAGTCCTGAAAATTTTAGGTTTAGCAGGTTAGCATCATCCATCACAGCTCAAGATTGTCGCTAATTAAGGGTTTGGGTCTGTGTTCTCAGCATTACCATAACATCATTTTTTTCTACGTGTACCAAGTGATTAGTCACATGATATTTGAATTGCAGATAATAGATTCAAAAATTGATTTCTGTGGCCTCTGTCATGGAGTCCAAGGGATAGCTGTTTGTCAAACAGAAAAACATCCATACATTTTCCAAACCACTAGTCAAAACAAAACAGAAGCAATTTGGGCATCACTACTCAGGATTTTCTCTGTCTTCAAATATTTCCATCTTGTGTATGCCGTACTGTTTTTTATGCTCTTTTTTTGTATTTGTCTGTCTTTCTGTCCTCCTTTTCTGCTTCTTCAGCTGTACAGGTACTTATTCTCTACTGATAAAACATGATAATTATTGTCTATATGATAATAAGTGTCTACAGTATTGTCTAATTATCATTCTTTGCACTTGTGTCTACAGTCTACAATGTGTCTACAATGAACAATTTTCTTCTATGTTTAGTGAAAGACCACAGGTCATGTCATTTAAAGGTGCCATAGAATGCATTGATACAATATTTTAAATTGTTCTCTAATATCTACATAGAAGGTATGTGGCTTAGGTAAGGGCAAAAATTCTCCAGAAACAGTTTTACATGTGCATTTACAACCCTAGGATTTCTCCCTAGAATGAAATGGTCTGTTATTGGCTTATTTGGAAGGGTCATGAATAATAATGTTGAGCTCTGCTCTGATTGGCTGTTTCACAGTACGGCTCTGCTCTGATTGGCTGTTTCACAGTGCGGCTCATTTCAGTAGCTCACAGCAGGAAGGAAACCCAGGGAGGAAAATATATATTTCAATACTTTCTCTCACAGTTATATCTTCGGGTAATTATACTGTATATAAAATGTGGCATCGGGGAGCTGCTATTAATATGCGGGGCACTGAAACTGCTTTCAAATGCACGATCATTTTTTACTTTCGCTTTCGAGATTCGTGATCGCACATGCTCTGTTTATGCTATGGAGCGGCAGTACTTACCACACATTTTACAAGATCAGATGCTTGTCAGTGGTGCTCAGGATCTGTAAATCATTCGCCATCATCCTCAGTCATCTCTCCTTACTCTGTTTATGTGGTAAGTGAAATCTTATGTACTGCAATGTAACAGGCTACCGCTAGCAAAGAGCTAACCATGTCCCTTTAATGGCTGGCTTTATTTTATTAGCTTTCCGTGCCTTTCTGAATACAGACACCAACCCATCCCTGCACTTCACATCCCCTGCACAGCCTGAATTTATTTCTATGATCTGCCATTTTCGCTGTTGTCCTCGCTTGTTTCTTCACAATACCTGCAGAACTTCTGATGGTTCGGCTGGCGGCTGGTCTAGAACATGGGCGGGTATATGCAAATGTTGGGGGCGTAACTATTAGTGATCTCGACTGTTACGTCACAGTCAGTGTTATATTCTGATTTGCCTATTTTTCAGTGGTCTTTTTTATTCACGAGATTTACATAAGAAGGAGGAAACAATGGTGTTTGAGGCTCACGGTATGTCGTTTCCATGTACAGAACTCTTATTATTCAACTATGCCAAGGTAAATACAGTTTTCCATTCTATGGCACCTTTTAACAGGCAAAATACACTGAAGGGGGCAACCCACGCCATAAACAATTTAAACACTTTTTATAGAAAACTATTAGAATTACAGTCTCCACATAAACATATTTCTTAATGTGTAAAACTTTTTAAATTAGCACCAAACTACTGAATGCTGCTTTAAAAACATAGTTCACCCAGAAATTAAAATTACCCCATTATTTACTAACCCTCAAGCCATCCTAGGTGTATATGACTTTCTTCTTTCAGACGAATGCAATCAGAGTTATATTAAAAAATTTCCTGGCTCTTCCAATCTTTAAAATGGCAGTGAATTGTGAAATTTCTAAACCCAAAAAGATGCACCCATCCATCATAACAAGTGCTCCACACTGATCCGGGGGGTTAATAAAGGCCTTCTGAAGTGAATCAATGCATTTGTGTTAGAAAAGTATCCATATTTAAAACTTCAGAAACCTGAATCTCTAGCTTCCGCTAACTGTCATACACACATTCACGAGACAGTGGCGTTTCAGAGGATGACGCAGGACATAGGTGTAGCACAAACTCCGGTGAGAATATGCTAGTCTCGCGAGAACCAAGTTTTGTTTATAGCAAAGGAAAACCAGTCTCCTCTTAGCATTTTACAAAATGATTTTGCAAATCCTTGTTTTGTATATCTAATTCATGACCGGTGTTTTGTTTTGCTCTCTCCTCTGTGCTTCTGCGTTTGTCACATCTCACCGGAGCTTACGCTACGCCTACGTCATCCGCTGGAACGCCATATAAACGTACATACGACAGTTAGCGAAAGCTAGAGATTACTGTTTATAGTCTTAAATATCGATATTTTTCTTACAGAAACACATCGCTTCGCTTCAAAAGGCCTTTTATTAACCCCCTGGATCCATGTGGAGCACTTTTCATGATGGATGGATGCGCTTTTTTGGACTTCAAAATCTCGACCACCATTATAAAGCTTGGAAGAGCCAGGACATTTTTTACTATAACTCAGATTGCATTCATCTTAAAGAAGAAAGTCTTTACTACACCTAGAATGACTTGAGGGTAAGTAAATCATGGGGTAGTTTTCATTTTGGGGTAAACTATCCGTTTAACAGTTGCGATAGTTAAATGACACACATGAAATTCATAAAATTAGGTTATAGGATTTCTAATCAGGCACTGAATAAAGTTCAGCTAATGGGATCACGCAAGAGTAGCACCGAGCAACTACCATTACCGTGGACAAAGTTGGTACCTAGTAAATACTGTACTAAGCAGTAGATGCTGTATGTTTCTGCTAAATGAAACCATGTCATAAGTCATTTGGGAGGCTTTGAATGCCTGTAAAATGTCTAAATTACGAGCACACATTCCTCACAAAGGTCACAGGTGTGACTAATAGAGCTGATCACTGACCATTTGTGTGCTTAGACTGAATGACAATAGCTGCTTAAGAGTGGTGTCATGTGTTGAATAGTTTTTGACGCTGTGTTTGCTCTGCAGGTGCGGCAGCTCAGGGAAGGGTGTGAAAACACTCAGGTAGAGGAAGGGAATTTCATTGTTTGTGTGAGAATATCCTCTGAAACACTAACGTCAAATGATTTCCTCAAGCCCACACTGACAATCTGCATTTGTTTAGCTTGTAATCATTGTTGCAGGATTCCATGACAAAGATAGAGTGTTATGGTTGATAATCTAACATAAACAAAAGAGCATATGCTCCAGCCCCATGTTTGTGGAATTTACTGTGCTCCTGTTACACACCTGAAATGCCACCGTCATCTGTTGCGTCTTGGAGTGCTGTTACACTCACGCAAACACACACACCTGTGCCACTGAAGCGAGAGATTGACCACCTGTCTCTGTGAGTGGGCGGGTACAGTCTGACTGAGGCAGATTGTGAGTGGGAGCAGAGATGACTGACGCATCCTTTGACCAATCTGTAAACATCTCACAGCTTCTGCAGACTGAAATCACATTTACTTATGCACTGGATTTAGGTGGTAAATGATACCTGAACAAGCCTATCTGTTAACATTCTCAGTGGAAATCCACAGTTGAACTACAGCCAAACCTGAGCAGTATATGTCATGTGGCTAACCAATAAAAACAGTGCAAACAGTGCTCGCCCACTTTCTGGAAATATTTTTTTCATAGGGAACCAAAGTCTTTGTTAAAGAGCTATAAACCATGAACCAAACTGACCAGCTGAATCATAACATTGTAAACTTTAAAGGTGCCATAGAATGGAAAACTGTATTTACCTTGGCATAGTTGAATAATAAGAGTTCTGTGCATGGAAATGACATACAGTGAGCCTCAAACACTATTGTTTCCTCCTTATGTAAATCTCGTGAATAAAAAAGACCACTGAAAAATAGGCGAATCAGAACATAACACAGACTGTGACGTAAGAGTCGAGATCACTAATAGTTACGCCCCAACATTTGCATATACCCGCCCATGTTCTAGGCCAGCCGCCAGCCGAACCATCAGAAGTTCTGCAGGTATTGTGAAGAAACAAGCGAGGACAACAGCGAAAATGGCAGATCTTGGAAATAAATGTTATGTTCCAGGCTGTGCAGGGGATGTGAAGTGCAGGGATGGGTTGGTGTCTGTATTCAGAAAGGCACGGAAAGCTAATAAAATAACGCCAGCCACTAAAGGGACATGGTTAGCTCCTTGCTAGCGGTAGCCTGTTACATTGCAGTACATAAGATTTCACTTACCACATAAACAGAGTAAGGAGAGATGACTGAGGATGATGGCGAATGATTTACAGATCCTGAGCACCACTGACAAGCATCTGATCTTGTAAAATGTGTGGTAAGTACTGCCGCTCCATAGTATAAACAGAGTGCGATCGCGAATCTCAAAAGTGAAAGTAAAAAGCGATCATGCATTTGAAAGCAGTTTCAGTGCCCCGCATATTAATAGCAGCTCCCTGATGCCTGCATTTTATATACAGTATAATTACCTGACGATATAACTGCGAGAGAAAGTATTGAAATATATATTTTCCTCCCTGTGTTTCCTTCCTGCAGTGAGCTACTGAAATGAGCCACACTGTGAAACAGCCAATCAGAGCAGAGCCGTACTGTGAAACGGCCAATCAGAGCAGAGCCGCACTGTGAAACAGCCAATCAGAGCAGAGCTCAACATTATTATTCATGACCCTTCCAAATAAGCCAATAACAGACCATTTCATTCTAGGGAGAAATCCTAGGGTTGTTAATGCACACGTAAAACCGTTTCTGGAGAATTTTTGCCCTTACCTAAGCCACATACCTTCTATGTAGGAGAACAATTTAAAATATTGTATCAATGCATTGAAAATTGGTAACATTTGACAGTTACTCTTTGCTTAACAGCTTTAACAGGGCAAAGAACTACAATCCCATAAAGCATTGCAATACATAATTGAATTAAAATGTTTCATATAATTAATTGACTATAGAAATCATATGTTTTACCTTTATTACAAAATATTTGCATGTCCCAATGGAGTTTAACAAAGTTATTTGCAGAATTATGTAGTTTTTCATCTGGAATTTCACTGTTAAACACAATTATGTAAAAACTAAGTCCAATATATATATATATATATATATATATATATATATATATATATATATATATATGTGTGTGTGTGTGTGTGTGTGTGTGTATGTATATATATATATATATATATATATATGTGTGTGTGTGTGTGTGTGTGTGTGTGTGTGTATGTATATATATTAATATAAAACATATATTTTGACCTGCCAGGTATTGTACGCTAACTGAACCATGACCCCTTGTGCTGGACTTAACATAATGTAAGTGGGACAGGAGCATCAGTGTCTTAAATTAGGCTAACAAAATCCTCATTGTCAGTAATGTCAGTGTCATTGTGAACACAACAGGCATTTTTTGCATTTAGCCTCCCCACAACTTTGTAGCAGCATGACATCGAACCCACTCAACTCAGGACAAATTTACTGAAAAGTTTCTGTGACGCTGACATGTCGAATGCCTCCCAGCGTTCAGTGATGCACAGTTTCCACAGTTCAGCTCATGCATCTTCTTGTAGATAAAACAAGTGTGAAACAGCTTAGTAAAAACAATAGGTAGTGTTGTAAGTTAAAGTGCTGGATATATACTGTAAGTCTATGCCAGGACTCTTCAACTTGCAGCAAGTGTTTCATTAAGCCTGGCCAAAAGTAATATGCATATCGAACCATTTTAATGTGTAGGCTAAATTAAAACAACTATATGTAAGGTTTTTTTTGTTTGTTTTTTTTTACTTTGAAATAGCAGTTTCAAAATCATTCTGATGACACACTTACTTTTAATAATACGGCGAATGGCTTCTGTTTCTTTCCTGCTCTCCCCAAAACATGTGTTCTGAGAGTGCGTAAATTGGTGAACGGGTACAAAATTCCGCAAAAAGCGCGGGTTGTTTTATGGCAGCAACAAATGCACCTGTACAGGTATCATCCTAAATTAGGACAGTGATGTATTTACGACAATGAATTCCACTCACTTAAAGGGATAGTTCACCCAAAAATGAAAATTCTATCATTAATTACTCACCCTCATGTCGTTCCAAACCCGTATAAGACGTTCATCTTCCGAACACAAATTAAGATATTTTCAATGAAATCCGAGAGCTTGTTTACGTGCAGGAAAAGCATGCACATACATCGTGATACTCTTCAAAATGGCACCAAGGTGACATGGAGGAGAAGAATTGTTGAATAAAGTCATTATTTTTGTTTTCTTTGTGCACAAAAAGTATTCTCGTAGCTTTGTAAAATTATGGTTGAACCCCTGATGTCACATGGACTATTTTAACGATGTCCTTACTACGTTTCTGTGCCTTGACTGTGATAGGACCCTTGCTGTCTATGGGGAGTCAGAAAGCTCTCGGATTTCATCAAAAATATCTTAATTTGTGTTCCGAAGATGAACAGAGGTCTTACGGGTTTGGAACGACATGAGGGTGAGTAATTAATGATAGAATTTTCATTTTTAGGTGAACTATCCCTTTAAGTGAGTGGAAGTCATTGTCGTAAATATATCACTTTTGGGTGAATTAACCCTTTAACTGTAGGGGGCTCTAAGTCTCAAAACACACAAAACTTCATACTGTTGCTTTAAATACTCTATGACATTATAAAGCCATTAAAATAATAATTTTTGATTTGCCACATACTTGTACATTGCTTAATTTTGCTTTTTACTAATATACATTTTAATGTGGGAAGGACGTCTGATCATTTAGCTGAGCTTTCGGTTCCTAACTAAAGTTAAACTTTGGTTGATGTATTTTTTCAGTAGCAGATGTAAAGACAGAACAATCTTAAAAAGGTGAGATTTTCAATGGTCTAAATTGGAGAGGAGTAGAACATGATTAAAGGACGAGCTGTCTGGCAAAGACCAGATGTCCTATGAGTCAGATGAGCAAATAAGAGCTGTGAAAAGTGGAAAACGAGGGAGAAAAGAGAGAAACAGATAGATCTAGAGAGAGTGAAGGAAGCAAGGGGAAGAGAAGGTGACTAAATTGAGGCACCATGTGGAGGCAGAAGCTCTTACGGATGATTCATCCATGTGAAGGAGAACAGCATGTGGCTGCTGCTGCCACCCAGCGGCCAAACGCGGATCGACAGCACGGCCACCGGATCATTATAAACTCACAAGTAAAAGACAACATGTTCATGCACTGTTCTTTTTCTCTACCGTTTTTATTCAGATGAGTGAAACACTTTCAGTTACAAAAATGACTTTAAATGAACAACACTGTACAATGAACAAGCGAGTTATTTGTCAACTATTTTTTGGTTTCAGAGATAATTACACCAAAAGGCTAACCTGTCACCATAGGGAGAAAAAGAGAGACACAGAGGAGAAGAAAAATGAACTGCTCAACTCAAGTGAGAAAAAAAAGGAACGATGGAAAGGGTAAAAACATGACAACTTACATCAACAAGCAAAACAGACGCACACATTCACGCACATATGCCAAAATAACCGCATATCTGTCCGATTTTACAGTGTAAAATACGTTTACGCGCAAATGAACATATGCACGCACAGACAATGACGCACCCACGCGCTCTCATTTACGCACTGAGTGAGCAGCGAACATGAAATCAGGGAGAAGATGCAGGGGACAGATTAACACCACTAACTCCCAAAAAACGGAAACTTCAACGGAAACGGAAAATTCATCACAGACATACCAAGTCTTTTCTTTAAGATCATCATCATCACCATGAAGATTTTCCCCCAAATAATGAATAATTAAAAATATACATTTCATCATTATCTTCATCGTATGTTACTTTGGATAGTTGAGGTTATACCTTCAGAAACTGGGTTGCTAGGTGACCAGGAAAAGAGACAAAAGAAATCAGCTGAGGATGTGTTAGTGTAGCTCTTTGGTTTAACTAGACGTGTTTAAGTTCTTTGCTATTTTTAAAAATCTTTTAAACACCTTTGGACTGAAGCTGGTATTTTTTTATTTTATTTTTTTATATTATTTTTTTTTAATGTATAATATATAGAGAGAGTGTAGGTAAAACAACAATTAGAGAGTAAAATGAGAACGAAAAGACTCATATTTGCAGTTCTCTTAGGCGTTATCAAATGCTATGATTTTTTTTTTTACTTTTCGGGAATTTTCATTCACATCCGATTGTTACTAATTAAACGACTGAAAAACGATGCGAATCAAACTCAAGGATTGTGTGCAGGGTTTTAGGGTTTAGCGTGTGTGTTGTGCTCGTTCTCAGAGTGAAATGTTGCTTTGGTATCATTCTCTGGAGAGTCACGTCTCTGAGAGACTCACACTTTGAACACGCTCCCTTACGCTGCAGCTAATACTTGCATATCAACACCGCGAAGTTTTTAAAGTGGTCCTATTATGCTTTTTCACTTGTTGAATTTTAGTCAGCGTGTAGTGTGTGTGTTTGGGCATAAAAAAATATCTACAAAGTTACAAATCTCAAAGTCCACTCCAAAGGGAGATATTTTGTTTTTAAAAATCCCTTTTCAAGAACTACAACTAACGGCTCGTTTGGACTACAAAGTTGTTTTCCTGTATTTGTGACATCACAAATTGGCTTATTAGTACATAATTAAAATAAATCCCGCCTCCGGAAATTCAATGCAGTTTCAAAATCTAAACCCGGTGCGGGTGTTTTTATATCACTGTATTTCTGATGGAAACCGACTCTCTTCAGAAAATTTTGGATGTCATTTTCATGTCATCTTGCATGTAATGTCTGATAAAGCAGTGTTTGTGAGCGGAGCTCTGCTTTGTGTTCAGCGTTACCGGAGAAACCTCGCTCTCTCCCGCTCCAACAGCGCCTCCCGCTGGCAGAGAATTAATTTGCATATATATGCCGCCACAAACAGTGCAAATCTGTGGGACTATAGTATAAATAAATTCAACTGTATAACAGTTTCACTGCAATTCATGTTATAATGTTAGAATTAAAGAACAATAAACATAATACATATTACTGTTGCGCTTATCTGTACATAGTAAATGCAGTTATTTTTAAGCTGTTGTTGACATCCTATCTAAAACGTGATTTAGCCAAAAAAAAAAAAACCAACAACAATATCGTTACTACTTTAATATGCCTTGCAATATCCATGC
Source organism: Spinibarbus caldwelli (assembly GCA_039654775.1). NCBI lineage: Eukaryota > Metazoa > Chordata > Actinopteri > Cypriniformes > Cyprinidae > Spinibarbus > Spinibarbus caldwelli. Next base: position 16,199,953 of record CM077227.1, read on the forward strand.
GTGCACAGGTTCTGCGCGATCCTCTTGTTCAATATTCTCGGGGTCTGAATTGATATGGCAATATTGAGGAACTTGCTGTTTTGGTAAGGGGCGGGGCAGTACTGAAACACCTTCTAAGCTGTTAGCCAATCACAACACACTGGGACAGCTAACCAATCACAACACATTTCGTTTTTCGGAAGGCGGGCCTTCATCAAACCCGAAACTAATCGAGCTGTTTGTGCCAGGCTGGGGAGAGAGGTATTGTAATAATGTAAATTATGTGAAAAATAATGCGATTTTCGAACCACCATGCATGAGAGCATGTTCTAGTACACCCACAAAACAAAATCAAGACTTTGTAAAAGAGCATAATAGGACCCCTTTAAGACGTCCGGAACTGCGCCTGACTGTAACGGTAAGAAGGAAAGCTAGAGAAAAGATAACGCAAGATTGAAAGGGTCCCCCTTATATTACTCTTCAACATCTCCTACGTTTTAAGACGTAAATTTTGTCACCTAGCAACAACAGTCGCCGCCCGCTCTTCAGTCACCTTTCTGACTTACTTATATAGCCTACATACACATGCACAGTAGGTGTGTACTTATATGAAAAGGTGTGTGTATGTGTCCTGCCCTGTGTTTGGTGACTGGAAAAGTGGTCCCAGGGGCCGAGTGAGTGAATGTGCCAGAGCATCAGTTGAATTTTTTCATCTAAATAATATTCCCTGGCTGATCAAAACACTTCTTCTCGGCCCCTACTGAGGGATCCAGCCCGCTTCTCTGTTTTAAAGCATTCATCTATTTGGTTTGTCGTTAAGAGAGTGAGGTATATGAGGAACTATCTCTCTTCTACACCACCTAACCAGGAGACAACGCTACGAAATAAATACAAAACAAAGCAGGAATAGAAATAGGACAAAGAGGAGGGGGAGTGAGGCAGAGAGCAAAAGGAGAGGAAGATGGAGCACTGATACGTTTCCGCTATCATACAATACGTACATTTTGCTGTATTTTCTATCCAGGAACCCCAAATCCCTCCATCTTTCCTCTCCTAAAGTTTTTGGTTTTGTAGCTGTTTAAAGCTTTCAGGTCAAGGCTCACGGCAGCACTGCGCTCGACGCCGTCACATAAGCGCAGTAGCCTTCGCGACAGTAACCATAGCAACACCATCCCTAACATCAGCAGTGGCGAGACAGGTATGTACAGATACAATGCACATTTCTATAGGACCTTATCCCTTCTAACCCATGGCAGTGCATGCTTTTACTCTGGAAGGTTACTTCAGCGTTGAATGGATGCTACCGAAACATTTGAGCAGAAGAAACACAGTGCTGCTTTTTCCCCTGATAGGTTTCCCCCCACAGGCTCTGTCCAGTAAGGAACAGCTAAGAGGTCGAGAAGACAAGTGTCCGCCCTTATGCTGTCAATTAGCGGCCGGCCCGTTAGGACCGACGGTTGCATTTGTCGATGGATTTGGTTCGAAAGGTCGCCTTGGCAAAGGAACTTTACATTTGAATACAATCTGGTGCCTCAAACACACCCACTACAAAACAGCATTTGGAATATATTAAATAAATAATAATATTAATAATAAAAAAAAAGGTTTGTTAAGAAAACTCACAAACGAGCAAGAGGAGAATAAATAATAATAAAAGTCTAATTTTTAAAATGGGGGAGGAAGAAAACCCAAAAACCCAAAAGAGAGATAGTGTGAATTTTTGGTCTACGTAAATATCAACTTTTTTTTTATCTTTTCACATTGTTTTTCTTCCATACATTAGCAATTAGTAAGCATTATAACATAGATCATTTACTACAAAATCTATAGAAGCACTAACTGACCCATTCGGACTATACGGTAACGTAAAGAACTGAGTTCATGTATCCATCCCTCATTGAACCTGCAGCGCTCACTACAGATTTCAGCACGATATAAATACAACAGTAAGGTGGATGAGAGCATGTAAATTGTTGTGTATGTGATATTTGGTTCTCTTTAAAGCTTGTTTATACTCAACTTTGGTTCTTTGGATGTACTTGAGCGTTTATCCTGGTTTCTTATCTGTTGAACTGAATTTTCACAGTATTGTTTCAACCACCTGATTAGAGTCTCTAACACAACTAGATAGGAACAAGTAAGGAACGTAAAAAATGAGATTTCCGCAAATACGTGAATACCTTTTCCCCGAACGAAAGCACACAAATCTACACGCACAGCCAAGAAAAGTCCCACAAAACAGACAGACGGAACGAAAGACCAAAAGTAACAACCCTCCCCAAATGAACCCGAAACATCTTCTTCAGATGAGTCCAGTGAGGTCATCAAAGATCCCGCCACCCAGGACCAGGAAGAGTTTGAATGACAGGAGGCAGCGGCAGATCCCTTGCTACATGGTTCTGGGTGACCTCGGTCCAGAGATGCATGAAGGGATACTCTTTTTCTGTACAGCAACTCACTTTGCTCCTCCATCCGTTTTTTTGGCTTGGTTCGTTTTTGGTTTTCCTTGATGGGAAGTTTGGCTGGCTGTGAAGTTTTGCTTCATTTTTTGGCTTGTAGAAGAAGCAGAGAGGATGGGAGCCCCTTCGTCGTGACAGTTTCCTATGTTGCCATGCTGTCTTACCAGAGCGGCCTCGTCAAGGTTTGGGCCCCCGATCTCTTTCTGCATCATCTGAATGATGAACTGATCATGTATGAATGAATCGCTTTGGTATTCAAAAGGGAGAAAGTGAGTGAGGGAGGCATGAAATGGGATGAGGAAGGATACAAGCACTTAAATATTAAGAGAGAAATGAGAGTATTTACACTTAACTAGAGGCGTGAAAGCTAGAGAGGAGCTTGGTCTCACTTTTATTACACTATACAACATTCATGTCATCGGACAAACAAGTGCATCAAGCTATGCAGTGCTAGTATGATGAACATCAAAGACCAAACACCCAATCCTCTCTATATGCTCGATAAGACATGGAATGATGAGGATGATGATGATGATCACATGTACTGAAACATTCAATAAAGACAGATGGGAAAATCTGCTACTTCTGAAAACAAATAAGACAAGAATGCGGAAGAACCAGAGAAACACAACAGCGTTGGAGTCCGGCTCGTTCATATTTAAAATTAAATCATAAAAAACATGAAAGAAATGATGTGATTGCATGGCAGATAAGATGATGAGCTCAGAGATGGCTGGATTGTTGTCACTGGTTCTGGTCCTGGACGGTTGGCTATTTACAGGTCCTTTGGATAAAGCTTTTCCATCCGTATTTTTGGTGTTTGTTTTTGGTATTTGAGATTTTGGTATGCTTGTATTTTTTTTTTTTTTTTTTTTTTTTTTGTTATAGTGAGTCTCTCAAAGTTCCATTATACTTTTTGGTATTCAGTACTCCACATGTTTGCTTCAAAGAGTTCTTTAACACACAGTAAAGTTTGTTCTCTTTGTTGTTTTTGGTGCTCAAGGATCTCTTTTTGTCATCTTCTTACTGCACTACATAGTTGTTGTTTTTTTTGTTCTCCTTTTATTTATGTATTTGGCTGCGTCCCGCTAAGCCGCGTGGTGTTTTTTTGGTTTCATTTTCCCTCTTGTCCTCTTCCTTCCTCCTTCCACTCTGTCTCTCCATCTCTCCCCTCTTCTACTTGGTATATTTTTGGCATCAGTAGAGCAGGAGAGCGGAAGAGAGAGAGTGTGAACGAGAGGAAACGAAAAGGAGTGAGGGGATCAAGAGATGCTTTGGTTGACAGGTAAGGTTTCATCTCCTCCTCCTCTTCCTCCTCCTCCTCCTCCTCCTTCTGTGATTGGCCTTGGGCAGCGTCACTCAATTTTAGCCCCTCCAATTGAGTGTGGGCTGTGTAGCAATTCGCCGGAAGAGCAGGAAGAGATGGGGCTTGAGCAAGGGGAGGGACTCATGCCGCCTGTGACAGGAAATGAGGTTTTGGCAAGAGCTGAACCGCCCAATCCCATGCCGGTTCCTGCTGCCATGGGCAACAAAGAGGAGTGGTTGAGAAAGAGGGAAGAGGGGAGACCTGCTCCTTGGCCTCCAGAACCACCAATTAACACCTTGCTGCTGCCCTCAAGACTGGAAATGGGCAGCTGGCCACCACTGGCTGCTAGAGCTGTGAAAGAGACACAGTATTACTCACAAACATCAACGAAACCGACTTGTTACACATTAAACAGGATGCACTAGTACCATGTGAACTGATGAACAGATGTGTAAAGGGGAGAAAAAGAGTAAGAGGACGTAAACAAACACTCAAACAGAGAGGACACATTAACACATGGCTGATATGAGGTGGCAGAGTCATTAGTGTCTCTCTCGCCCTGCCTTTCGCACAAACC